>WBNM01014474.1:111236-153701 GCA_013399055.1 Ramphastos sulfuratus
TCATAGAATGGTAAGGTTGGAAGCGACCTCAAAGCTCATCCAGTTCCAACCCCCTGCCATAGGCAGGGACACCTCCCACTAGAACAGGTCACTCAAGGCCTCATCCAACCTGGCCTTGAACACCTCCAGGGAGGGAGCAGCCACAACCTCCCTGGGCAACCTGTGCCAGTGTCTCACCACCCTCACTGCAAACAACTTCCTCCTAACATCCAGTTCCAATCTCCCCTCTGCCAGTTCAAACCCATTGCCCCTTGTCCTGTCATTGCAAGACCTTCTCAATAGTCCCTCCCCAGCCTTCCTGTAGGTCCCCTTCAGATCCTGGAAGGCTACTCTAAGGTCTCCTGGAAGCCTTCTCTTCTCCAGCCTGAAGAACCCCAACTCTTGCAGCCTGTCCTCATAGCAGAGCTGCTCCAGCCCTCTGATAATCTTCTGAAGGGAGGCCTCTCAAACAGGCCAGTGCAGATGAGTAGGATGACTTAGGGAGAGCAGAGACACATCCCTCCATGGACTACTGGGGGCTTCAAAAGAACTGGAGCTTTACCCCTCTCCCTGGATCACCCAGAAGACTTAAGTAAGCCCATCCTGATCTTCCCTGCAAGAAGAATTGAATGATGCTTGGAGAAGAGCTTTTCATTGGCAAGTGATGAGCATCAGGGATCTCTCCAAGCCTCTTTGCTGTAAAGGGGATGTGATACAGGTCTCGGGCCTCAGAAATAGATGTGTGATTGTGGGGCTTTGATACTCACAAAGCTGGCCCAAAATTTGCCCCCAGGAGAGAAATTCCCATCATCTGAGGTGTATACCACATCTTCTGGTGATACAACAGCACAGGGCATCTCTGACCTCCTACGACCAAATTTCTCTGATTGCATTTTCCTATTCAAGGGAATAATTACCAATACTTATTTAACCTAAGGACATAAATGTCCAACTCTTCCTGAAAACACAGTTGTATTTTGTTTTGACAAGTCAGTAGTCAATTTCATTCAGTAGTCTCAGAGCTTTCAACATAACTGATAAAAAGAATCCATAAGCCAAGTAATGAGAAGGTGAATGGTGGCTGGTAGGGTCTATGCACTGCTATAAATAAGTTAGCTTCACCTGTAAATTGCTTTCTAGTTGGTGAAATTACAGAAATTCATGGAGGAAGGGGCCAGGAGCATGCAGGAAAGGGAAGAAAACACATTAGTGTTGGCTTCCTGCTGCAAAACATCCAGTCTGACTGCTGAAGTGTTCCAAAAATAGACAAGCTCCCTCATTAGTCTTATGAGCATTTAAACAGGAGAGGGATCGTTACCCAAATTACATCCCTTAAAAGGGACTTTCACACTGGGGTAAACTTAAAAAAGAACATTTATGCAGAAAGCAATTTTCTTTGTCTGCAATCTTCTGTATTCCCCTAACTCTCATTGGAATAAAAAACTTCCTCCCTCTCCAGCTTGATTCTCTTTTTTTCCCCATTAATCCAGCTGTGAAATCATAAAGCTCAGTGTTTATGACAATAGTTTGCTGCCATGGAAACGGTTATGTCGTCATAAATTTAGCCTTATGATATGACCTCCCTGGCTGCAGGAACAGTCAAAAAGGAAGATCTATTAGAAATAAGACCTTGTTTAACTACAAATGTCCATTTTAAATCCTTTTGCATAGCACACTCAGCAGCTCTTTATTAACAGGACCTTTGATATGAACCCTGTACCTAATTACATGCTGCCTTATCGTGCCATTGGAATTGCTTTGAATGTCACCTTTGAATTTGAGCTGTCTTTTTATTGCTGAACATTTTCAATTCCCAGCATCCTAACTCAGTGCTGTGATGATTCCTACACCCTCAGATCATTGCTCTCTTGAGCAGTTTACTGTGCCCTGTGGTTTTACTTGTTTTCTTCTTTTCAAACTGAACAAAATCTTTCAAAAAGGAAAAGAAAAATCTATTATTGTGCAGATGTTGGAGAGGATCTGTTGGGATTCTGGGACACCTCCTGCCACCGCAATTTACATGCAGTTCTTTCATTATTGCTGTACAGAGGAAGGGTCTTTTGTGCAGTGGTACAGCCAGACATTTAAAATCTGATGGGCATCTGTAACACCTTGCTGCAGCGTCCTTTGTCTCTAAGTGTGCTAACCTACCCATGCATGCACATTCATGTGCTCTCTAATACAGAAGGTCCTCTCTAAATATAAAAACTGACTAGCAAAGGGCCTGATGAAAGACATGAGCAGAATGACCCTCACTACGTAGACACAGACATAAAATTTGGCAGCTGAAGCTATGCTCAATCTCAGTCCTCCTGTGTCCTTGCTCACTGAGCCTGTAAGATGTTTCCCCACAGACCTCTGGCTTCCCAATGAATGAACCCATCTGCTTTTGTCACGCAAACCCAGCAGCTTTGGGGAGCTGCGGAGCATTGGAGGGCTCCCACTCCTCAGCCCCTGCCAAAGGGAGCTGTGGGACGCAGCAACAGAGTAGCACAACCTTCCCCTTGAAAAAAATCCCAGCTTTCAGAAAATCCATATTACAGCATTTGGGAAAAAAAAAACCAAACAAACCCTAAAGTTAGGAAAAGGATTGCAAAATTTGCCTCAGCATTTCAAAACAGCACCTCACCATTTCTGCAAGAGACAGCATTCAGCTTGGATGCAGGGCAGAGTGGCCCACTGAAAGTGTCACACAGTGGGGAGGTCCCTCTCTACATCTGTGTGCTGGCTGATGTGGTGCTTTAGGTTTCCACACCAAACCAAAAGAAATGTAGGTTATTTTCACTTTATATTGATACCTGTGCTATAAACCAAGTCAAAAGGAAAGCCTCTGTGAGCAGGATGACCAACTTCTCAATGTGCCTGTAGTTATAAATAAGCAAATGCTGCTGAGGATAGCTGAGTTGAAAATTCTCCTTAAATTAATTACGGTGAAGGATATGTGGAAAGAGTTGTCAGAGGGGCAGTGAGGCAAGGTTCTGGTGATTAGAAGTGGAAGGGGGTTTTGAGTGCCCAGCTAGCACCAGCCAGAGCATGGGCACTCAGCAGCTGCAGGACTTGGTGGAGCTGCAGTGCTGTGTGTAAGCAGCACAGCTGTGGTCTGCCCACACTAGCTTCACTTGAGAGCACAGACTTGCCTGGAGTACCAAACAAGTCTCATCTATTTTCACCAATTTTTCTTAAAAATATATCCAATTTATAATTTTATCCTTTCCTTCCCCACTTCCCTCTTTTATTTTTCTTTTCTTGTTCCTTGCTTGTTATCTCATCCTCCACAGATGGATCGGGCAGTGTTCTGTGGAATCATAGAAATACTCTTCTGCACCTCACCTCTCTATACATGTTCCTACCCCTCTTAAACATGCTCAATCTCACCTTCTTCAGTTGTCAGATTGACCAAAACCTTCCCCCTCCCCCCTCCTTTCTTTCTTGCACACCCTCCCACCTCCCTTCTCTCTTTGAATTTCCCTTTTTTGTCAGTTCTGACAGAACGATGTCTCCAGATGAATGCTGTGGTCACACCAAGACCTACCTGTGTCAGTCTAGCTCAGGAAAAGCCCCACCCTGTTTTACACTTGAGCAATGTTCCTGCTTGGAATGAACTTGTCTTTGTGCCAGTGCCTCCTGTATGGCTCAGGATCCTCTCTCTTTCTAGCCTGGGCAGTGACACTAGAGTATTCCTACACTTCTCTTTGAGATTTCCACCCATTTTGGGGTGGCTTGTCATCTGCTGGGTCCTCCTTTTAATGTGTTGCTTTTTTCCTTGCTGGTGCTAAGCAAAACATGAAAGGCTCAGCCCTTCTGCTTGCTGGCTGTGGCTGGCAAAATGCAGATGTGCAGTAAACGAGAAGCCCTGCAACGGGTGTTGAAAAGAAGCACTGGTGGGAAGCATTTCAGTTTAAGGAGAACTAATGTGGGTGTGGTGCACTACTGAAAGAAATTTGGATAGAAAATGAAGTTGGGAAGTGAGACCCTGTTTTTAACAGGGCTTTGAAAATCTTAGTGTGGCCAGGCCCTGTCTGCAATGATTTAGAGCCATAACTATTTCCTAAGGCTTGAATTTTCCATGAGGGAGAACATCTGATAGCAGAGCAAGAGGTTTGTACTTTCTGGGGGTATTCAGAGAAAGCCTTATCATTCTTAAAGGAGAAAACAGAGGACACTTGCTACCCTGCACATAGCACAGATGTCTGCCTATTCTCCAGGCCATGCGAGATCTTCTGGGCATGCAGGGAAAATGAGAACTCAGATGGTGAGAGATGCATCCCTCTGCAGCAGAGAATAGACATCTCACCCAGGCAGACATCATCTTTGATGAATCGCTGCCAGGAGAGAGCTGTGCATAAAGGTGATGCATGTGATTACAGAGTTTGCCACAAATATATACAGTTTTGTTTCTACAATCAGGATTCTCTCTGCTTGTCTGCTTAGTGCTGCAATACTGCTCATTTTCCACAAAGACAAAAGCTCTGACTGAGGAAACTCTCAGTGTGCCATCAGGAGAGCTTCAACTGAGAAATACCAGGGTGTCTAAAAGCAATTAAGGTGCACAGCTACCAAGCAACAGGCAGGAGAAATGCAATATACTCCAGTCTCCAAGGAAATGTTTACCCTCAGAGACATTCCATCTAAGGAAATATTCGATTAAACCACCATGGAATTAATTTAAATTCACATGTGGGCACCAGTGGGGGCAGATACTGCAGCTACAGTAAGGGGGTACTGCCTGCATTTCTATGAAGTGCAAGCTAGTGGAGAGAACTGTGGTCACCCAGAGTCACCACCACTAAGACTTCAGGTTCTCAGGGTCAGCTTGGTTTATAGGCTGGTCACATGAGCTTTCCAGTCAGCCTGCACTGGTAGTGGTGTACTGGAGGTAGGAAAAGTTGGGAGGAGTTTGCCGATCAGAAATAATTTCTTGAGGGGAAGAGAAAAAGATGGAGATGTGCTGTAGAACTTTGTCATCTAAAATTGGATTTTCCCTTAGGTCTATCTAAAAATAAATTAGCTAATAGTATATTCAATTAATTTTGCCAAATTTGAGCAATTCTTTTAATTAGGAAGGAAGAACTTAATCTCACAGAAAACAGACAATTTCCCAGGGCTGGCACAAGAGTATGTCACCAGAGTATGTCCCTGTGAACTGCTATGAGATGAGTAACACATAGACTCGCAGGAAAATACAATTACATGCAAGCAGCAAAGAGAGCAGTGCAGTGTGAGCTGTTTAACCTTGAGGAAGTGGCATGTGCTGTTGAGGGGGACAGGTATTGAGAAGCTTTTCACTTCTTTTAGTGAGGGAGATTGGCAAACTAGTGTGCTATGATAACATCAGAATTTCATTCTATTGCCGAGGCTGGGCATGCTGCCAGGGTGTCCTCATACACATCCTCGGGAGTGGAAGAGGAACTGCAGCTTTCTCAGTCATGTTTCTGAAAAGCATATTTGTCTGTAGCTTAGCAAGGGCTGCAAGAAGCTTATTTATTAAAATAGGGGGAAGCAAGAGAGGAGAGACTTGGTGTGATCAAGACATTACTGAAGTTCCAGGGAAATGGCACCAGCTGCAGATGGAGATGTTGGGGCACAGAAAGACTTTGGGAGTATTATATTTTTTGCCTCCTTTAGTGTGAAAGGCCTCATGATGGCAGACACATAAACTCCACAGCTTTAGAAGTGCCTGTGTTGGGTCACTTTTAATGCCTGGTACCATGTGTTTGTATGTGTTCAGACTTTGGAGAACAGGGTTTTTAATTCTGACTTCTAACTACTGGTCTCTGCTAACTCACAGAAAGCACAAATAAACAAGTTGCAAAGTAGTAATCTTTTCTTGCTGCTTCCCTTTTGCATTAAGGTAGCTGCTAACCCACTGGTGGTAAACTAGGGAATTGTATTGTTTCTTTCACTAGATTAACAGAACTGTGTGTGGGAGAAAATTTGAGAAATTCTTTTTATCTATTTCACAAACTCATTTTTTTCCCTCTGTGCTATGCATTTATTTGTTTTCCGTCTGTCCAGTTGGACAATAGAAGAAGCCAATTAACTACGCTCATCTTTTTCGTGTATCTGACCTGGGGAACAGAATATACTGAAGGCAGGAGTCAGTTTCCCAGCTGAATCCATCTGGGTAGACAGAAAACTGAATGCTCCCTGACATAGTCCAATTCTGACATGCTAAATATACAAATACTCTAAGTAGTGCAGGTACCACAATAACAAACCAAATTAAACCAACCCCAAACGAACCAAAAAGGACAAAAGAAGTTACAAAGGAACTCCAGTATTCAGTTCTTTGGGAGTTCCCATAAAACCAGAGAGCATTTCTGAGGATTTTGAAACCATCTTTCTCTGTAGGCAGTGTGACAAATTGTGTGTGATGCCAAGTCCAGAATATTATCAGGAGTCTTGTGATCTTTGGTAATTTTTTTTCCCCTTAAAGTCTCAGTTTGTGTGACTAAACAATTCCTTGACAAGCTTGGCTTTCATTTTGGGAAAAGTTTATAGCCATTTGGCTGCAGAGCTGACTTCAGGGACCAGAAGTCTAGAGACTAAGTGAACAGAAAAAGAATAAAAAAATATTAATTTTTAAAAAATCACGTGCTTTTCAAAACAACTTTATGGGCTTTGAGGTTTGTGGCATGATTATTGAGCACATTAATCTGGCAGTGTGGATTCATATTTGGGAGGATGCTGCTTTTTGTCCCCTGTGTGTCAATGTGGGACTGTTCCTTCTGCTGGGGTCAAATTATGGCCACTGAGGTGATGCTCTGAGGTGTCACAGCCCTGTGGCCCAAACTTGTAGATTTTCAGGCAAATTTTGGACTTTTGCTGCCCCTTCCCAGCAGAGAACTAGTGTCCTTCTACCCCAGATGAAAAGATGAGTTGGGGCATCCAATCTGGCTACTGCCCCTTCATTTTGAACACAAGTCACCCTTTGGCTCAATGATGTAGTGGGGTGAGTTTTGGTCAGTTTTCCAAAATAAATAGATTTGATTTACTTACTGTGTACTTTCCTGCAACATTTGGCTGTTCAGTGACTTCCGATGTGCCGACACCTTTCCTGTCCAGCCTTTGAGTCCTTCCTAAAACACCTGCAGGAATAGCCAGGAGTGAATGGATAGCCTGGAGCTGTCTCAGGTCTGAGAGAATCTTGGGGTTTGGGTGTTCAGGGAATTATGCTGGGCACTGCCCTTGGGGCATGCACAGAGGTGAGCCCCTTTTGCTTAGCCTGGTGCAGGAGAGGGTAACACCACTGAATGTACAGATCCAATTAAGTCAGAGAGCAGTCTTAATCTACACTGTGAAGTTTGAACATCTGTTAGATGAAAGAAGCTGTGTTTATGGAGCCCTTCAGTACTCATAGAATCTGAGTGGTCAGGCACTGGAACAGGCTGCCCAGAAAGGTGGTGGAGTCACTGTCCCTGGAGGTGTTCAATAAATGCATGGCCATGGCACTCTGGGACATGGGTTAATGGCTATGGTGGTGTTAATTTGATAGTTTGACTCAATGATCATAGAGGTCTTTTTAACTGAAACAATTCTATGATTCCTTGATATAAGAGCAAGATATGAGGGAGAAAAGGCAAAAAGCATGGATAGATGCTTACATATACAGTAAAGTATCTCTGGAGACTCAAAACTTTTTTCTTTTAGAACCACAATGATGGCCAGAGTAGCTCCAGTAGTGTATTAAAGCTGCTTTTAAACTCTGTGTATTTCTATTCTTAGCCAGCTTAACACATTGCTGCCTACCTCTCTTCCCAGATTGCTAGAGGCCAGATGAACAGCATGTCTTACTAACCTATTTCCACTCTGAAACGCATCCATTCATTATTAATACCCTTATCTCCCAACAAATTTGGAGCTTATGCCTTCCTCTTTGCTTAGCTTCTGAAAATGTTTCTGGGCCAAATATCACAACTGCCTGCTTCCCTCTGACAGTACCAAGTAAGCTACTAAACCAAGAGCAGCATGTATTCCTCTTCTATAAATTGGCCTGGTTGCTTGCTTCCCACAGCAGCTGCCTGAAGCCCTGGCTTGTGTCATGGACACACTCTGTATATATAGAATCATAGAATCATAGAATTATAGAATGGTAGGGTTGGAAGTGACCTCAAAGCTCATCCAGTTCCAACCCCCTGCCACTAGTACAGGTCACTCAAGGCCTCATCCAACCTGGCCTTGAACACCTCCAGGGAGGGAGCAGCCACAACCTCCCTGGGCAACCTGTGCCAGTGTCTCACTACCCTCACTGCAAACAACTTCCTCCTAACATCNATCCAGCCCACTGCCTCCTGCCCATCCCAGTACTGTCTGGATTCTCCTCTGGTGCTGTGGATCTCTGCCTTTGCCTAAAATGAGATATGTACAGCACAGCTATAGGCTGGTGTGGTGGTTTGGGGGCCCAGGCTCCCCACAGAAGACCACAAAGTCCTCCAAAAAGAGATGGATGTGGTCATCCCAGGATATTGTAACACTGCTGTTCTATTCTGCTTCCCAGTACCACAGCTTACGAGGCAGTGCCTGGCTGGTAGCTCTCTTCTGCTCCCCTCACTCCTGGAAGAGCAGGTCCCTGCTTACCTCACAGCCTGTGTGAGGCAGGCAGCTCCCAGTTGCGGCCTGCTGGGGCCTTGCAGGCCTGAGGTGGGGAGGGTGGTTCTGGCCTACTCGTAGGCCTGCTGAGGGTGGAAGGGGTGGAGGATTCCAGAAGGTTTTAGTCTGATAGGCCTAGTTTGTGGATGAGTTCATTCTACCTGATTGCCTTCTGTACATACATACCTGTATGTGCAAGAAAGCTGAGGAGGGTCTTTTTAGGCTGTCAGGCAGTGACAGGACTGGGGGGAGTGGAACAAAACCATAAATGGGTAGATTCAGACTGGATGTTAGGAAGAAGTTCTTCACCATGAGGGTGGTGAGACCCTGGCGTGGGTTGCCCAGGGAGGTGGTGGAAGGCTCATCCCTGGAGGTGTTTAAGGCCAGGCTGAATGAGGCTCTGGCCAGCCTGATCTAGTGTGAGGTGTCCCTGCCCATGACAAGGGGGTTGGAACTGGTCCTTGTGGTGCCTTCCAGCCCTGACTGATTCTATGATTCTGTGAAACAGAATCTGCCTTTAAACTTCCAATCACTGTGCAGTATCTTCATTGTCACTCTCTGAAAGGGAGTAAGTATAATTTCTGTCCTCCAGTCCTGGGTAGCTCGTGGCCCTAAACTGGGACAGCTGGCTGGAGACAGGCAGAGAAAGGGCGACCCTGGCAGCAGCAGCCTCTGAGCTGGCACATTCCTAGCCCTTGTGCATTTTCACTCTCCATGCTAGGTGGTGTGAACCACCAGTTGCCTAGGCAGTAGCTCAAAAGCTTTTTGCAAGCAACAAAGCATTTAAAGCTCTGCAGGGAGCACAGTAGTGCACTGCCTATGCCATCTGCCCTGCTTCACTGCAAGGCAAGCAGCAGTCTGCCCGCAGACCTTTCCAGCCAAGCCATGCTGATGCTGCCCATGGGATGCACGATTATGCCTCATAGTCAGTGTCAAAAATGTCTCCCTGAGTCACGATGCTTCAGGATGGGAAGGGCAGCATTTACCCAGGTGTACCAGTGCTGCCTTTTTTCTTCCTATCTGCTCATGCTCAATGTGTGGCACCATGCAGAGCAGTCATGTCTGGAAAAGCCTCTTTGCAAGAGCTCCCCCTTATCATGACCCAAATACTCAGTACCCATTAGGAGTCATTGTTGCTATAAAAAGAAATCTTTGGTGGTTGCCTCTCAGAGCTGTAGCTGTCCAAGAATATCATAGTAAAACCACTTCCATATTTCTTGTGCTGTTTTCCTCCTGATTGTCAGAATTTAGTCCTCTCAACAGAGCTCTGTTTGGCATTTCCAAAGTGGTATTAATAAATTAAGTGGTGAGAAACACTGGAATTACAGGACATGCTGCTGGACATGGGGATGACTCTCTCCTGTCCCCCACCACATATCCCATCTTCTCTGCAGAAACAACAATTTCTTTAATATATAAGATCTTGGGAGGACACAAAGAAGACTGTGAACCATGTTCTTTTCCTTCCATACTAAATTCAGCCCAAACTCTCCTCCTGCTCCCCTCTGAAGGAGAGCAATAGTTCGCAGTGTTGGCACCCGCACTTGAACCAAACAAAATAGGCAGTCTCAGGAACACAGGCTTTTATTTTCCTGCCAATCTCATCAAACCAGCTGCCTGCAAAAGCCTGGACAAAGCCAGGAGACAGTGGTAATGACAGCTGGGTCAAAGCCTCGATCTCCAAGTGGCCATGGCTAGTGGTGGAGAATCACCACTGCATATCCTCCCTCGCTTCTGCCGGGTGTGGAAGCACCTGTGTCAGGCTGGTGCATTTCAGCCATTTCCCAGCCCACAGGAAAACAACCCAACAACCAGAAACAAGAGAAAAAAACAAAACAAACCAAACCAATTCTTTCTTTCCTCCCTCAGTTTCAAGGAAGACTGAGTTACCTAAAACCAGTAATTATGAATAATCCTGGTAGGGTAAATGGTAACTGGGCTGCTTTGTAAGTGCTGCCTTGCTTGTGCTGAGGCTCTTTTGAGTAATAATGGGGATGGAGTCAGTTGGATCATCCCACAGGGCATTTCTGCTTTGGGCTGCTGAGAAGCAGCAAGTCTTGGCTGGGGGCAGTGGTTGATTCTGTAGAAAAGCTGGAGGAGCTTTTTATTGTGTTGTTATTTTTCCAATGAATGCTGTGTTGCTTTGACCCCTTTAGTGGTGGTTGTATGAATCACTGGCAGTGAGTTTCCCTGATGCAAGCACGTGGGTTGTTAGCAAGACCATTTTCTGAGGGCTTCAAAATTAGTGATGTGTCCTGAGTAAAAGGAGGGGTGAAAATAAACAATAACAAAGACTGTATGACCTAGACACGTTGCTGTTCCTTTCCTCTCCCTTTTAAAGAAAGGGAGCATTTACAGAGGGAAAAACACAGCACTTGCAAAACCCCTGCAACTTAAGTGGCCTCCCACTTTATTGTGCTGCCAACATGCATGGTCTCTGCTGGAAACAAGGAGTTACTTGCGGGAATCGGTGGCTGGGGGAGCCTGGGACAGAGGGAGCCACTTGACCAGCACAGAATTCTTCCCTGGTACTTACACTGGCAGGAGCTTTCTCTGTCAGAGATCAGCTGTGAGCTGAAGCACAAAGAGAAGATTAGAATGCTGGTGGAGTAGCACTTGCCATGAGAAAATGAGAAGACAAGTAGAGAAGAAGATGCAAGTCTTGTCGCCTGTACAGTGAAAGATGTATAGGAGAGGTCCTTATGGCCTATAAGTGAAAGCCTGGGATGAATTCAGAGAGGAGTCAAAATGTCAACACTGAGAAGCAGCAAGATAGTCAAGTGGTTGAATTCAGATTCAGGCAATCTGGGTATATGTGTTGGACTTGTTTATGAGAAGCAGAGGATGCCTCAAATCCAGACTGCATACTCAGCAGACAGAAGTTCTGTAGATCAACAGGAGGCTTCTGTGCCCAGCTCTGGAATTATCTGCCTCAAAGGTCTAGATGAGGTTGAATATAAAGATGTAGGCACCTGAGATATTTGAAGTTATAGGTCAAGTGTCAGGGCATAAATCAAAAGAGATGCTCTTGTTCCTTCCCTGTGTTACTCACTGCACACTTGGACACATATAGTGTTGGAGCTAGGGATGTTTGCACCCTTCTGGATCGTCAGGTCTCAATTAGTCTGAGCATTTAAGGATAGCTCCTGTGTTTCTGTTTCATTGACACAGAAGTCACTGGTCATAAATGGCTTTTGATGCTGCTGACTGCCTCAGCTTCAGTTTTGCTCAGCCAAGGCTGAACTCCTCAGCTACTCCTGTTTTCTACAATTTTCTGTCTCATCAGATCAGGCTCCAGCCCTGCAAATACTTAGGCATAAACATTTGTGCACATCAAACAGCTCCTCTGCACGGCTGCTCAGGGCAGATGAAAGCACATCCTAAAGTCTTTGAAGAGCTGGGACCAGAAGTCCTAGAGGGCAGACCATCTCAGGTGTCTTGGTAATTGCAGTCAAGCATGAGGCACTCCTGTGGCATGAGGAAAATACTAACAACTGGTGTTCGGTATTGTTTATTTTCTTGCATTGTGTGGGTCTTTCTTAACATTTAATAGCAGCACTGATATTCAGGAGACCTGTAACAAAGGCAGTTTGCTCTCCAAGTGCAGTAATTTCTCCTGTCAGGAGGGAAGCAATGAAGGAGAACAAAGCCAAGCAGTTCCAACAGCAGTAATCACTAGAGCGACAGCCATCTGCAGAAGGCAAGGGGAGAGCCACAGCAGTGCTCTGCCTAAAGCTGTTCCAGCCACTGCCAGTGGCACGGTGGTGGCCTCACTGCTGGGGGCTTGCTCTGATTTCACATTGGGCTTACATAGGTCTCTTATTCCAGTGGGCCTCTCACACCCTTTTCTTGATTAGTGATTTCAGATCTCAGGTTGATGCTTTAAGAGAGGGGGCAAGGCAGGTTTTCTTTAAGCCCAGTTTGATTTAAAGAAGTATCCATTAGATGCTCTGAATGGCTTGTCACCTTTGGAGTGGCAAGCAAAGATCTCCTGCCAGGCCAGATTTCTGTGCTGCCATGGTAACTCTGTTTGCAGGACCAGAGCTTTTAAAGGTATATTTGATATTTCCAGGAGACCTGCAAAGGGCTGACACTCATGTAGTCAGTGTGCACTTGAAGACAAAAGTTGGTAACTTCCAGATTACCACAAAATTGATTCAATAAAGTGATTTTTAATCATAACAATTTCCCAATTCAATGCATAATAGGAGACTCTGCTTTAGATCCTGTCAGCAGAAGGTACATGGGAAAATGAACAGGTACATTTTAGATCCAAAGACTGTCTCTCTACTATAATAAAACAGCCCTGGCCCTGAGGCTACCAGATGCAGCATGGCTCCAATCTGTACCACCAAATTCACTTACCCCCAAAACTGGATCAATGTCTCCACCCTGACTACTGGTAAAGATGCCAAACCCACACTGACCCTGAATAGTGTCTGGGAGAGTGTGAGCAGATGGAGGTCCAGCACCACTGAGGAGAAGTTCAGGTTGGACCCATGCTTTGAAAACACCTGGAAACCCTGTGGTTTGTGCATGTAGCTGAGGTGGTGTGATCCATGTGTCATCAGTGCTTGATTTAGGTGCTGTGACCACCCTGCCTGAGCTGCTGTGTCTTTTTGTCTTCCCCTCCAGCTTCTTCCATGGCCAAGCAAAGTTCAGGCTGCCCATAGATGTGCATGAGCAATGTGGATGTTAAGTGAGAGTTTGCTGAGATTTTAATTGACAGTTGAGCTTTACCCTTCCGTATCAGCACAGTTACATCCTCTGGGCTATATCTGTGAGAGTGCATTTGCCAGTGGTGCAAGCCTGGAGTGCATGTTCTGTGGTTTGTTTAATGTCACCTTCTCACTGCTGTCACAACTTAGGCTGGACACCAGACAACGTCGCTCATCCATGCATGCTGGCCCCAGGCTGTCTCCCAGCACACTGCGACCTTGCCTTGAATCAGATACATGACTCAGGGAAGCATGAGAATCCAAGCAAAATTGGGTTCTCCACTATTTTTATCAGCCTTCAGCAGCAGTTTGGACAGAACCAAGTTCCCCAAGAGGTTTTGAGTGAGTCCCTTGTGGGAAAGAACTTCTAGGGGTTGGGAAAGATCTGAGCTTTTCCCTGCTGTTTCTGTTACAGTACAGAAAACCTACGGCATTACCTGCAGTGGTTTCCTTTAGCTGCCTGCTGGCTTTCAGAGGAAATTTGCCTGTGTTTTCACACAGCAGTAAGAGTTGTGGTGTGAAACTGGACTAAACTATTGCAAGCTCCCCACTGTGAATACACCAATTGTTCTGAAAATTCTACTGCCAACAGTGTACTTCAGAGAACGTCTTCTGCCATTGTCTGCAGTCGCAAGAGCATCTTGAATAAGCAATTTCTAAACCCTGACTTTCATATTTTCCTAGGAAAAAAGATCCACTTGCCATTTTAACTAATCTTACCTGGATCTCTCAACACAAACTACCTGGGGCTTCTTCTGTCTTTAACGTAGTTCATGTGAATGTAGTTTATGTTCGTGAGAACAGAAGCTGGAGTGCTCATTTCTTCTGCTCAGAGTGAATGAGTCATGTGAACAGAGCCAGAATCATCAGAGGCTTGGATCAGAATGATGGCAATGAACTTACTCTCCATGCTCAGAGGCTCTCTGGTAAGTCTCCCTCTCTTTTCTGGTGGTGGTGGACATGTTACTTGGACACATTGGGATAAAGTATCTGGCCACAGTTGTGCAATGAAGGCAATTGTTCTCTTTTGCTCTGAGGATTTACTGGAAATTCTGCTGTAGGCATGGAAAATGACACTTGGCCAGCAAAATGGGCACCAGATCCAGCTAGTGCCCTACAGTTCAGAGGTGTCTCCTGGTCTGTGGAGAGCATCAAATACTCTTCACATAGACTAAAGAGCTGCATTTATCTCTTTTGGATGGCTTTGTGCCAAAATAAATCCCAAGAGACCAGTGGGAATACACCAATATTTACATGGGCTGTTTTTCTAAAAGGCTAATAAGGTATAGAATTAATTAATTAATTAATTAACAATTTAAAAACCCAAACACAAGACCAAAAAAACCTCCCCAAGTGGTGGTTGGGGAAAAAAGACAACTCTTTTTCTGTGTCTTTCCTATTCCCTCCCCTCAAGGAAAATTTGGGTAGGATGTTGGCCAGAACCTTATTTTAATTTCCATCAGGAATGTTTTTTAGCTGGCACACAAACTACATGTGTACATAGCCCAGGAGTTTGGGAAGCTGCTTTACTGATTTCTCCTATAACTAACAATGGAAACCCTTTGAGAACTGTATGAGCCCCAGTGGACATCAGTGTGTGTCCTGACTGCAGGATTAGCCGCAGTGCTCAAATATTTATCCTGACAGTGCCTGTCCCTAAGGAGCAGCTGGCTCCTGCTCTGCTGGCCAGCCCCAGGGGCAGAAAGATGGCAGAGGATGGAGCTGCTGGCGTCAGGGTGCCCACAGAGCTGGGCTGTGAGGAGAAAAGCTGCTTTGCAAATATGATTCAGACTGATCTGAGTTTACTCTGTCACAGTGATTTGGCATCAAATTCAAAAGAGAAAGCAGAGCTGCAGCACTGTGTGCAGAACTGGCCAGTTCCAGCGTGTAATAGGTTGGCTCAGTGCAGTTGCACTTTGCCTTGCTTGATGGGTCCCCAGTTTGTCTTCATTTTTATTCCTTTCTCTGCCTTCACTCTTCCTGGCCTGTATTTTATAGTTAGTGTCTCTTTAGACTGGTTGCACAGAGTCTGCCTCACAGAGCTGGAGAGAGTGCAGGATGATTCCTCATGTATAAACATTTTAAAATGAATTGCTAACAAGAGAAATGAAAGCTCAGCCTCTCTTTGCTGACAAATATTCAGTTTAAACAATTCTGAGGGTTTCCTGTTTCATGTGGCTGATGGTCATGGAAAGTTGAAACACTTCAGAGGTGCACTCTTAGGAATACAAGAACTTCATGGTGTCTTCTCTGTGTTTAAGTTATGTTAGAAGAGAATACCTACGTAAGTCAGTATTGAAAATGGGGCCTAGACATCTTCAATCAGTGTGTAAATATCTTCATAAATCACGCAGTATGTTATGGCTCTGAGAAGATTTATAAACCAGTTTGGAAGCAGACAACAGCTGAAACAGGAACAGCATGCTGCGGGTAATCTGTCATAGCTGCCCTTGCAGGAGGCATTTCTGCTCCTCTGGCAGTGATCTCAGTGTTGCACATGGCTTTGCTGAAGTGGGTGTGAAGGACACAACAAATTTCTGTCCCACTGGCATTATCCTTGGTCTCTTGTGAGAGGTTTGTTTCTCAGCTGCTTTGAAGAATGTGCTGTTATTGGTGGTGCTTCAGGAGGAGAGGTACCAGAACCTTTTTGAGTGCAACTCATGTCCGAAATACAATTTGAAGAGAAGCAAAGTGGCTCAAATGTACAAAAGCTGAGAAGCTGACCAGCTAAGAAGAGAGGCACCTCACAAGAGCTCCTTGGGGGTAGATGATTGGGTCCTTTGAAAAGACCATCAGACTGCCCACCCTCAGTGACCCAAGTGGAGAGGAACTTCATACCATGTTTGAGCATAGCTAAGTCTAGGATCTGGGACATGCTATGCCATCCAGGAGCAAATTCTGCCACTTCCAGCAAGGAGATGTCTGTGTCTCAGTGTGGCCAAGCTGCTGCCAATAGCAAGCACATCTCTTGGTGAAGTCAGCTGGTGTTTTTGGTGCTTTTGAAGAAGGCAGCTTCTTTGCACAGCCCAAGTGAGCAAACTGTATGTGAGCCAGGGTGAGCCAGGGGCAGTGCCTATTTCTTTTTATTCATCTGTTAATTCTTTTGAGCAAAGAGACACAGACAGCAAGTTTGACTAACTGAAATAGAGGAGGCTCTTTTTAACAGCCAAGCACAGAGAGGACAACATGTTAAAACCTTCCTGACAAAAGATGAGCCCTCAGCTCTGCTGTGTCTCTGGCACTGACACTCAGTTATTAGAAATAAGCAAACGCAACCCTGGCTTTGCTGGGTTTTGTCACAATAACTCCACCAAGCCCAGCAGAGAGTACTGAAAATCCTGTCTTATAACAAATATCAATAATGCATACTTCTGGCCTTTTGTCTAAGACAGGGGATCCTGTTAGGATGCATGGTTATATTAATTTATGGCTTTATATCTCATAGATTTCTATCCTCTTAAGGCAATGGATTTGCATGGCATATTTCACAGACAGGAAGATGATTTTTCAGCACCAATGTGTGCAGTACATAAAGATCACTGAATGTAAAACCAGATTACATTTCTGCTCAGGATGGCATTAGAATGGCACCAGAGAGCAGAGCAGGTTTGGTTCAGGAAATGAACGCTGCTTCATGTAATCAAATCTGCAAAGGAGATTTGGCAAGAAGGCTGCATACAGACAAACTATTGCTGAGTCTGGATATGGCATCAAGACATTAATTTTTAAGTTGTGGGGAATCACTAAAGATCTGCAGGAGAGGAAAAGGGCACACAGCCTCCATTTGTTTAAATCAGAGCCAATACTGGCAGAGGCACAGCCTCTAATCCTAACTCAGAGCACTGGGTTATCATGCATTCAAAGAGTTAGAGCTGATGTCTTTGAGGTCTTATTAAATATACTCAGGGTTCAGTACTGCAGATACTGCAAGCTCCAGACTGTCTCAGGTAATGCATTTGTTAGAGAGAGGCAGTGAAGGCACATTATTGCTTTGGGGAGCTGAGTCTTACTAGGAGGAGTGCTGCTCCTAGCAGCAGGCTGATCTGGAGCTGAAGAAACATGTTGGTTGCTTTGCACATGTGAGCAACCATCCAGCCATGTAAAATCACATTTTAATGTGTTATACCACAGAATGTCTTCCTTGGGGATTCATCTTCCTCTCATTCCTCACAATCAATCAGCTTAATTATACACAAACCCCATTTTCAAAGTCTCACTCTCTGATCCTGAAGACATTGTTCTCTCCAGGTGATTCCAATAAAATTTACCATATAAAACAAATGGTTAGCCTACAGGTGCATCTCTCTCTTCTGTTTTCCAAGAACATTATCCACCACAGATCTGTCACCAGCTCATGCAGAGCATTCCCAGCCCTGTACTGGCCACATGCTTTAATTCTGTGATAAGAAGAGAAAATACATTTCAAATAGAATAGAATAGAAAACAATCAGTCAGGGTTGAAAGGGACCACAAGGATTATTTAGTTCCAACCCCCCTGCCATGGGCTCTCCAGAGATGGGGCCTCAACCACCTCCCTGAGCAACCCATTTGAGGCTCTCACCACTCTCATGGTGAAGAACTTCCTCCTCACATCCAGTCTGAATTTCCCTACCTCCAGCTTTACTTCATTCCCCCTAGTCCTGTCACTACCTGATATCCTAAAAAGTCTCTCCCCAGCTTTTTTGTAACCCCCCTTCAAATACTGGAATGCTGTGTACTCCTTTGCAGCCCCAGGAGGAGGAGGAAAGTGGATGTCCTAGTCCTCTGACCTTCCTCACTTCTTCCAGGCTGGAAAGTGCAAGAGTTGTCTTTGAGTCTGCAGGAGAAAACCGTACCAAGGATCTCAGACAGCCTGCACTGCCAATTGCTGTCACTCTGAAAGGCAGCCAGGAGAGGTTTGTCAGTCTCCACCCTTGGAGTTTTTCCAAACTCAAATAGACAGAGCCCTGAGTAACCTAGCTTGATTTCAGTGCTGACCCTGCTTGAATACTGGTTTGACTAGAGACATCCTGAGTCTCTTCCAACCTCAGATATCCTCTGATCTTGTGGAACAAGCTGCGTTTTGAAAGTATACAGAGGAAGGTTTGGAGAATTCTGGATGCTATGTTCATAAGCAGTTAATGAGAAACAGGAGGCTTGAGCCAGACCTGGTCTGCACTCTCATGTACCCAGAGTAACACCACTGAAATACACTGATCTGCAGCGTCCACTTGATAGCTAGTTATTGTTTGGACTTTATGAGTTATGTGACAAAGTGGTTGTGCTAAAGAAGAAGTTTTTCAGTGATTTAGAGCTTTCTGGTCAAGAGTTTGAAGGGCAGTTGAGATTCATTTGCAAGTGCAGAGGCCATGTGGTGCTCAGCCAGGGAACACCACAGGATTGCTTGCGCTGGATTTGATTCCATACTCCCATTGCAGCTGCTGCCTGACAGCCTCCATAGTAACTCTTGGACTTCACAGGACGTGACTGAGTGAGGAGAAACTCAGCAGAGAAGCATTCACCAGGACACCACCAATACCACGGTGGCAGACGTAGAGCTTTTATCCTGAAGAGTTAGCCTAACAGTCAGATGCATCACTATGGAAGTATTAAGGAGGAAGTTTGGATATTCATATGGTCCCATGTATGAGAGGGGTGGCATGGCAATAAGGCAAGGTGCATACTTCAGGTCAAAGGACAGTTTGGCTTTCCCCATTGGCAGCATGGAAAGAAGCAATGCAGAATATCTACTAGCATCATACCACGCTGAAGCATCTTTCCTTGTTCAGAGACCATGTTCTGACAGTGCTGATCTTCACGCTGCAATTCTACTAAGCACAATACCCGGGAAATTTAAAGATGCTCTGTCTCAAAAAATCACATGGCTTTGTTGCTTTGCCCTTCAGAATTTCAGCAAGTCCTGTAATATGGACTTAAAGACAAGGTGAAAATAACACTGTATTTCCAGCAGCAAGATTTTAAGAATCAGATGTCATCCCATCCGACCTCAATTAAATCAGGCGGAATCTGCTGAAGCAGCTGGATGGGATTAAGCAGGGTGTGAAATTTTGTATTCTAGCGCTAGGCAGAGAAGAGAAGTTGGAAATTTCAGTGTGAAGCTGGTTCTGTGTGAAGTGGAGAGTTTCAAGTGTGAATGTGTGTATGTGTTCGTGCATGTGCGGAGGAAAGTAGGGTTGGCAGGGGAGACAGAGGAGAGCTTTGTGTTCAGTGCTTCCTCTGACACAGCTCAGTCTGTTCCCTATCTCCCAGCTCCACTTCTGAATGTGCAGGAACATGCGGTGGCTCCTTTTCCCCACCATCTTCATCATCTCTTGTACGCAACAGGTAAGTTCATTAGAAAGAAGAAAAAGATTTCTCCCTTCTTCACTCTGTCCCAGGTTAGAGTTTGTGTTTGCTTAATGACAAAATAAATTGCAGAGAAGTAAATGCCTCATAGAGAATACAGAGCCATTCCCTACTCCCGAGTAGATTTAATTTGCAGCTTATTTGCTTCGTCACTCTTGATTTTGGTATTTTTTTCTTTCTAATGTGTACATTAATATGATTCACTAGAAGAAAAAAGTGTTAGAGAGGCTTAAATTGTCAGTGACTTAAAAAAAAAAGAAATTAAATATAAGCACAAATGGTTATCTGATATAGTAAGAGAGCAAACATCTTGTCCATGCTCACATTCCCTGTATTTATATGTTATAGATACACAGTGGTCTGGCTCCAGGCTAGTTTTACAAGTGAGAAAGGGCTGTGTTATGCTTTGCCTCTTATGAGAACATTTTAAGTGATAGCTTTTGCTGAAGGTATTCGTGTGAAAGGCCAATTTCATTACTTACTTGCTTCATTTTGACAATCTGCTGGATGTGTAGACGCTGTATTATTTTCTTCACGACCAAGGGGAGGATTTTCAAAGAGCTGTCTCCCCCTGCTAACTATTTGCATGTTGAAAGCCAAACTAAGATAACTGAACATTAGTGATAGGACATTGCCTGCTTTTGCTGTTTGCTTAGCTATGCCCATGCAGACCTTATTCAATCTTTAAAACATACGAAAACAAACACCACCACATGAAGGGCTGCTACACAATGGTCTCATTTTCTGATCTGCTCATAGGATCAGGAAAAATATGCAGTGGGCTTGTATGGTGTGGACAGCTTTGGTACAGAAACTTTGGGAAGCAATTCGTAGAAAAATATTTGGCCTGTAAACTTTACAAGCAAAATTCAAGTTTTCACTGTAATTAAAGAGATTTTGGAGCTAAGTAGAGTGATCTCAGTAATTCTACAACTAGATATACATAATAGATATCTTCTACTACATAATATATGTATTTTATATGTATATATATATACAACTGACAGATATTTGCCTAATGGCACTTTCCTTACTGGGAAACTTTGTAGTCTCACACTTCTCAGCTGACATCTTTCCCTTAAAAAAGAACAGAAAAATCACTTGCTCAGGTAGAATTCTGTAGGTTTAAAGCACATTTTCATCTGTGATATAAATTACACTGCTCAAAGCACACAGATTATTTCCTAGGACACATATCCATTTTGAAATGCAGTCTGATTTAAGCCACATAACCTTATATAACCGGCACATGGCCAAATTTCTTGTAATTCTCTGCTGAAAAAGGAGGAGAGAAAGAAAGGAAAAGAGGGGAAGGGGAACTGGAAGGAAAAGGAAAAGGAAAAGAAGAAAAAAAAGGGAAAAAGAAAAAAATGAGCAGGAAAATGATTCCTGAAGCAACTGTACAGTCTTGAACACTGCTAAATGTATAGGAACACCTGTGTGTCCTGTTTCTGGAACAAGCCTTTAAGAAACCTTGCACTCCAATGACACATGAAATCAAATAGCCATTATGGTGTATAGGAAAGGCTTAGCTGTCAATAACAACTTAAGTTAGTTGTTTCTATAATATTGCTACATTTGGGTAAAAAGAATTAGAAGAAACCCTTTATGAGCAAATGATCAACAAAATAACACACCTAGGAAGCTGTCTTTAGCGTGCTGCATGGAATACCACATGACATCATTTAATAGTCATTCATTATATGAATTGCCTCTGTGAATTAATATGTATCTTAAAAATCATTCAGCCAAAAGAACTTGAAAGCTGCTACTTTGGAGCTTCATTAGTAGCTGTGGATTAAGATATCGCAACTAGAGTTGTAAATGACCATGAAAAATGGAAATTAGTGGTAGAAAAAAGCCTTTTAAAAGGTCATTTACTGATGCATGCAATTAGGCCAGCTCAATTAAGCTGTGAGAGCATTCATGGGATATGATACATGAAATGCTGAATTCTGCAGATACTTCCTGTTTGAAAGCTGAACTGAAAGGAAGAGCAGCCAAATGGCCCCTTCCCCAGGGTCCCTTAGTGTCTCTGCTGGAGGTGGTTTCTACACCAGCAGAGCTCTGAGGTTCAGATGAAGAGAAAAACTGATAGGTGAGGCCTCATGTGCCCAGAAAAAAATACAGGTCATATTTTTCTGTGTTCCTGTCAGGCTAGATGGTGACACTGGCAGCTGATGAGGGGCTGGATCTTGTCTGTCTCTTGCTCTTTGGGCAGCCAGAGCTGCTTGATGAGATCAGCTCCCAAGCCTTACATTGTGCTAGTAGCCAAGTGCTGTGTGTGCCCCCACTTAACTATGGAGCCAGTCATCCGCGATGAACAGCCATATCACGATCTGCACGGCTGCTGAAATCAGCAACAGGGACAGATTTAAAGCCAAGATCTAAACTGTTCTCTTTTAGATGCAGTTGTTCAGAAAAGCAGATAGAATGCTTTTCAGATATCTTTTTTAAAAAAACATATTTCACCGATTCTTCCATGCTCTCTGCTGACTTCATCTTTCCTCCGTGCCTCAGAGAAATAAACCCTTCAAGAGTTTCTTAGCATTTACTTAATAAAAAAAAAGGAGAAAATTATAACAACTAAGACATGAATTCTGAGACAGAATGTGGAAACCAGCAAATTCTGGCTGGATCTTGATCTCCTACTGCTGACAGAAATCTCTTTTAAAGATACATCTGCCCTGCAAGCCCTGGATTCAGTGCACACTTACTCATGCGAAGAGACTCTCTTAGGAGCTGACCTATTAAGCTCAGTGCAACTACTCACCTCCCTTATTAGAATTTGAACTTTGTGTCTAGCACAAGAGAATTTGTAAATACTGGACCACTCCTTCCCAAACAGCTACTCAAAATTTGGAGCAAAAAAAACTCACTCAAAGGGTTTATTATTTTTAAAACACCTTTGCTATCAGAAGTGGCACAGGGCAGTGGCTGGCTACAAAACAATGCAGGGAATCACAGGCTAATTAATGTGACAGGAGGTTTGCGAGGAGGAATACTCTGGTAACTTTTAAACACTTTCCCCCTACTTTAGCTTGACTACAGGTTTTGTCTTAGGAAGGCAAAGGAAAGACCCATGGCTGCATTTCATAGAAGCAGTAAGCCAGGCTCATTGATGAGAGGACACGTCAAGGCATGACAGTGACTGATGAAATCAGTCCTCTCTCTCCCACCTAAACCTCAGAGCATCTTTTTGGATCCTGTGAGATGAGAAATGTTAAGTATTTTCCTGCAGCTTCACAGTTCTTTGCCTCTCAACATCATTTTATGCTGTCCCAAGCTACACCCAGTGGGTTCAGTTCTCAAAGTATCCCACTCTGTGTAAGTTTTCCCACAGCTCACTAAAGAAGCCTGGAGAAAAACCTTCAGGGACCACTGAAGTCCACCAGCGCAAGGAGGTCTGTCACTGGCCATGCAGATGCCCACCGGTGCCAACCTGCACCCCTGGGGTCAGCTTAGTGAAGGATGGTTGTGGCTGCTGCAAGGTCTGTGCCAAGCAGGCAGGAGAGACCTGCAATGAAGCTGACATCTGTGATCCTCACAAAGACCTCTACTGCAACTACTCAGAAGATGAGCCTAGGTATGAAACAGGCGTGTGTGCATGTAAGTTCTTCTTTCACCTTCCCTGCTTGACATCCAGGAGGGTGGGACCACACAGCTGAACGGTTTCAGGGAAAGCTCTGCTTGCTGATGCTGCACAGCTCTGTGCTGGCAGCCAACCCTGATTAGGTCCTTCCAGTGCTCAGTCAGAGACTTTGAGATTTGGGCTGGGACTATCTTTAAGCTTACTTGTTTGTGTGTTGGTGAAACCAGTTACTGTGCACCAGCCTGTTGTTCACAGACCTGTTAATGACTGATTTAAAGTCCTGACTTCAAATTATTATTATTATTACTTATTGTATTATCATATTATTTATGTCCAGCTTTCACTGGACATAATTAAAAACAGCTGTGCCTGGGCTGGAGCTGTGGGTGCAGTATAGGCTGATTGCTCTTCAGTGCTCACCTGTGAGCAAGAACCTCATGTTCCTCCTGTGTTAGTAACTGTTGTTTGCCATTTGCAGATCTGGTAGCTGTAGGCTGCGAGCTCAGTGGAGTTTATTATCTTAATGGGCAGACCTTCCAACCTAACCCACTCTATAAGTGCCTGTGTATCAGTGGTGCAATCGGATGTACACCTGTGTTCACACCAAGCTTAGCAGCAAGTCCCTGCACCAGGCTCATGGGCAGAAAGAAGCCTGGACAATCCACCTGTGGCCCGAGACAGCACAAGCAGCTTCAATCAACAAACTACAGACTGATGCCAGGTGTGCCTGGCTACACTGGTAAACTTCTGTGTGTGCATCAGCCTTGCTGCAGCCAGTGGCCCTGGTTCCAGCAGGCAGGCAGGCAGTGCACTGGCAGTTTCTCAGTTCTTGCCGAAGGCCATTGCCAGGGTGACTGCTCTGTCCCAATTACCCCTCTTAGTCATAGGTCACAGACTCTTTTCTCCAAACTTGATGAATACAAAAAGCAAAAATCCTTTTGGCTTCTACCACCAGGGAATCAGCCAAAGCTACCTTCAACCCATCTTTCTGCAGAGGTTTAGGGCTCATCAGATCAGACCAATTAGGGCTGCTGGTGGATAGCCATTTGGCAGCCTGGGAGCTGTCTCACTTTCTCCTGCTTTGTGGTAGTAGGGAGTCTTAATTTTCACATACATACATCAACACACTGCAGGCCTCTTCCTTCAATAGAAAGCAGAAAGTGGTAAAAATTGCCTTAGTGGCTTTCCTGAGTCACAAAATTCCAGGTCACTGCAAGGACAATGCTCTTCCCATTTCTTCCCTATTCAGTTTGCCCAAAAGCACACACAAGCTTATCCAGGCAGTTCTGCCAGGGTCAGTTGATACTCCCAGCAACCTTGCTCTGGCTCTGCTGTTAACACTGCTGTAGCTTTTCACTTTAAGGAAGCATCATTGCCAGAAGCAGTTGTCCTGGCCCTTTGCTGGCCACAGCTGCCTGTGCCTGCGCTGTCTCCTTTCCTCTGTAAATTTCCCTAATGAACCTCACCTTCATTACAACTAATGTAGATACCAGAATGTTGAGCCATTTACTTGGTGTCAGCTTCAATTGTGGCCTGAATCATCATCGTGGATCAATACAATAACACTACAAGGATCTCAAAGCTTCTCAGAAAGGCTTCATGAAAAGTCTGCTGTGTAAATAGGTTGAGGCACATTGGTCAATCTGCAGATAAATTAATGCACTTTAAAACCCTGAAGTTCATTTTGGACAACTTCTAACATGTTGGCAGGGTTAGCAAGTTAGTAAAAAATAAAAAATTCATCTTTACTTCAAAATGATGATACAATACCTGTAACTAGTATCAAAGCCTTTGAACAGAAATATACTTAATGCTGTGTACAAAGACACACTCAGTAAGGCAAGTGACTTCAGGTGAAGACAGACTTAATTTCTAGAGAGCATTGCTCATCTGATCCAAGAGAAATGAAAGCATTGAAAACAGCCACAATACCATTAGACCTTGAGAAATATTTTAATGGAGTCTGTGGGGAGCTGCATTTTGGATACCTGGAGGACAGCATCAAGACATTTACTTTGTAGTGCTTCAGTGAATCCAAAAGCTGACATCCATCCTTCAGTAGCTGCTTCACTGACTGCAGCACTGCACCTCATCACATGCATTCAGGAACTTGAATCAACTGTACAAGATATAACTAAGAGACCCAGCTTGCAGAACTCACTTCCTATCTGACCTGGGTCAGGGACCCAAAAGCCTGTCCCTGTGTGGCTCTACATGCTGACAGATGCTTTTCCTCAGGTGACAAAAAGTCCTCACAAGAAAAGGACCTTGACATTTTTATTTCTAAGTGTTTTGTTTCCCCTTGCAGCAGAAGCATGATGTCAGCTTAGCTATGAATTTCAGGAATGGCTCAGTGGGCCAATGCCTACTTTGAAAAGTCTTTTTTCTGTTAGTGCCAAGTTTCAATTTTCTGCTCTTGCTTTGTTTTCTGACTTTCCTTGCCCAATATTTACCCAGAGACCCAGCGATGTACCTGGGTCATACTTTAGAACGTGTACCAAGATAAACAACCATTTCACTTCCCTTTATTTGTTGCAGACCTGACAGGCTTTTAATCTACCTTCTACAATGAGACCTTTAAATTGCTGCCTGCTTTCCAGGTGTCCTTGTAATTCTGCCTATGCTCTCACCTGAATGCACAGATTCCACAGAGTCAAGTTTTTTTGCAAGAGTTTCACCATGAACTTCTGCACTGCTCTTTTCCTTTTCTTATTTTTTTTTTTTTTAAAAAAACATATTTCACCTAATCTAGCACAAAACCCTCAGAAAACAGTCTGTTGGGTGACACTTAGAAGTGACTGGAGAACTTTACTCCTCAACACAAACTCTAAAGCTTTCACAATACCTAACAAAGAAACCAGTATTAATACTTTCTGCACCCCTTTTCAAGCTATGCTTGGCCTTAAATGCTTTTCAATCTCTCTTCTATTCTGGATATTTCATAACAAATCCATAGCTCTCTCAATGTAACCTTTCCAATACAGTGAACCAGAGGGTCAAGCAGCAGATGCTAGTATCTGAGCATCCAACGTCAGTCAAGTTTAACAGCAGCTCAGGCAGCTTTTGTGTAACTTTGCTCATGGCTCACTTTTAGATTTACCAACAAAAGCATCTTTATGAACAGAAATCAAATGCTTATCCTTTTATGTTCAGTTAAACCTTTTGGGGCTGTTCTGCTGCATAAATAATATCTTGCTGTCTTAGCTTACAGAAGCTTACCACTAGTTTTGAAGCAAAAGTGCCTAGTACAGGCAACTCCCTGGACACCCTGTTCCAGGACCTGTGGCATTGGCATATCCAGCAGAGTCACCAACGAGAACAAAAAATGTGAAATGAGAAAGGAAAAGAGATTGTGCTTCATCCAGCCCTGTCTGACCAATGTACTGAAGGCAATAAAGGTATTTTCAATTAGAAAGAGGTCCTAAAAGAAAATAAAAATATTGGAAGCAGTGGAAAAATTTGCACCCAGTAATACAAAATTATTTCTGTTTTTTTGAGGATATTAAAACAATAATTCCATGGTTTTTACCTTCAGATTTCAATAGTAAACCACAGCTAGTATCAGGCAACAGAACAAGAAATGGCCTGAAATTGTGCCAGGGGAGGTTTAGGTTGGACACGAGGAACAATTTCTTTCTCTCAAGAGTGATCAGGCATTGGAACAGGCTGCCCAGGGAGGTGGTGGAGTCCCCATCCCTGGAGGTGTTCAAGAAATGTGTGGACATGACACTTAAGGATATGGTTTAGGGGCCATGGTGGTGTTGGATTGATGGTTGGACTTGATGATCTCAGAGGTCTTTTCCAACCCAACCAATTCCATGAGTCTATGGGATGTGTAATTTCAAACAAAGCAATGTGATGTCCTGAAACACAAGTGCTGCTAGTGCTGTGTTGGTGCTGTCACTCAGGAAATACTTTCTAGTTGTTGGCTGACAAAGAAAAATAAGATGATTTTCAGGATATTTCTACGTAAATGTTGCAGTATTTTCTTACATGTTTTCTTTCTCCTGTGTAAAAACTCTGCCTTTATTTGTTCTTATGTTAAAGATTCCAAAAGGAAAAACATGTCAACCAACATTCCAGCTTCCTACAGCAGAGAAACTCTTTTTTTCTGGATGCTCAACTGCTCAAAGCTACAAACTAACTTTCTGTGGGGTGTGCTCAGACAAGAGGTGCTGCATACCTAACAAGTCCAAAATGATCACTGTACAGTTTGAGTGTCCCAATGAGGGCTCCTTTAAGTGGAAGCTGATGTGGATAACATCTTGTGTATGTCAAAGGATCTGCACCGCTCCAGGAGATATATTTTCTGAACTCAAAGTTTTATGACAAGTGACACCATTGACTGTAACACAGAGGCTGCAGGAGCACATTCACACCCTGATGAGCTACCACAACCCCTTGCCGCAGCAATGTTTATGGTAAAACTAAAAAAAATGAATACTCACAGATGCAAAGAGCACCTGGGAAATGGAAGTAAGAGAGCAACTTACCTGCAATTGGTTTAACATGTGGAAATGTGTTCTTGAGAATATGTAACATGAGTATTGTCAAAACAAGAACTCTTGGTAATGCAAAAAGGCATAGCAAGACAGTTTTGTACCCCATTGTAACAAGGTGCTGCCCAGAGAGACATGGAAATTCACAGATGCTCTGACTAACCTACTAGAAAAAAAGATGACAACCCTGCAATATTTAATCTATGAATCTCGATTAACAAGAATTAGATGACTCAAATTAACATTTTCTCCTCTGTATCTGCAATAGTAAAACACAGCAATGCCATTTCAAGCATAAGTCAAACTTGAGCTCATATTGCTTTTTGCAGCAGATAATCTTTAGTGTGAATATAAACAAGGCACTTGTAAAGGAAGAGATAAGTGGGCATCTGCAGATAAGACGTAACATTTCAAGGAAGTGATTATTTTTAGAATGCTTTCTTAAAAAAAAATAAAAAGAAAAAAAGCAGGTCTCACCAAGTGTTACCACAATGCTTTATCAAATATTTCTGGATTTGTACACTGAAAATTGTACTTACTTGTATACCAAACTTCAGCTCTGCTAGAAGAATTTAGCCTTTAGAAATCATTGTACTGATCCATTCTGGTTTGTAACAGTTCACTGCTATTGCTGTTCTAAGACAGGCAAGAATCTGGAACTAGCTGTACATTCTCTTTTGTAAAAGTTCTTACTGTAATATAAAACTCTACTTACCCTGGTAATTATAAATACTAAACCATCTCTCTTGCTTGCATTCTTTCAAGCATAGAAACTTTGTTCTCCAAGCAGCCATTATAACTTCACTGTAAGTGCATGTTTTGCTCAGAGGTATATTGCATTATCAAGTGCAAATCAGCATTCATGGCCATGAATCATTGAAAAGTTAATTAATACTCCAAGTATAATACTTGAAATAAAATGTTGTTGAATTTTCTGCTATTGCTAATATTGATATAAACTCAGAATGCTCCAGTACAGCTAAGTACAACATGGAAAAAAAAATAAGTCTATGAGCACCACTTAGAGCATTCTGGAACGGTTACTATCCTGCAGAATTTAAGAACCAATTTCATTGGAGCCTTGCTTTCATCTTTGAAAACTGTGGGTTCTTCTCCTCTTCAGAGTGGCTTGTTANCAGGTCTCACCAAGTGTTACCACAATGCTTTATCAAATATTTCTGGATTTGTACACTGAAAATTGTACTTACTTGTATACCAAACTTCAGCTCTGCTAGAAGAATTTAGCCTTTAGAAATCATTGTACTGATCCATTCTGGTTTGTAACAGTTCACTGCTATTGCTGTTCTAAGACAGGCAAGAATCTGGAACTAGCTGTACATTCTCTTTTGTAAAAGTTCTTACTGTAATATAAAACTCTACTTACCCTGGTAATTATAAATACTAAACCATCTCTCTTGCTTGCATTCTTTCAAGCATAGAAACTTTGTTCTCCAAGCAGCCATTATAACTTCACTGTAAGTGCATGTTTTGCTCAGAGGTATATTGCATTATCAAGTGCAAATCAGCATTCATGGCCATGAATCATTGAAAAGTTAATTAATACTCCAAGTATAATACTTGAAATAAAATGTTGTTGAATTTTCTGCTATTGCTAATATTGATATAAACTCAGAATGCTCCAGTACAGCTAAGTACAACATGGAAAAAAAAATAAGTCTATGAGCACCACTTAGAGCATTCTGGAACGGTTACTATCCTGCAGAATTTAAGAACCAATTTCATTGGAGCCTTGCTTTCATCTTTGAAAACTGTGGGTTCTTCTCCTCTTCAGAGTGGCTTGTTAAAAAAACAATCTAGCAACAGTGACCCTTTTTCGAAGCAAAGGCCTACTTTTAGTTTGATGTCAGCTCAAAGGCTAAGAAAGAAATGACATTTTTGGCTGCTACAACCTCTTTCTTCTCTTGACAGCACATGTCAACTGTACAGTTAGATTGCCACCATAAGGTAACTTGAAATCTTTCTTACAGGCTGGGCCTGTCCTCTCAGAGCTGAGGAAGCTGCTGTCCCAGTCTTCCTTTGGAATTACAATATGCTGCAATCCACTCTGCTTAAACTGAAGTGGCTGGATGCTTGGGGAGATGCAAAAAAATAAATTGGTTCTTCCTCCTTTACACAGCTATCTTCAGTCTTGGTGGATCTGTTCTAGGCCCATCTTTTGTGGCATCCAGTTCATTATNTGTTTTGCTCAGAGGTATATTGCATTATCAAGTGCAAATCAGCATTCATGGCCATGAATCATTGAAAAGTTAATTAATACTCCAAGTATAATACTTGAAATAAAATGTTGTTGAATTTTCTGCTATTGCTAATATTGATATAAACTCAGAATGCTCCAGTACAGCTAAGTACAACATGGAAAAAAAAATAAGTCTATGAGCACCACTTAGAGCATTCTGGAACGGTTACTATCCTGCAGAATTTAAGAACCAATTTCATTGGAGCCTTGCTTTCATCTTTGAAAACTGTGGGTTCTTCTCCTCTTCAGAGTGGCTTGTTAAAAAAACAATCTAGCAACAGTGACCCTTTTTCGAAGCAAAGGCCTACTTTTAGTTTGATGTCAGCTCAAAGGCTAAGAAAGAAATGACATTTTTGGCTGCTACAACCTCTTTCTTCTCTTGACAGCACATGTCAACTGTACAGTTAGATTGCCACCATAAGGTAACTTGAAATCTTTCTTACAGGCTGGGCCTGTCCTCTCAGAGCTGAGGAAGCTGCTGTCCCAGTCTTCCTTTGGAATTACAATATGCTGCAATCCACTCTGCTTAAACTGAAGTGGCTGGATGCTTGGGGAGATGCAAAAAAATAAATTGGTTCTTCCTCCTTTACACAGCTATCTTCAGTCTTGGTGGATCTGTTCTAGGCCCATCTTTTGTGGCATCCAGTTCATTATACTCCTCTATTAGGTCAGATAAAGATGCTATGGCTTCTGAGAAACAGCTTTGCTCCATCCCTTCTATATGCAGATAATGGTGAAGGTGAGCCTAAGAAAGAAGAAAAAAATTCAGTGTTCTCCTCTTTCTTGGCACCTAATTCCTTTGGCTCACTAAGTATCATTCAGCCTGCACTGCAGAGAAGAGTGTAAGTCCTGTAGGAAGATTTAAAGACTTGCATCATGACATCCATTGTTTAAACACCTGACAACTTGAGTAACAATCCCTATGGAACCACAGTCACTATTACTGATTTCTTACACATCTATCTTCTCATATTCTGTCTTTTTGGCTAGACCTGATCAAATTATGTATTTGGTCTACGTGCCAGTCTCTTTGTGATACTGAGATTTGCTTCCCAGTAATGCAAGAAGTTTATGATTAGTGGCTACGGATGTTATGATGACAAGAGTTGCACCTTTTTCTTGTAGAGCTTCATAAATCTGTCTTTAAGTTCCATGAAAGTTGGTTTCACACAGGTGTTGTTTGCTAAAGCCAGAAGGGAATGGGAATGGCCCACTGGAGGTACTGAACACAAACTCGTTTTCCAGCCCTCTTGATTCCAGGAGATGAAGTGCAGGGAAGGCTTCAACCTGTGATACAAAACTTTAGTTACCTAAGGAATGTAAAGAACACAAAGCTTTGCTAACAAGCAGCCTGAAATGTTAACACTTAAGCTTTCAGAACTAAGTGAGCCAGTTATAACTATAATTTGAATAAGACATTTGAGATGTCAGATTGAAACATTGTGTCTACTTTAAATTTAAATTACAAGCTCCAGCTTTGCTTTAATGCATCAAGGTTTGAAAAAAAACGAAGTTACAAGCATCTCTTTCTATAAAGGGCCTGCAATCACTATGAGATTTAAGAGAGGCAGAGCAATACTGTGTGGGGACAATTGCTCTACCTCTAGTTGAGGAAGAAGTTTTAGATTCTCAGCAAATTTCCCTGTGCACTCCTGGTTGCCTGTCAATTCCAATCTGTACACTTGCCTGCCTTTCCTGTCACAACTATGCAGATCAATAGCCTAACAGACAGAAACAGAAGGCTAACAAGGCAGAGGAAGATTCCCTGTCAACATGAAAGTAACCATGAAAGAGAAGGAGTTTCTGTTCAGTAAAACACCCCAAACTTCTACAGAATTTATTCCTACAACATCCTTTGCTGGCAGGGGAGCTCTGGAAGGTCAGGATTTGCTTTCTTTTGTATTTTGGAGAATGAAAGGAGCAGCACAGAGACACCTTGAGAAGCCTCTTCACTTCGAAATCTAAGAACCCTCCAAGTTATTCATAAATCAATAACATTTCCTTCCCTCCTGTAATTAATTATGTATCTGAATAAACTGATTTGATATTGAAATTCTTCAAATTGAAAGTAAGAGTGCCCTGGACAACTGAGAGCAGTTTCAATACCAAATCCCATGACCAGCTGGTGGCAATACAAACCTCTCAATGTTTCTGCGGAGGTCTGAAACCTGCACGTTTCCTCGGACGAGAAGTGCGCAGGCAAGGTAGAGGCTGTGCTTTGGATCTGCTTGGATTAGTTGGTGATCTCTACTAAAAGCATCTGAAAACATCTGATCCAATCTAAGCAAAAAGAAAACAGTTATCTACTCTTACTAAAGCAGGTTACAAAAATTCTTCAGAATGCCCACCTTCAGGCTTTTGATGTTCATAAAACTCCGGAGATAAAAGGTTCATTTAACCTGGGACCAGGAATGACAGGGAAAAAAAAGATTGAAACCTTTATATGTACAGATGTTGGCATCAGAAGTCTTCTAAAAACAGACCAGATCCACTTTTCTCCTCTCTTCTTCCTCATGTTACAAGCCACTGCTGAAAGAGCTGGAAGACCTCTGCTATGATAGGCTGAGGGAGGTGGGGTTGTTCAGCCTGGAAAAGGGAAGACTCTGGGGGTATCTTAGAGCTGCCTTCCAGTACCTGAAGGGATCCTACAGGAATGCTGCAGAGGGACTTTTCATAAGGGTCTCTAGCAATAGGACATGAGGGAATGGTTTGAAGCTGAGGGAGAGTAGGTTTAGACTGGATCTTAGGAAGAAGTTCTTCGGCACAAGGATGGTGAGACTCTGGAACACGTTTCCCAAGGAGGCTGTGGATGCCTCCTCCCTGGGGGTGTTCAAGGTCAGTTTGGATAAGGCCTTGAGCAGCTGAGTCTATCAGAGAGGTGTCCCTGCCCACAGCAGGGAGGTGGTAGACTGAAACCTTAGCACTTCTACCCTTAGTTTTGCTATAGAATGACATTTTAAAAATGAAAGCTATGGAAGAATCAGAAATTAAGCTTCAAATGTAAAGCTTCTACAATGTATTTTCTTACCTTCTTGGAGGTACATTAACATCAGCCAGTGTATACAGGGGAGTCAAGCTTGAAACCAAGTAATGAAGCCGAGGAAAAGGAACCAGGTTCATGCTGATTTCATTCAGATCCATGTTAAGGGAACCTTCAAACCTTGCAGAGCTGAAAAATTAACAAACTGTCATAAACTAAATAAATTACTTCTGTTGTGTAAAAAATTGTTACATCTGTTTTTCAACTGTTCTGTACAATAAAACAGGAAAACAATGCAGCGTTCAGGAAACTCTTCATGTATAATTAACCACACTTCCACATTTGGTACTAACAGTGCTATATCTTATTTACTTGCACTTCTCATTATAGAACAATAAACCATCAGAGTGAGACCTTGTTTCCTGACTGCTTTTCAGTATGTGGACATAGCTGCTGAACACCAATTTTAATAAACAGGCTCCAATAAACCACGCATGACTTAGCATTCCTGACAGGCTGTTTAAAAGAAAAGCAGGCCAGTACTTCAGAAGTGTATTTCACCAGGAGTTTCTTGCAGCAATAGGCAGTGACCTGACAGTATTTATAAAATAATCCTGGCCTAGAAAGGCAAAGCTTCCTGGGCTTCACTAAGCATTAAAGGAAGACAATATAATTCTGCCTATAAACCTCTTACTTCAGTTCTAAGACTATCACAGCTTGAGCAACACCGCTGCAACCTGAATACCTCCAAATACTTTACTGTGGAGTCACATCAAATGGAAAGATTTGATATTCTTTCAGCTGATGCAGACCTACACATTTGCAGCACACAGTACCTACTTTTACAGAGTAATCTGCAACTTCACCTTGTCAGGTTCAGCAGCAAGTTGGCTATGATGTTGTTCATTGCATCAAATGGCTTCTCCTGCACAGCTTTCGCACCGCCTGCACTCGATGTTACCAAACTCTTTGGCTTCACAGTTGACCCTAGCTTCCCAGAATTGATCATCTGCTGAATTTTATTAACTATATCAAACAGAGACTTTGAGGGAAAAAAAGCATACAAACAGCATTGAGCAGAAAGGTTTCAGATTCAATATCCCAATTTTTCATTTCAATTAATGTTAAAGAAAAAGCTAAAATGCTATAATGTCACTTCAAAGATTAAACCTCCAAGTCCAACTTTTGACCAGTTCCAGCTGACTGAAGTTTCTAAAGGGCTGTACCTTACATATCACAAAACGTGCAGGCAAAAATCCAGGCTGTGTGCAGAGTGGGTTGAGAGTAGAGACTTGGGGGTACTGATTGATGAGAAGCTCAGCATGAGCCAGCACTGTGTTCATGCAGCCCAGAAGGCAGAGGTGTCCTGGGCTGCATCAAGAGGAGTGTGGCCAGGAGGGCAAGAGAGGGGATTCTGCCCCTTTACTCTGCTCTGGTGAGATCCAACTTGAATATTGCATTGAGTTCTGGTGTCTCCAGCATAAGGACACAGAGCTATTGGACTGAGTCCAGAGGAGGGCCACAAAGATGATCCAAGGGCTGGAGCACCTCTGCTATGAGGATAGGCTGAGGGAGCTGGGGGTGTTCAGCCTAGAAAAGAGAAGTCTCTAGGGGTTCATCAGAGCTGCATTCCAGTACCTGAAGGGATCCTGCAGGAAGGATGCAGAGGGACTTTTCATATGCATGTCCTGTCTCTAGACAAGGGGGAATGGTTTGAAGCTGACTGGACCTTAGGAGAAAGTTCTTCACTACCAGGGCAGTGAGAGTCTGGTACAGGTTGCCCAGGGAGGCTGTGGACGCCTCCTCCCTGCAAATGTTCAGGACCAGGCTGGATGAGGCTTTGAGCAGCCAAGTGTAGTCAAGAGGTGTCCCTGCCTGTGGCAGGGACATAGGAGTAGATGAACTCCAACCTAAGCCATTCTACGGTTCTTCGCCCTGAAAGTGGTGAGACCCTGGAATGGGTTGCCCAGGGAGGGGGTTGAGGCCCCATCCCTGGAGGATTTTAAGGCCAGGTTGGATGACGCTGTAGCCATCCTGATCTAGGGTAGGGTGTCCCTGTCCACAGCAGGGAGGTTGGAACTAGATGATCCCTGTGGTCCCTTCCAACCCTGACTGATTCTATGGTGATTCTATGTGCACAGTTTGACTCAGAAGTTTGAATTTTACTGAACTATTCATAACTCTCATCTCCTATGATTACATTTTAAATGTTCACAATTTCTGTGAAAGTAAAATATCTTCTCTCAATATATCTCACTTTCTTTTTTCATAAGCAAACAGCAAGAGACTCATCAAGGGACTATCCTTATGTTACCCATACCAGTAATCAGTAAAGTCAAGTCTGTTGGAATTTGGAGTGGTTAGTCATCTCCCTTTAGGATTCTACTAATACTATGCACAAATCGATTGCTGAAAGAATCTAAGGCTCCCAGCCTCAGTAAATAGAAGCTTCTCACTGTTTACTTTGAAATAGACATGAAAAGAGTCACTCTGGAAGACAGTGAAAGTGCAGAGCAATTTTTAGTTATACTTGCATTAATTTCAAAACCTGAAAGTGACTTAGGAGTTCAATTATTACTTTTTAAAAAATGAAGCTATGCTTTAAGACTTAGTACTCAAATCAATACGCAGAAGGAAGAAACACTTCCTATGTTCAGTCTAATAAAAAAAGAAATGGACAGAAATAGAATATTATTTCTTACTTCATTCTCTATGGGTAGCACACAGTCTGCATGTTCATTAAGCTCTTTCATTGCCAGAACACTGTTATATGGAGAAGTAATAACATCATCTTCACCAGAGGGATAGACTGAAGTAACAAATCTGTACACTTCTGGGAATTCATCCTCAAGCAAACTCAGTACAAAAGTTCCGAGCCCAGATCCTGTCCCTAATTATGAATAAAGACAGAATGACAGAAGATAAAAGGTTGTCCATGTTACAGGAGTCTGGAAACACACAACTTGTCAGTTCTGTACATTCATTAATATCTTCTGAAACATTTGGCTGACAGTGGAGGTTGCTGAGACGTAAACTAAAGCAGGAAGATTTTTACCAGACATAAAAATAATTAAGTGATAAAAATATTTCCCACAATACATCTGACAGGATGAAGTAAACAATATCAAACATTTCTGCAAACCAAAACCATCCTATCATATAGACAACAATTTTTTGATCCTTTTATTTCTTAAAGTTTTATTGAAAAATTAAAAAAAAATCTGTTTAAAAGCATCAACTCCTCCAAAGAATTATTTACTCTATAGCTTCCTCATTATCCAGTCAAACCAGAACAATCCCTTTGCAGTGTGTTCAAATCTAAGAACTGAGCTGTGGTCTTTGTGTCTTGGAGACATTCTCAACAGCAGGCAATTTCAGCTATGAACAAGACAGCAGCTTTCTGCAATAACAGAAACAGTATCTGGAGAGTCTCTCAAATTAAGCAAGTAACTACAAAAAGGGTCCTTGACACAATTCTTGCCTCATATTTAGAGCTGTTTCCTGTGTCTTTTTCCACATCATAACCTGTTATAATGCATGCTCCCCCCAGATTCCTGGGAGAGGAAGGCTTAGTTCCAATACAGTAATGATAATTGGCACTGCAAGGCATTCTTCCTTCTGATTTAATAACAAAGCAGCCAGGCTGGATTCAGGAAAATTGTGTAGAAAGACAAAATTTTCTTAAAATAAAGCAACATTAGAAGTCTTCTTCAAACCCTCTCAGAAAATAGTTTTCCTGTGATTAAAACTTGATTAGGACAATGATGTCAGTGTTTTGAAGCCACTGTCCCTTCTGATCCACAATACCTCAGTGCTCCCTTGGATTTTGGTCCCTGTCTTGATTCACTCACTGCTTCATATTTACAGCTGTAGCTGTATTTTTGTTCTTGGTAGCACTTCCCTTAGCCCATGATTAGGGCTCCTCAGTGCTCTAAGAAAACAACTAAGTAACTCCAGGCCCACTGAACTGGACTGTGTTCATTGTTTCATTCTGCATTCTGAACTATGGGAATTATCACACTGATCTTTCCAAGATCCAGGTTTTCCTTCCCCCCCGACCCGGGGCTGCTGCAATCATACTATTAAAAAGTAACTTACCACCTCCCATAGAATGAATGATGAAGAAACACTGCAGACAGTCACAATGTTCTGCTGCTTTCCTCAGCTTTTCCACAATGCTTTCCCTGTACTGACAGCCATATACCTTATGGCCTACAGCCCTGAGGATATAAAAAGTACTTTAAAAAAACAAATGCAATGATAAATCATTCAGTATTTTAACTTCTCCTATTTGACATTCTAGAGCTGAGAGCCCAGAGCTGGGTACAACACCTAATTTGTGACAGCTGCTAAACTGTGACTACATGGTGTGAATATAGGAGTCAGGATATGGTTTTGTGGGTTGAAGCAGCACTAAGTTCCCAGCTTTGGAGTGTGCACTGTTATTTTGTACCAATAAGGAAATAAACTCCCATGCTGGAGAATCAGATTGCAATTATGAAGTAAAAGCTACACGCTCCTCAGCAATAAGGATACCCCTATGTAATATGTGTATTGAACTTCCTTTGACTACTATAAAAGTCAGCTGCTACCAGTAACAAAAAAATTCAGACAGTTAATTCTCAACAGACTTGTCTGCTAGATGGTAAAGTTACAGGATGCTTTAGTCCCTGTATTGCACTCTCTTTCAGAATATTTGCTGATTTGCTTTCCAGGCTGCAGTGCACTAAGTATCACCTGAGGCACGCTGAGGTCTTGGTGAAAACAAAATCATTATGTTAATCTAGTTCTGAATTTCTCTTTTTGGTAATGTAGCTTAGATGTATAAAGCCAGGCTCTCTGGTGCTTCGAAATCAGAAGTGCAGTTGTTCAGATACCTCACTTCCACAACAGCTACACAGTCTCTAACTAAATTACGGCTTTGAGTGAGCAATGGAAGCAGCTGAATACCAAAGAAATAAAAATAAAAAGCATGTTCTTTTGAAAAAAGAAAATCAAAAAAGAGGAAGAACCGAACCCAGACAAAATGATACATCAGCAGAATTATCCTTCTGTAAAAGGCTTTTCAAAGCCATCCTCCAGGCAACAGTGACTCCAAAGTTTACTGCTACTATGCTGCAGCTCCCCAGGTGCAGAGGGAACCAGAAAGCTACAGTTACCATTTCCCTTTTCAAATGCCATCTAATTAGCTGTAAAGAAATGTTTTCTAAAGAGGTTCTCACCAGTTGTTTCCTGAACCAGAAACATCTGTGATAAGCTGCTTGCTATCAAACACATCCCTCAATGGTCCTTGCAGAATTTCATTTACCACACCCTCCTCCATGTCAATCAACAGAGCCTTTGGGAAAGGAGAAAAAAAAAAAAAATTCACTCAGTAAGCAAATCACTCCTTGAAATAATCATAGAAATAAGTATTAAATGACAATACAAAAGGCATGGTTTTGTCTACTGGTCTCCAGAGAAGCTTTTTAGTTATTAACTAAGAAACCAACTAGATTCACCTTGGCTGATTTGCTAGAAATTGTTCAATATAGGACAGTACTTCAGATAATGCAATAACATTTTCCTTATAATGTTTTGTCCCACTGCTTAGGAGTAAAGAAAGTAAAGCATATTTCTATTTACAATTCTCTTGCTTCTTAATCTCTTGAAATGCCTCAAAGAAACACACTCCTTAGGAAATTCAAATAAAAACTTGATTGGTAATAGCAACAATCATTTTATTCAGATTATAACTGAAATTGCTCAACGAGACTGGCAGTGAACTTTGTTACTCCACTGAACCCTAGAAGTTACAATTGGAAATTCCACTATTCAAAGTAGTATTTAAAAACATATGTAATTTTAAGGACCTTATGGAAATTCCTACACAGTTGGACATAAATATGCAATGTAAAAAGAGTGACCTTTAGAGACTGCCTTACCCGTGCTTTTAAAGAGCAGATTTTTCCTTTGTAAATATCAGCCCCATCGCCACCGCTCCTGAAACAGAAAAAAAATCTAAGCTTAGAATTGTTAATAGAAAAATCACAGAATGGCTTAGGTTGGAAAGGACCTCATCCCACAGCAACCTCCAGTACTCATGAGATTCTTCTAGCCAACACAACCTCCTATACAAGCCCTATAGCACCAGTAAGCCTAGGCAGAGTTCTGTTTCTCATCAGGGACTAACAGCTCAGAGGGCAAAAAATCCCCACCAAAATCAACACTTTTCATTCTAGTACTGTCCTTGTGATCTTTCATGCCAGCCCTTCCCTTCAATCACTTTGATTAAATTCCTGGGGAAAAAAAAAGTATCCCTGCATTTGGACTTCATTGCTGTCTACAACTACCTGAACAGACATTGTGGAGAGGCTGCTGCTGGGCTCTTCTCACAGGTAATTAGAGACAGAACAAGGGGGAATAGCCTCAAGCTGAGGCTGGGGAAGTTTAGATATTAGGAAAAAGTTTTTCACAGAGAGAGTGGTCAGGGACTGGAATGAGCTGCCCAAGGAGGTGGTGGAGTCACCCACTCTGGATGTGTTTACAGATCATTTGGATGTGGTGCTTAGGGATATGGCTGAAGGTGAATCTTGTAGAGTAGGGTTCTAGGTTGGACTTGGAGATCCTGAGGGGCTTTGCCAATCTGCATGTTTCTGTGTATGTTTTTGTGTAATTCCTTGGAATCCCCTAGGCTTAAGATGTGCATTTCTGCTTTTAAGGGCAGAAGGAGGAAAGCAAACCCAAACTCTTTCAATTCCTTTTATTACTGAAGTAGAGTCAAAATGAAAAGGTTGAAGGTAGTGTTTTAAGGAGAACATCAAGATCCAAAATCTTTTTCTAGCAGAAACTATGACCTGAAACAAAGACAACCGTAACTGGGGTTAAGAGAAGATATTAGAATTGTTGCTCTACTGTGCTTAACTCATGAGCTGCTTGATAAGATGACTTACCTTGTATCCACATTCCTAAAGAAACTGCTTAATGCTTCATCATAAATTCCTTTCTAGAAGAAAACAACACAGGATGATGTACAATGTCGGGAAGTTTCAGTGCGTTTTCAAAGAATAATTTCAGTCGCAAAGAACCTCTGAAGGTCATTTGTCAAGATTGAACAACTACTCTACTATTCCTTAATTTCTAAAGGTTTGGGATTTTACTGCAGATCCCAGTGCAATTACTAAATTGAATAGCTGCTGCTTAGCTGGCTCGGTTGATGACTGGCAGCAGAGTCATGGGCTCCATGCCCATATCAATGCCTGTGCAGTTCTGTGGAAGGGAAAGCACATCGCACTCTACCAGTTATCCCTAAACTCTGCTGAGGGGTGGGAAGCACGTTACTTACCCTACCATAAAACTAAAAGAGATTTGGTGTTATTATTTTACAGAGTGCTCACCATACTCTTGAAGACCTGACTAAGCAGAATTTGGATTTCACTGTTCCCTACCATGCTAAATCCCAAAGATTCTCCAATGAGCTTCACTGCCTTTTTTACAGCTGCTTCAACAGACTGCATTGAGAAGGGCTGCTCATCAGTGGCTGTTAGGTGCTTCCCAGGAAACAGAATCCTTGTAGTCATGGAAGAGGAATGCATTTTGGTTCATGGTACTCAGCACAATCCTGTATGCTTTACACCACTATTTTGGCCAGCACAAGAGTACAGTAAGAAGGCTGGGGAAAGCTGTTTAAAAGGGTTTGCATCACTAGGATGAGGGGCAATGGTTTTAAACTGAAGAAGCGTAGCTTTAGGTTGGACATGAGGAAGAAGTTCTTTACAACCAGAATGCTAAAATACCGGAACAGGTTACCCAGGAATGTGGTTGAGGCCCCATCCCTTGAGACATTCAAAATCAGACTTGATGTAGCCCTGGGCACACTGACCTAGCTGGAGGTGTCCCTGCTCACTGCAGGGTGGTTGGACAAGATGACCTTTGAGTGTCCCTTCCAACCTGATCTATTCTGTAATTCTGTGTGCTAACAGAAAGGGAAGCTTTGGTGGGCTGCTCTTTTGCTTTACTGCCAGCGCCAAAGAACCTGCACTGAACAATCCTCTGCTTCCACTAAGTGCCTCCAACCTGGCAAACGCCTGCTCGCAGGTCGGCATCTCGGCTTTGCGAGGCAGAAAGGATGGAGAAGGCTGACCTGAGCTGGAACACGGGGGGAGCTTTGCCGACAGCGAAGCCGCTGTACCAGCAAACAAATACAGCGCTTTGCAGGCACGGTAAAGAACACGGAACGAGGGCGGGAGGGGAAAGCGACGCCGTTACCTTGTTGACGGCTGCGTGCTCCCGCAGCGCCAGGTCCCAGAAGCGGCAGCCCACCTGGTTCCCGCACTGCCCCACTGCAAAGAGGAGATAAACACGGGTCAGGCAGCGGGAGAGAGAGGAAGGGCGCGACGGGAAGGACTATGCGCCACGGCCCCTTACCCTGCACCACCACCGACTGGGTCATAGCGGCGCAATCAGCTATGCCGCCTCTTCGAACTAGGCGCCCGGAAGCCGCGTCCGTTACCAGCAGCGGCGGAGGCGCAGGGGGGCGTTGCAGCGGGAGGGCCTTCCCAATGGCACCGCCCTCTTCCTTCTCCCCTCGTTTCCGCCTGCGGTGGAACGGCCTGTCCGTGGGCTGAGTTATCCGCGGCTTACCTGCCGCGATGGAACGTACCATTAAGCTGGCGTAGGGGTGCATGTGTGAGGCGGTGCCTTGGCGGGCAGTGTGGCGGCTGTATAGGCGCGGATAAGGCCGCCGGGTCCTAACGGCCACCAGGCGGAGGGAGCGGTCTTTGGCGGTCGATTCCGGTGACCACGGCTGCTTCTCTAAGTTTCAAGGCTTGGTGTACAAAGCAACTGAGAGAAGCTGAGTGACAGTATGGGAACACTGGACTCACGGGGTCGTTTGGAAAAGACTGAAAAAGGCATTTAAGATCGTCAGCCGTTACGTAACTTGACAAAGTCTGGGTGCTAAACTACGTCTCTGCTTTTTAAACACCTCCGCATGCACATCGCAGGGTGCTCAGAAACTTGGTGTAGTCTTGACAGTGAAGCTGTCAGGGCCTACAAGGTCTCTGCTAAGGCCCAGATGAAGGAGATGTTGCCAAGAGCTAACACAAAGCAGAAATATTGCCATATAATGCAGTTCATTACCTTTTATTCCCCCTCAACACATTATTCAGAGTGCTGGTGTAAAACGTGCCAGACGGTAGGAAAATAAAAATGATGTGCAGCAAAGGCACCGTGGAAATGCTATAATGTCCTACCCTCCCACCAGGCTTGCACACTACATTTTTCTTTAAGCTCAGAGTGCAGATAATTGTCCACAGTGCAATTTGGAGGTGCTTCTGCCTTTGTGTTGAAGATGGCAGCTTGGGGACTAAAAATGAGAGGTGAGAAATGTAGAGATGCTGTTGTCTCAGGAAGGTAAAAGGGCTCCACAGCGTAGCTATGCTGCAGAATGGTGTGAAGGACGTGTGGCACACAAAGCAGCCTCCTGCAGAAAGCTCTCTTGTGGCACGATGGCATTCCTGCTTCGG
>WBNM01014474.1:156221-227320 GCA_013399055.1 Ramphastos sulfuratus
TCTGGGTAGTAGCTGGGAGTAGGAAAGAACTGATCAGGTATACTGGTTTGGTATCTGAGGCAAAGATGGCATGTGAAGGCAAGTGGGTTGGGGATCCATGATGTGGTTGATTCAGAGAGACTATGGAGGGGTATTGTAACTGCTTACTTCTGAAGTATAGACAGTGGACTGTGGAGTTCTGCAAGTGACTTGTGTCTGTTTGATGTTAAGCCTGCTTAAGCTAAAGCCTAGTATTAACTTCTATCTACCTTCTATGGTTTTTAATATGGCTCAGATTTGCAGCCCTTTGCCTTCTGCTTACATCCTCCTGATTGACCTCTAGTTCCTTTGCAGCAGTCTATCTTCTGGGGCACATTCCACTGGAACATATTTCTAGTTTGAGGATTACTGCTGTAAACTGAACTCCTGCAGCAGTCTCACAAGGACCTGAGGATAAGAGATTTGGCTGAAACTTTATGTGATTCTGCTTTCCACACTTTGTGTTCACCTGTGTTATGTTAGTGCAAATGAGAGCACCTTGAGGTCGTGGATTTAGTGCTGGGTTTGTGTGCAAGTGCATTAAAAAAAGTAGAGAAAAAAGTTTGACATTTTGAATTTTGTCTCTCTCTTCCCACATAATGGCAATATTGTTTTAAAATTACCTAGTTTAGATAAATGATCACTTATAGGAACTTAAAAGATGTACATCCTGTCTTCATGCTTTGCTAGAACATATTCACGAAGTCTAGAAATTGAATCAAAAGCTAAGCTTTTTGTTGTTTGTAAGCTTACATATTTGGTATGCTCTCTGCCCCCCATTTTAATTGATTTATAAATGAGTTGAGTGGAAAAATGGAAAAGAATTCAAACCTTTGCACACAGTTATTGGTGATGTAAGTGTAGTATCTAGCTTTATTTTTTACTTTTAATGTGCATTAGCGGATCATTTTCTGCAAAACAGAGGGTGACCTAAGGTTTGGAATGAAATGGTGTAGAAGATCTATCTTGAAGGTAACATATTTAATATCATTTTAATGTCTTTTATAACTCCCCGTTTTCATGTGAGACTGGCCATGCACAGGCCATAAGAAATGGTAAAGCTCACTCTTGTGGTATAGTAAGAGAAGTGCAGAAGCAACAGCCCTTTATTCTTCAGTGATTTTTGTTTGCACATAAATGTTTGAAGTGACCTTTAAGGATACTGCTTTCTGTAGATGGTTCCTTGATATTTTCATTCTTCTTCTCTCAGTGAACATGGTCTCTTTTGTTCTGGTTTTCTTCTTGTGCTCTAAGGAACTGTACAGGATCGATGAAGCTCACTGTCAGGCTGCTGGACAGGTATTGATGCTCACAGCCCCACTAACCAAAGCTGCTTTACTGAAACTCACTGGTTTGTCATCAATCATGAAGTTACGGATGCAGCCAATGAAGGAGTTGCGTGTAGTCAGGCTGGATGTTAGCAGAGACTCTGGAAGAAATAAATTAAATTTAAAAATTTAAAAAAAATAAAAAAAATTAGAGCTCTCAATGGCCAAAACAATCAACTTGGTGACAGAATCAATTTGCTTCTAACTGCAGCTCTGCTGAACCTTCCTTGGGTTTTTTAAAATGTCTGCCAGGGTCTTAGAGACCATTAGAGTAAATATGATGAGTTATAGAATAATAAAGTCATAGAGTGGTAGGGGTTGGAAGGGATCTCTACATTTATGTAAAGGTCTAGGTGCTACATAGTCAATAAAGGCCCAGTCTTGCATTTCTGACATGAATATGAATATGAATAGAATATGAATAGATGAATCCCAGTGTGTGTGCTTGTAGTTTATTTCAGCATTGCATATGTTGCTATCTGTGTCTGATTTGATAGTCTGCATTTAGTTTAGTTACATAGTGTTAGTTAGTATTACATCTTCTTTGTTGTGGTGAAGTTCCTTGTAAGATTTTTCTGTGCCAGGATGATAACAGCATTCTAAAGCCAGTGTATGGATGGCATTGCTGTAGTATTTGATAATTCATGGAGAAATCATAGAATCATAGAATGGTAAGCTTGGCAGGGACCTCAAAGCTCATCCAGTTCCAACCCCCTGCCATAGGCAGGGACACCTCCCACTAGAACAGGTCACTCAAGGCCTCCTCCAACCTGGCCTTGAACCCCTCCAGGGAGGGAGCAGCCACAACCTCCCTGGGCAACCTGTGCCAGTGTCTCACCACCCTCACTGTAAAGAACTTCTTCCTAACATCCAGTTTCAATCTCCCCTCTGCCAGTTTAAACCCATTGCCCCTTGTCCTGTCATTGCAATAGAAGGCTCTTTATGAAGCAGAACAGTATTTGCAATTACCACTTTCTGTTACCTCTCTGGGAGGAGTTCTGCCCTAATAAAATGCCAGTTTGGATTTAAAGAGTGAACAGACGTGCACATAGATTGTATTATTCCCTTTAGGCTCATTTTTCCTCTTGGTAGTGGAGGAGAACATCACACATTCAAGCCACTAATCCAAGATGAGCAATATAATAGATTTTGTAGTTAGAGCTGTCCATGATTGACATGCAAGGCACAGAAGTAATGCTGCATGTTTTCAATGAGGAGTGTACAGGAGATGACTTAAAAATTGAATCACGTAGTGTTGATTACAGTTTGCATATGAACCCCAAGAGTATCTCTCTCTGTTTGAGTAAGGGAAGTAAATGTAGTAATCTTGGCCCACGCTACCCAGATGGTCTCTGAGTCACAAATTCACATTAACTGACATCTGTGCAATAGAAATCACTAGTCAGAAAAAGAATCTGCATGTTTTGTCGTGTCAAAGATGCAATTGCTTGAAGAGGAAAGAAGCCTACCACCAGCAAAACCTTGAGACTCCAGTTACAGTGACAGTGAGTTTCCAGTTCCTTAAATAAAGAAATCATTTCTTAAAAACAGTGAGTCCATACTGCAAAGTAAAATGGGGGGGAAAAGGTGATTTTTTGTTTTGCTGGCTGACTTCTTCACTGAATCCATACCTGACCTTCCTGAAACTGTGACTGGTTTAATTTCAGTGATGCAGCACTTTTATTTTACTTTGAGAACTTTGAGACAGAGAACATTTCTGATCAGATCTTGAGCCTTTAAATTTTACCAGGTTCTTCACATGAGAAGATGTTTTGTTCTTTTTCAAAATGCAAACTGTCTTTCTGGTTCCTCTGGAAAACATATTGAAAATTGAGAACAGTGTACCACAAAGGTGCCAAAAACTTACCTGGTACACCTCCAATAAACACTGGCTCCCTGTGGTCAGTTGCCTTTGGATTTAGTGGCCCTACCACATGGTTGACTTCAGAGTCTACATCCAGCTGCACCACATTAGCGTGTCTGATAACTGAAAGGAGAAGGAACAGAAATAAAGAAGATTGTTAAGTAGCAACACCTGAGTTTTCTATGACAGAGAGAAGTTACCTGTTTAATTGCAGTAGTTTGATTTGGTGTTTGCTAGATTGGGTGTGAGGCAGCAGTGGCAGGATTTGGGCAGAATCTGGCACACAGTGGAGCCCATGGAAGATGTGGTGTGGGGGCAGGGGCTTTGATTGCTGGCAGCTGTGCTTGGGCTGCAGGATATGAGCATACAATGCTGTGCACCTTAGATAAACTCTTTAACAAATCATTCCAAATCAAGGATGTACTAGAATGCAGTGAGGTTTCCTCTTGCTTGTTTGCATGGATTTCCTTTAGAAGGAAACCAGAATGCATGGGGAAAGGATGCACACTTGTAACTCTTCTGGATGTGACACTGGGACACATCCCAAGTCAGCATCTAAACAGAAAAGTAAGGGAGTTCAAAGTGCCTGAGGCTTAGAAATGTTTTTGACTTTCAGACTTAGGGAGGAAGGATACCTGTCTGGCACAGAGCCAAAATCCTGGCTGTAAACATCTCCCTGTGCAAGCCTGTCCTGTTATTTGATCTTTAAGGACATATATTTGTGCCTAACTCATTCTGCCTATCCATTTAACCTTTAAGTGAGAGAAGATGAATGTTATTGGGTATACAGCTTTGATTCCAGCAGTTCAGATAGGCTTGTTCTTTGTAGGAACCTGTGTTTGTCCTCCCAGGTTCCTATGTCTGAAGGATGAATATGACTGTGTCTTGCACACAAACTTATGTCTTGAGAGGTGAAAAGGAAGAACTGAAAGCAGGGCCTTATTCCCAGTGCACTTGGCCTATGGAGATGGAAGTCTGGGAAGGGAGAACTCAGCTTTGTCACCTTATTTAGAGGATGATCATGTTTTACTGACCTGCAATTCGGTGCCACCTGCCATCACAGAGACTCTGTTTCAATGTCACTGAAGTTGAAAAATCCCTGATGCCATTGTTCAGTTTTACAGTAACCTGGGGAAGAAATAATGTAGTCAGGGCTGTAAACCCCCTCCTGTTCTCTTTTCCCCTTCTCTTTTAATAATGCTGTAGTCCCCACTCAAAACATGTCTACTACATACATGAAATAAAAATGTGATTTCATGACATTCTTTAATCTAAATCACCTTTCTAATTCACAGATTTAGGAATGAGATTTTTTTTAAGATTCAATAGGTCTGGAACATTTCCAATCTCAACTCAAGGAAGAGTTATAAAGAAATATTAAAAAAATAACAGCTAATTTCAGTCAAATGTTCTAGTACTGCTACTCTGTAATTTCCTGTCTGGTAAATTAGTATTTTAGAGGCATGAGATGATGTTTTGGCATCTTGCTAGCCACTGAATAAGGAAAAGAGTCATGAAAACCCTAAGTATAAACAGAGAGACAAGATGTGAGAAAGGAATAGATGGGGAGCTTAAGAATGACTTTTAAGTTACTTGTTCAAGCTTACCAGCAAATCTGTCAGTGCTAGAAAGTGAACCTAATTGTGGATTTTCACCTCTCCTTCAGTTGTGTGGGTTAATATCTTTCTACATGGGAATGTTATGGCAGTGGCAAAGCAGTGTCTTGCCCTATTATGGGGCACAAGACTCTCAGTGGTCATGACTGGAGAACTCAAAATACAGAGTCCATCCACTCAGGAGTTTTGGTTGTCTAAGTTGTCCTTGATAATGCTGATTGAAAATGATGCAAGGAAACCACATATATTTCATTTTAGAGGATCTCTATTTCAGTAGAATTATGACTAAGATATTTTAAAACTTGTTTCTCCCCAAGACCACCAGCAAGCAAAGATGAAATGATCTTCATGTTCTCTTTTGTCCATCCTTGGACAAAAATATATAGGTGCACTTGAACACCCTTTCACTTGAGTTGATGGTTAGATACTGGGTAGTACAGTGTAGTGGTTAAAGAGTATCCACACTGCTGAGACTCTTGACTGTGCCCTGAGTTTCTTTTCTGAAAAAAATAGAATTTAGGAAAAATACTTTCCCTGCTTTAAACATTTGCTTGTTTTGTCCACTTAGTTTGCAACTGAGGGCTGTATGTGTGCAATGCATAGCATGAAGGGATCCAGGCTTTAGTGATGAACATGATTAAAAACTAGCAACAGCAACAACTGTCTGATTCATTTCAAACATCTCTCAGTTGATAGCCTTACAAAAAACCCAGCTCAGAAGCCAGATCACCAGACAAATCAGAACTTCCATTTCTCTCACCTTCCCCACCACACAGAGATAATGTTAAAGGAAGGAGAGACTGAGTGCAGCTCAGGATTAGTAGCAAAGAAATAAAAATTCACCATCAGTTACCTTACTTGTAACTGTTATGCATTTTTAATGTGTGGATGAAAGAGGAGCACCAAGGAGTCAGTGCTCTTGCTTCTTTTCAACTACTCATTAAATATTTATGGTTGGCATCAGTGAAGTGATGTGGCTTTGGCTTAGGTGTTATTTTTTGTATTTTAAAATAAATATCTGGGTTGCTTAGTCTAAGAAATTAATATATTGAGGTGAAAAACAAGAATCCATTAATAGTATATTTGTTAAGACCATATACATGTCTTGTATATGTATATGTATATGTATATGTATATGTATATGCAGAGCCCTAATATGTAGGAGAAGAGCCAGTCAAAGCAGTGAAGAAAATGATCTATTAAATAGTTTGTCATTATACCTGTCCATTCTTCATGTGCATGTTCAGGTACTCTCCATTCACACTGTGACCATGCAGTAGAATTCCTGAGCTGCTTCGGGGACGTATTTCAAAAACAACTTCAAACTTCAAGCCTAAACTGAAGGATTCATCTGCAAAGTAAAAAAAAAGAAGTTCTTTTTGTGCTGTTAGTGATTAAATTTGCTTCTGTTCTTTTTATTCAAAGAACAGAAATTCAAAGCCCAGAGTGGAACTTATTTGTTCTGCCTTTAAAGGCATCAGAATGTGTGCTAGTGCACATACTTGAAGGGATAGCACGGTGTGCTGTCAGTGACCATGTCAACTTTGGTTATGATTATGTTTGCTTGGAGTACTAATAAAGGTTTCTTTATTCTTCTTGCCATTTTAAAAAAAATCTGTTTTGTTTAAAAATATTTCTTAGCAATGAAATGGACAGATCAGAGAGTAAATTATCTGCATCTCTTGGCAGTTTTTTATCATGCAGTTTGCTAGACACTCAGCAGTCTTGGTACGGTGAGTGGGAGTTCACTTGACGATGATCCACTAGAAGAAACTCCCTTTTCCAGTGTGGTGGGAGGTCAGGGTGCAAATTAGAAACAGTCTCACTCTCCTAGGTCTTGCCATTAAATGTGATGGTGCAGTTTCCTTTCCTGTTTAGACCAGAGCCTATGTGACCTAACTCCCCTCATTAAACACTTCCTGGAATGCAGCAGGACTAAATGACAGCAAAGATATGTTCTGTCGTGCTGGTCATTAACAAGACATGCAGAAAGTCTTCCCTTAGGATTTTTTAATTACATGTTGGTTTATTAATTAAAAAATGAAGGAGTGACTGTTTTGCTGGTGTACTTGGTCTTAGCCATGGGGACTTCTATATGTCTATGATTGTTTTTACTAGATGCAGGACAGGCCAGTCCCAGGCACAAATCTGGGTGCAGATTGGAGTGAGAGAAGCTCTGCAGAAAAAGACTTGGATGTCTTGATTGACGAGAAGCTCAACAGGAGCAACAGTGCTCTCTTGCAGCCCAGAAGGCAAATTGTGTGCTTTGCTTTATCAAGAGGAGCATGGCCAGCAGGGCAAGAGAAGGGATTCTACCCCTTTACTCTGCTCTGGTGAGATCCCACCTTGACTATTGCATCCAGTTCTGGTGTCCCCAGCATAAGAAGGACACAGAGCTGTTGGAGTGAGTCCAGAGGAGGGCCACAAAGATGATCCAAGGGCTGGAGCTCCTCTGCTATGAGGACAGGCTGAGAGAGCTGGGGGTGTTCAGTCTGGAGAAGAGAATACTCTGGGGGTACATCAGAGCTGCCTTCCAATAGCTGAAGGGATCCTACAGAGGGACTGTAGGGTGTCTAGCAGCAGGACAAGGGGGAACGGTTTGAAGCTGAGGGACAGTAGGATTAGGCTGGATCTTAGGAAGAAGTTCTTCAGTGAGGGTGGTGAGACTCTGGCAAGGGGTTGCCCAGGGAGGTTGTGGATGCCTTCTCACTAGCAGTGTTCAGGGCCACTGGATAAGGCTTTGAGCAGCCAAGTCTAGTTGAGAGGTGTCCCTCCCTGTGGCAAGGAGGTTGAATTAGATGATCTCTGAGGTCCCTTCCAACCTAAGCCATTGTGTCATTAGAATCTGTTTCTCTGTGAAATGATTCTATGTGAAATGCTCACATACAGGTGTATTTAGGTAACAACTTGTTAAGTTTCATGGTGCCCTTGTGACCTGCTTCCCACAATAATGATCTGTATCTAACAATCCTCAGAAATCACCACACCCTGTAGTGAAATATGCCATTCTGAACCCCGCCTCAGAGTGAACTCTACAGTATTATTATGGGATACGTTTGTTTAGTAGAGCATTACCAAGGACGACATATCCTCCTTCTGATGAAAAGTATGTTCCTGCTTCTGATGGGCCTTCAAAGCAGGGTGTTACACTAAATGTCTGTGAAGCTGAAGTAATTGATCTTCCATTGAGCTGTAAATTGCTGAGACAGCCACTAAAACTGTAGACAGAGTTGATCTGAGAGGGAGGGAAAAAAAAAAAAGCACGATTAGTGGATAAACTGCTTGTGGAAGGAAATCAACTCTGCTGTCCTTATTTGTACTTGTTTATGAGCTGTAAGGCTGTGATTGTCTCTTTTGAATTAAAAGAAAAACTGTTTCCAGAGAAAAGAAATGGGACATGCATTTCGTAGCCTCTGGTGTCTCTCTGATGACTTCAAGGTAATTCCGGCTTGTGTTGTTTCTCAAAAAGTCCTTACTGAGCTGTGAGGAACAAAGCACAACAAGAGCAAGGCAGTGTTACATGTACCTTATATCCTCAAGGCAAGACAGGGGTCTGCTTTTTCTGAGCACATGACACTTGTTAGGCACGGAATACAAAAGATGACCTTGAAGGAGACTTCGGTTTGTTCATTTTTGCTTTAAGATTCCTTTCCATATAATTCATTACTCAGATACAAAGGAGAATCCTGACTTCTAGGTACCATCTTAAAACAGATACTAAGACAGCTACAAAATCTCCCCAAAACTGATCTGTACCTCAGACCTTAGTGTGAAACTCTCACTTAACTATGCCTGTCTCATCTAAGCTTGGATGTCACTAGGATTTGTCTGTTCCTTGGGGACCACTGCTTTTCTAGCTGCTGCTCCAAGTCTGTGGCAGTCCAGCCCAGACACTGCCAGTCCTGTGGCAGCCCTGTGGCAGCTTTGCTATCCACTTGATCCAAGTGGTGTGCCCCTCAACATGCTGAGGATTCAGATCACTATATGCTTTCATCTGGACTCATCCCTACAGTCAGCTTTTACATTAGCTGTACATAGAGCAGTGGGGGTGATATTATGGATGTCTGCTTTACCTGGATGTTTTTTACAGCTTTTCCAGGAGCTACACCCCCAATATAGAGTGGTTCAGTGACCTGCCAGGCATTAGCATTACCACTGAAAGGTTCTTCCAGTACTCGGAGACCATCGATTATCAAGCGGCCAATATTTTTGCCTCGAATAAATATCACCTAGGAAGGGAGGAAAAAAATGTGAAAGATTACTTGTATTTGTTGAGAGAACAATGCTGTGCAGTGGAATAAGATAAGTTTGATGAGCAGGGTGTGTGAGTGATACTCTACAAGCCTGTTGCAACTCCAGTACTCTGTGCTGGACAGCCCTTGCTTTTCATATTCATGTAGAGGCCAGACAGCAGAGCTGCTGGCTGTCTTACATTTTTAGTGGACAAGGCAGAGGTACTTGAGGTATTCAGAGGTGTCTACTGACACCTGCCTGTCATATATTCTTACCACTGTGATATCACTGCTGGCTTTTTCATAGTCTTCACCAGTTTCATGGTCTGGATGTATCCAGCCTGTTTTAAACACTTAAGCGCCTGTGTTAGGAGTTTAGTAACCATGTTAGGAAGAAATTCTTCATGGCTAGAGTGATTGGCCTTGGGATGGGCTGCCCAGGGAGGTGGTGGAGTCATCATCCCTGGAGGTGTTTAAAAGGAGACTGGATGAGGCACTTAGTGCCATGGTTTAGTTAATTAGATGATGGTGATTAGGTGATAGGTTGGACACTGATTAAATCTGTGATTCTGATTCTGTATTTTTCCTCTGTAGTCAGGGAGGAGAGAGGAGGGAAATTCATCTTGACCTCTAAAATTGTCTTTGTATTTTCAGAGAGTACAGAGGGAGCCTAAGACAGCTGTGCTCCTTGCTTAGGCACTTCAAAGAAATTTGCTGAACAAAATGATCCTATTCCTTCATTTCCTATCTGGCTTAACTCTTAATGCTTCACTGTTCTGCTTATTTCTGCACTTCTGTTCAGCTGTTAGTGTTGGGAATTGCTGCATTTTTGTAAATGACCCACTTTCCTGTCCCTAGTTAATAACTTGATAAAATGCTGCATAGAAGATTTAAAAACATTGGCAGAAGGTGTGGTTGTGAACATACGAACGAAAACTCCCTGGGCTGTCCCACTAGCAGTGTCTTTTGACTGCAGCCTTGCCAGCCACGTGCCATCATAAAATTGCTTTCTCTTACTTACATTGTGCCAAAGGCCATCGTTGTATTTCTCTTGGCTCTTAATCCTTATCTTCTGATGACCAGCATTGAACATGAAAATGAGTCGGCCATGAGCAACGAAGAGAGCCATGAAGTTGGTCTCTTTTTCATCTGAGACGTAGAAAATCATCCCATGAGATGAGTGAGTTTTCAGATTGATAGAGAACTGAGCTCTGCCACATAAAAACACAATATTAAAATCAAAGCAGATGTAATTGACTTAATCAAGCTACAAGCAGAGGAAGATTGAGATTTTCCTCCTATCCAAAGGAATATGCATCTGCTTTATGGAAACATTCCTTATTGGGTTTTGGAATAGAAGTCAAAGTTGGAGAGGAAGCTGCGTTGCAATGAACTTGTTTAAAAAAATTAACCCCCCTGGAGTGAATAAAATCAACACAGGCCACCAAACCTGACAGTATATGCACTACATTCCCATTCTTGTTGAACAGCATCATTGAGGGAATTTTAGGAGTGATGGCATGATGTTTCACAAATCTTTAATGTTAGTCCAGACCCACTTCTAAGCTTCTCCCTTCCTTGCAGTTCCTTGTGAAGTCCAAGACAACACGGCAAGTTATGCCAGCTTGGTTTGATGCTATCAACAGGGAAGATTTCTTGATAATCATAGAACTATAGAATCAGTCAGGGTTGGAAGGGACCACAAGGATCATCTAGTTCCAAACCCCTTGCCATGGGAAGGGACACCACATACTAGATCAGGTTGTCCAGAGCCTCATCCAGCCTGGCCTTAAACAATTTCAGGGAAGGGGCTTCGATCGCCTCCCTGGGCAACCCATTCCACCACCCTCATGGTGAAGAACTTCTTCCTAACATCCAGTCTGAATCTACCCATTTCCAGCTTTGTTCCCCCCCCCCTAGTCCTATCATTACCTGACATCCTAAAGAGTCCCTCCTCAGCTTTCTTGTAGGCCCCTTTAAGATACTGAAAGGTCACAATAAGGTCACCTTGGAGCCTTTTCTTCTGCAGACTGAACAGCCCCAACTCCCTCAGTCTGTCCTCATAGGAGAGGTGCTCCAGCCCTCTGAGCATCCTCGTGGCTCTTCTCTGGACACCTTCCAGCACATCCATATCTCTCTTGTAATAGATATAATTGGCATTCGCACTTTGGGTCTTAAAAATGGCAAAGCTGTGCTGGTGTAGACAGTGCCAGAAGTGATTACTCCTTCTTATGTCAGCTGACTAACCCAGCTTCCATTCTTACTGCCTGAAGGATCTATACATTCCCTAGTGCATGCATGTGTACATTATTCCCAACACACATGTTCCTGTGTTTTCAAACAACTGCTGTTCCCCTGCCAACATTTGTTGTTTGTTTGAGACCATCACAAATAATGTGGCTGGTTTTTTTGGTTTTGTTTTTGGTTTTTTTACAATGCACATTATAGTGACTGAGTTGTTTTAACAGTTGTAAAACAAATATGTCTTGTAGGCTGAAGAGACATATTAGAGCTTGGGTTTTCCTTCATATGGGCAACATCAGGACTGCCCTAAGTAAAACACAGTTGAAATAAAATGTTATTGAAGTCAGGAAATTACACTCTTCTTTTCTGAGTTAATGGTCTGGTGTACTTCCAGGAAGTGCAGCCTTGTTGAATTCACAGTCTTTCTTGGACAGTATTAACCTAAAATCCCTTGTTGAATTCATAGTCTTTCTTGGACAGTATTAACCTAAAATCCCTTGTTGAATTCATAGTCTTTCTTGGACAGTATTAACCTAAAATCCCTTGTTATTCATAACATACTACATAGCACATTCTTTGGAAGCCTGAGAATTAGATGTCCACAATATGTGGACTCGTTATTAATTACCTGAAGTTCCATTATGGATTAAGTTGGATATGGTTCTCATAGCTTTATGTCCTACTGCACTGTGTAGATTCCTAACCATGAAATAGCTGACAGAGCCCACTCAGCACCTAACTGCTTCATTTCTTGCTGAACTGCTGTGTTCTTTTCCAGCTCTGCTCAATGCTATTGCTTCTCATGTGAAGAGACCAAAGGTACTTTGTTTGTATAGAGCTAAGGTCTTCAGAGTCTTCATGCATATAGGCAGGGAGGCACATTTTGTTGGTATACAATCCAGATGAAGACTCCACAAGAGGGACATAATGATCTTTGAGGTCTCTTCCAACCTTGCTGATACTGTGATACTGTAACTGGAAACACATTCTATTTATTACTCTTACTCAACTGAAACACCTTTTAATGTATCCTAACAACAAGCTCTATACAAAAAATGGCCTAAGATGTAAAGGGGAAAGCCACAATAACAGCAGAAATGTGTACTTTTAAATATTTGAAATACATCTTTTTCCTCCCTAGTATATTTAATCTTTGTTTCTAAAGTCCCTTTACCTTTGACTGAAATCCTTTGGTATGCGATCAAATTCTTGCCGGCTGTTGGCTGTTCCTCCAAACTGATATGCATGCTCAGTTGCCTTGGGATTCATGGGCAGGTGACACTGAGAGTCTCTTTGCATATTCACTTCTTCATAGAGTTTTTCGAGGCCAGTTGAAGGCTGTGAAATCTTGTCTTTATCTCTTCCGACCTTCACAGAAAGAGAGGCATTAACCAGAAATTTTAATTAAGATTTGACATACTGAAATAAAAATCTAAACCTCCCCTGGAACATCTTGAAGCCACTTCCTGTCATCCTGTTACTTTTTACTTGGGACCTCCTTTCAGGGAGTTGTAGAGAGGAAAAGGTGTCCCCTGAGCCTCCTTTTCCCCACACTAAACACCCCCAGTTCCCTCAGCTGCTAATTGTACACAGTAGGAGCCACACAGAAGTTGGCTGAGAATAAAAACAAGCTTACTGCCTTCTGGATACAGAAGGAATTGAGGTTCATCTCTGCAGTACTCTTTTGAAGAGGTCATGTATTTTGTTTTACAGTTCTAGCACAAGAGATTGAAGCAAGCATAGGCCAGTTAGATTGTGTCAGGATGTCCATTTGCAGTGGTGGAATATGAAGAGGAACATGGTCCTGTCTGTTGTCTGTTGGAAATAGTCTTTGTGTGATACATTTTGGATCCATGATCTGGAGAATCCCCAGTCATGGCCCAGTGTGTATCAGCTACTCTAGGGTAGTACTAGGGCAATGTGTAGCAAACCTTTTTATTACGATTTCCTTTGGCTTTTGCTGAGTTTTTCCCTTTCTTATGGAGAAGAGCAGCTGGAGGAGTTTCAACAGGACACCCATACAAAGAAGCCTGAACTTTCTCAGGGTACTGCTGGAAATCTTCCACTTCAACCTCTCGATCCAGTCTGTGTTTCAAAGAGAAGATGAAAAGAACAGCTTTTTTCCCCAAGTGTTGTAACTGTCTTCATAAAAGTAATAGAATTTGCTGTTTATAGTTTAGATGGGCTTTTTTTTCTTTTAATTCTTGGATCATGGATAAAAGTACAGATTTATCAGTCAATATGTAATGCAGGCAGCCTATACTCCTTCTGCCTGATGTGTCCATACTTGCAGAAACAGCATCAATCTGCAGCATAAAATTCACTTTAAAATCTTCTTTACAGGAACATTTCATAAAGTGAGCAGGATCAACAAATTCTGACCACTTTCACATGACCCAACTTCTGTCTTGGCCAGCTTCTGTGAGATGCCTTGGTATCATTTTGTTTCAAAGGCAGGGATGAAAGCTACGTAATGTGAATATAAATTACAACTATGCAAATTATACATTGCACCAGCAGTGTTAGCAGGTGCAGGACTGAAAGCTGATTTGCATCAAGTGATTCCCACTTTAACAATAATTTCATCTATCAGGTTTGTGCCAACAGATTCCGTGACAAATGAGGTAAGAAACTTACACATACTGTGTAGCCTCACAAAATGAGACAGGGATCTTTTTTATTGTGACAATAAATCAGTTCTCTTGAGCTGTCAGGCAAGCTGTCAGGCAGCAACTGCCTGGCAATGTGTTTGGGAGGATGCTACACACCTAGTGAAGTAAGCGTTGCTTATGCAGCCAGTGAAGTTGGCTTGCTGTGTTCTGAGGGGAGAGCCACCAAAGTAAAACTTGTTGATGCTGTCTGGGCTCTTCCCTGCTCTGTCCTTCGCTGGGTTCTTCTTGCTTTGTTTCTTGTCGTCAACAGTCAGCTCATATCTGCAAAGGCAAAACATCCATTTTGTAGGCTAGTTTCAGAAACATCAATACCAGTGGTTAGACAACATAGGGCATGGATCCAGAATGCTCCACTCAGTGTCTACATCACAGAATGGCAATCCTCAAAGTCATGAGAAGACCTTCTGGCTTCTAGCTGTGCAGCAAGTAGCAGTGCAAAAGCCTTTTGGCAAAGTTGAGTCTAGGGGACCATGGATTTCATAATAATTGTCAAGTCCAAAAAATATCACCTGCACAATGAAGAGATAAAGGATTGCTAATAAATGGCTGGAGGTAAAATAAGGTCTGAGCACACACTGGTCCTTCTTTATGCCCCTACCCCTTTTCTCTCTTTCATCAGAGTACACTGATGTTTGAGCTCATGGTCTTTACCTAATACCATTTTCCAACACACTAATTGCTGCAGAAATCAGGAAGGAATCTCCTCTTTTAATAAGAAACTGAGTGTAACTAAGACATCAGAGATTGATTTTGTTTGGCAAATTCAGAACTCAGCACACTTAAAGAAACATCACAGTCCCCAAAGCTATTCCAGGGTGCATTTTCACACCTTCAGTTTTTCAAACTGTATTTCTTGGATGCCAGAAGTCATGGGTACAAACCTCCATTTCTGCTGGAAAACTGAGAGTGACCTGGTTGTATCTGCACAGGCAAGATGCTTAAAGGAAGATGCTTTGATTATTTGACCTTCTAGGGAAATTTTAAACATAGAAAAGGACACTGAAACATACCAATAAATCCATGCTTTCAGGTTTTAAAGAAACACATAGAGACTTATTCCTACAGCTGTAGTTAGTCTTACATTTGTGTCTGTCAGTGCTAAACATGTTTTGAACATGTTCTATTGTATATATCCCAAATTAATGCTTCTTGTGAAGATGCCTCAGTTACTTTAGGGTCAATTTGGGATTGCTTTAAGAAATCAGAACAAGCAATCCTGATGAAAAATTAATCTCATGGTAGTCTTAAATCACAGAATTAACCAGGTTGGAAAAGGCCTCTAGGATCATTGAGTCCAATCTATCACCTAACCCTTCTAATTAACTAAACCATGGCACTAAATGCCTCATCCAGCCTCCTTTTAAACACCTACGGGGTGGTGACTCCACCACCTCCCTGGGCAGCCCATTCCAGTGCCAATCACTCTCTCTGTCATGAACTTCCTCCTAACATCCAGCCTAAACCTCCCCTGGCACAACTTGAGGTTGTGTCCTCCTGTTCTGTCCCTGGGTGCCTGGCAGAAGAGCCCAACCCCANCAGGACTGGGCCCAGCACTGGTCCCTGGGACACACCATTGGTGACAGCCACCAGCTGGATGTGGCACCATTCACCACCACTCTTTGGGTCCTGCCACCCAGCCAGTTCTTAACTCAGCACAGAGTGCCCCTGTCCAAGCCACAGGCTGCCAGCTTGGCCAGGAGTTTGCTATGGCAGACAGTGTCAAAGGCCCTGCTGGAGTCCAGGTAGACTACATCCACTGCCTTTCCCATGTCCACCAGGCAGGTCACCTGGTCATAAAAAGAGATCAAGTTGGCCAAGCAGGACCTGCCCCTTCTAAATCCATGCTGGCTGGGTCTGATCCCCTGGCCATCCTATAGGTGCTCTGTGATTGCACTCAGGATGATCTGCTCCATTATCTAATCTGCTTTCATACCTGAGGACAACAAAGGACAGCATCTTGCACTCAGATTTTTTGCTTTGTATTTTTAAAACTGAAATTAGCAGAAGTATCACTTAAAAGCCTCCACTTAAATGTGACTTTGAAAGTGAATATTATAATGTGCTTTTATTACAAGAAATACTTCTATTCTGAAGGCAGGGAATAAAAGATCCTGGACAGCTTTACCTTTCTGGAGTGACAGAAGTAATGATGAAGTGAGTTTTGCCATCATTGTAATTTCGGTCTGGTGATTGAAGTTTGGTTCCACTTGCATTCAAAACCACAGCACCTCTGTCCATAGAGATGGATAATACATCTGACTGAAATACAGACACAAACATCAAACTATGATTCTATGTTGGATGTTAGGAACAAGTTCTTTACCATGAGGGTAGTGGAACAGGTTGCCCAGGGAGGTAGTTGATGCCCCATCCCTGGAGATATTCAGGGTTCCTGGGCAACCTGATCTAGTTGAGGATGCCTCTGCTGACTGCAGAGGGGGGTTGGACTAGATGACCTTTGGAGGTCTCTTCCAACCCAGGCCATTCTATGGTTCTGTGATTCTATCTTCCTAAGCAGGTGTAACACAGGAAAATCAGCAGTTCTGTGCATCTTCCTGTTGTATTTTCCTTCCTGCTGTTTTCTCCATTTGTGCTTTATTTGCAGAAAGATACACTGAGTAGCAAAACAGGAGATGATCTCATTAGAACTGATATTCTTGCTGGTTTTTAAGACTGAGTTCTGGGAATTCTGCTGCTGATTATGTCTCCTATATCTGAGCTCCTTCCATCTAGCATGGAGGTATGATGTTTACATTTCATTTGTATTTCCAGTACCTCTGCTACTGTATACAGCAGCTGTTACTGCAAGATTTTTGCTGTCACAAGACCAGTAATTTTTTTTCATTTTCCTGATTTCGTCTACTCAATCAATCAAAATTACCTCAGAGGCTATCTGGGTCAGGTATAGCATAGCCTCATAGCAGGAATATTGTCTGTTGCATTACAGCATGCACTCCCCTGTGCACCCACAGGAGTCATCCTGTCTCGTTCTGTCAACTGCTGAACCTCCATTTGTTAAGTAGGACACTTGGCACCTCATAGGATTAGAGCTGTGGAGTTAAAACCAGAAGTGTGTAAGGCCTCAGTTATGCAAGCAACGTGCATAGCTGACATAACTGACGGTCTGGACTGCAAAAGGTAAAAGTTCAGGAGTGGTTTTGGAAGTTGTCCAGCCTTTCCATCAGCACTGCTGATGAGCTTCTGCAAGTGTGGCAGAACAGGCATTTGGGGGTGGTTGCAAATATTCTGTTGTCTGAGCTCATGCTTGCTGCAGATGTCAGCCTGAGCCTGCATGATCTTGGAATTGCTCGGGCTTATACATTTTTGGAGTGCAAGTCCATACTTCTGCCCATGTCACACCTCTGAGGGGGGATTTAGAGTAGCCTGTCTTCCTCTAGCTGCAAGGAGGCATGCTTAGGTGCTGCTTTTCCCTGGCACACGTGGAGGTCTAAGAACCACCTGGGAATACAGGCAGCTTTCTGACTGACTTCCATCAACCAGCAACGCTCAAAATACCATCCCACTAATTCAAATTGTCTTTGCTTCTAGGGGACTGTCTCTGTGTGTAAGATCTCAGGCCTGATATTATTTGTACTTTGGTAGCACCCAGAGGTACCAGTAGGGATTGCAGTACTGCTGAGGACAGCAAGATCCGCTGTGCTTTTCTGCCCCGAGGACTTTATTGAGTGCAAATGGATGCATGTTAATTTTAGGCATATGATCAAATCCTCTTCTTGACATCAAAATAATGTCTGAGCCTTGCTTGTTTTCATCTGTAGATCAAATGCAAACTGTGGGAATGAGATCATCAATGAGTGCTTCTATGAGTGCAGATTGCTTTGTCTATTATGAAACCACGAAATGAGAAATTGCATTCTTCTGCTGTGATCCTCCTGGGAAACAATGTAAGGATAAAATAATACAAACTGTGAAGAAAGATATACTCACCCCCTCTGAATAGTAAAAGAGCAGTCCATTGGGCTGCAATGTCTGGAAATTAAAGCCTCCTTCAAATTCACTGAAGAGAGACACTTTTTGGCTTGCTGCAATGAAGCTCTCTCCATTGAAATATGCTTTGCGGGACATCTGCGTATTAAATAAAACAAAAATTACAAGTAAACTTTAGAAAGCATCCAAATCATAACAAGAACAAGGCTATTCCTCTAGTCTTTCTTTCTTTTTTTTTCTCTTAGTTCACTTCTATAAAACCTTCAAGTTTTTATGCATGTCATAACATAATTTATATAGGCTTTCCCTCACATGCTCTGAAAATCTTAACAGAGCATAGCCATTTTAGACAGTGTAAGCCAATTGTTCTTGGTTTCCTGGGATTCCTGGCCTCATTCTGTGTCTGCTGATATTAGTGATCATGAGGACCAGAAGCAGAGGGGGGCTCAAGTCCCTGTCTGAGCTCTGTGGCCCTGGGTCACCATCCCAACACAACGTATATTGGTCTGTGTGCTGTATTAGGGTAGGGCAGGGGGTTGTTGTGTGTGGTGGTTTGCAGCTCTCTGAGTCTGAGGAGTAAAAGTGAGTCCGAGGTAGGACACATTGCAGCTAGCTTCTTTGCTGACAAAGGGTGAGATGGTGTGATGAGTTATACAAGTGGTGGGCTCCTTCCTCTTCACAGATTTGCAGCATGGCTTTGGACAGATGTGGCTATAGGATAAAGACCACAAACAATGTTTAGATTTACTGGCCTTGCATTGCAATGGACAAGGGAAGAATGATGGAAGGGATCAGAAATAAAATGACAATTTTCTTAGTGTTAGTGCTGCTGCAGTTGGTTTGTGTATCACAGAGGATGAGCTGGCCTGACATAAGGGGAGAACTCATTTGAAGGGTGAATGCCTTGATCTCTTCTTCAATTCATAGATCAATGTTAGGATGCGTAAGAGGACAGTTCTCCTTTAAGAAAAATCAAATTACATTGGAATATTTCCTTTCAGAATACAGCACACTATTTATTTCAGATCCAGCTTTCACATTGCAATCTCACATATGAGGAGAATATCAAGTGAAACACCTTGTGCTGTAATTCAGGGTGAAAATTGGGTACTGTGTCAGCAGACTTAACACACACACACACACACACACACACACACACACAGACACACATACACCTCTGCCCCCTCCAGTCAGTGAGTGCATTGTAATTTCCTTGGTTGAAGACTTTCTTTCCATTGTTTGGAGTAAAACTCAAGCTCATAGCTCTATCTCTTGCCAAAATTTTGTTGTTATCTCACATATGATATTATGCTTACCAGTGAGTCCTCTGGGCACCCATAGCTGATTCCCAGGGTTCCTGGTTCTTCTAATAAGTTGAAATCCTTCTTCTGGAACTGGAAACCCTTCATGCAGCCTTTAAAGCCAGTACTCCCTGCCAGATGTGAGCTAATGCTATTGGAGAAAAATGCCAACGAGCTGTTTTTAGAGAGCCCTTGCCATTCTGAACAGACTTTTATCACCAAGGTGATTTAAAAAACTTGGAAGAGCCTCAATCATTTGCCTCACTAGTGCTTAATTCCTGCATCTTTGTGTAAATCAGCTAATTAACCACATTATGTGTTTTGAAAAGTGAAGATGCACCAGTTAGAATTAATGTTATGGGGAGAAATAGAAGACTTCAGAGAGGAGCTCCATGTAGAGCAACTTTGAAATGCTGAAAATGGCTGCAAAAAAGGAAAAAAAAATCAAAACCAAGCCTTATTTAAAAATGTATTTCTACCCACTCACAGTGAAAATCAATGGATTTCTATCTCACTCTTTTAATCATTTTAGAAAAGGTCTGGTTTATTTTTCCTGTCTACCTTCCATGAGCAAGCTCCATTCTTGCCTTTGGAAGCAAGTGGATAAATGGGCCCCTATGTATTAATAAGCAGTAGTAACAACAAATTCTGCTTACTCATGAGTGTGTTTCTGTAGGTGGCTTTCCGGAATCCTTTTGATAACACATTTGGGGTGAGTAGCACACCAGGTATCCCAGCTGCTCCTACTCACTGGCCTTAATGTTTTTCAGCTCCACCCCTCACCAAGATATCACAGCATTATGGCACAGGCCCTATTATAATGGAATTTATCCTCTCAGTACTCAGGGTGCACAAAGAATTTATTTGCTTGAAATCAGAGAGAGTCAGTGACAGGGCAAAGAAATGAAATGGGATCTACTGGGTAGCAGTGCAAGAGATAACTAGGGAACAAATACACTGAAGGAGTGAATGGGAAAGGCAGAATTTTGCCCTGACCACTTGCGGTCTTTGTTCTTTCAACATGATGTTCCTTGGCGGTGGGATCCTTCTCACCTCACATGAGAGTGTCACCCAGGTGGTTTGCAGAATAGCCACGATTCACTCAGAAAAGTGTAGGCATAATTGGTGTGACTCATCTTGTATCCTACATTTGAGAACAAGTCTTTCTGCCATTGAGCTGCTCAATTGCCTGGGTATCTAGGTCCTTCTGGCCTTTTTCAGTGTTCTCTAGGCTTGATTAACCAATGTAATTTTCTCTGTCCTTTTACGCTTTCTTTCTAGATCATTAATGTATTTAATACCAGCCTTAAGAGAGATCCTTTGGCCTTGTGCTGTAGGCTTTTTATCCTGTGAAAATAGAAGAGTTACTACTATGTCCTTTTCTCTTTCCCAGCTGCTTTCTAATGCCTTTCCCTTCTCCACCCCACTACTTTTCTTAATAGCCCCTTATAGCAGACCTTTGTAAAGAACTATTTGAAAGGCCAAATAAATTATATGCTCTGTTTCTCCCTTGCCCATGCTCAGATAATTGCATGGGATTGAAAGGCATCATTTTCCTTTACATGAAGATTGTCCCTATCTTAAAAGCTTAATCTGTAGCTATTTTATATCTCAGACATTATTTATCAAATCCAACAGGCTCTCCTGACAACAAAAGAAAGTTTCAGGAGATCTACCACTAATTCCTAGAAACTATTGTTCAGCATTTACTATCTTTACATAGAGTGTATTTTAGCACAGATGGTATTTCTGTTAGCAGTTGTGGCACTTGAAAGCTGCGCTGGACCCCTTCTAAAAATGCTGGCCTTGCTGTCTGACCCCAGGCATGACTGTTGCCTGTCAGAAGAGGATACCCTTCTTCAAGCAGCCACTCTGCTCTCCGAGAGTGACCCTGGTCTGGCAGATTCCCACTGCAGGAAGTGAGAGTTATAGAATCTACTGAGATAAAACTTGGCTTCTGTCAAATAGTATGATGGGAAAATGAGACTTTTTCTTTTCTTCCCACGCCTGCAACAGAGCCAGGTGATTTGTGTCTAGAGGGAACCTGAGATGGATCAGAACTGAAATGAGTAGTAGGAAAAATAGAATCTTTAGGTTTGAAAACACACTTGGTAGAGGGTTTCTATCCTTCAGCCAGCACATTGCTATTTTACAGATCACTTTTTGCAGAGCAAGGATGAATGCAAGGAAGAGTAGCTATTCAGTATATTTGTGTGTCCTTTTAAAATGCCTTTTTGTTTTTGAAGAGGACAAGAGTTTCTGTTACCCTTACATCAGTTTCAGTAGAATTCACCTGTGCTAGATCAAACCTAATCCTTGATACTTCAGAGCTCTGAGAGAGACTTAGAAGAGCGTCTGAAAGATTGTTTGACATACGATGTTGAGGCTGGGAAAATTCTTTTCCTGCAATCCCTTCAGCACTGGTCATACAACATACAAACACATTGACTACTTGAAGGTAATGTTTAAATCCCAGTTGTAAACCAACCTGGAGTGCAAGATCTCAGCAGGTGCTCCTCCAATGTAGATGTCTGTGAATGGCATTGCTGTCCTTTCATTGTCCACACTTTTTATATGTCGCCTATCTACTACCAAGATCATCTTCTTAGAATTGTGATATATAATAGAAATCTGAAAACAAAACAAAACAAGATGTGCTTAAAAATATTAAAATGCCATCCTTTGTAAGCTGTCACAGTGATTTTGCAAAACTTTGTGTCTTTTTATTTGGAAAGTTCCTCCAGTTTATCAAAAATGTTTGTAAGTGGGGAGAGGGTGTCAACAATTATTAGTAGGGAGCTTATTTCAATGCTTCATTTTTTCTGATGACTGAAACCCCACAATGTTTCACTTATGAATAAATCCACACTAAAGTACCCCATGACAAATCCTATATTGCAGCAAACAAGTAAGTTCTATTAACTTGAGAGTGCTTTCTTGATTTATCCAAGAAGTGAGGGCATGCTCCTTAAAAAACTATTTTTGTTGTGAAAGCGTAAAAGGCTTCATTATACTCTGCTGAAACATTTTGAACAGAGCTGTGGATCAGGAATCAGGCTTTGAATTTGCATCAAACAAATGTCAGGAGAAGCAAGCCACTATGGGGTGTTTGCTGCTGTCACAATTACACTGGCTTCAAGCAAATTCTCTTAAACCTAATACAAATAAATATTTTAGATCTACCAATGTAGATCTAATAATGTAGATCTAATCAATGTAGATCTAGATATTTTAGATCTACCAATGTCCCTGAAATTGGTACAGGCTGAGAGAGTTTGGGCNCTGAAACAGCATCTTTACCTCATGAAATTTTGCGTCATTAATCTGAGCCTTCTTCATGGAGTCCTCCAGCAGCACAGGGCCAGTGCTGAAGCCAAAGTCATACTTGAGGTACAAGAAACCATTGTGCATCTCTAGACTGAAGAACATACTCTGTATAAAACAAAACAGCAGTGGGAAAAGCACTGTGAGTGTGTCAGCAATTAAAAAAAAAGCCAAACAAACACCATCAAGTGAGTGCCTGACATTGTGAAAAAAGGTGCTGGGGAAAGGGTTGTTTTATTTGCAAAACTGTAGCAGTTTCAGGGTTATTTAAATATCTATAGCAGATGTGTGTTCACAGTAACATGCACACATACTTGTTTGATAAACAGCACTTATCTGAAGACTTGGTGAACTGTTTCCCTGTAGGAATTAGGGTTTGGTAGCACAGCAGCATCTGTATTGTTTACCAGCAAAGTATTCCCAATGCAAACACATCTGTTTGCTCTCAAAGTGATACTGCATGCCCCAAACGAAAGATGTTATACTGGTAACATCGAATTTGTGCTAGAATAGCTCTCTCTGCATTAGAAGCCTCTGTCATGATGCCTGTAGTAGGTCAGGGTTATTTCTTTTCACAGCTCTGATCAGCCTCGATGTATTTACTGAGGGTTGAGCAATAGCTAGAGTGCATTTAGTGTGTATTTGGTTTCTGGATTTTCTGACTGTTCCTGCTTCATGATTTGGCTTCTGTTCCATAGCTGAGTGACCTAAACTTTATAAACAGGAGCTGCACTTTGGAAAATCTTTAGGGAACACCTGAAATGAAGATGTGTACCATAGAATTAGTCTTGTTCCAAAACCGAACATAAAGAAATGGAAAGGACAGTTTACAGCAACTGTGCATCTGAGTTAGTGCTTTTAAAGCTAATGTTTGTCTCCTTGTGTTAATGCTGCTGTTTCCCTGATGGAAACATGGGAACAGTAATTCTCACAAAGCTGCTGCAGGCCAAGAACTGCTGTCTCTGACACAAATGATTCCACCTTCATTACTTAAAAGTCATTACTTAAAGTAGTAAAAGCAGATTTTAATCCACTGCTTTTAAATAAACTGCAGCTTGGGTTTGTTCTGAACAGCTTAAACTTGAATATCAAACAGGGATTACATTCAGAATATTTATGAGGTGTCTTTGCAGAACTGAATACTGGACCAGTTTGCACAGCCTTGCTAAAACTGTATGAGAGCATGGTCTTCCAAAGCCAACAACCAACTTAACTTCAGTTTGCACTGTTCCACACAAAGTGCATACATCTTCAACAAACCTCTGGGCACTGTTGATTGGGGGAGAAATCAAATGACTGATCTACAATAGAGCTTATTAAACCTTTAACAGCAGTTGGTTGCTTTAGTGCAAAACCTCTTGTGACAGAAGGCAACATGCTGTGCTGCAGAGCAGGTTGCTCTGCACAGCTCTCCTCTGAAAGTTGGCCTAGAAAGTGGCTCTTCTAATGAGAGAGGATTTTTTTTCTCTTTTAAAAGAGAAAATGTAGTGGTACGTGCAGGTGTCTAGATTAAGTGTATGTTTGTGGAGTGCTTCTACATAGTAAAAATGTTTTCTGTGGCTTTACCAAGTTGCAATCCACACAGGACTTGGGAGCTTGATGTGGAGATTCCCAAACATAAAAAATTCCATGTTTGTCTTAGAGAATATTTGCATGTGAAGTCTGCTTTTCTCAAAACCTTACACATTATGCATCATACTCAAATTTCTGAAAAGCTAGTGATATGTGGATTAAGCCTTTTTATTTGGACTACTTTAGATTTTCAATAAGTGAAATAAATATTTACTCTAGTACACCCCAAGACAGTTGTAAAGTGGCAGCTACCAAAAATTGGCTGCTTTATGGGACCTACTTCACAGAAATTCTCTATCACTTTGATTGTCCAATTGCATTTAAATAAAGGTGCTACTACTGGGTTTAACTGGCATCTCCCTCAAGGTGTCATCACAAGAGCATGGCTGATCTGAAGTCCTAATCATCTCTGGATGAGAGCAACTGAGTCCAGCTAAGGGCCTTGACTTCCTGTGACCTTTGTAGAGGAAGTTCCAGTTCCTTTCTAATGTGAAGGTGAACGTAAAGTATTTCCTCTTCTAAGAAATTCAATGTAAAGACATGAGAATTTGGGATTTTCCATGCTATTTTAATTACTGGCAAACTTGTGGTGCTCATAGATAAAAGGGTACCAGCAGGATTTGGTACTCACCCCATTCACCATCAGCAGGATCAATCCATTGTCTGTTGGTGTTCGAACCTCTATGTCAAACCGAGTCACCTGGCTGAATTTTCCCCTTCTCTCAATGTTTCTTGCCACGGCATAGCCAGAGCCATCAAAGAAATAGCTCACAGCCCGGCTTGGAGTGAAAGCCAACTTATTTCTATGAAAAACAAAAAAAAAGCAGGAAAGTAATATTTGGCACAGGCCCATTTTAGTTTGGGGAAATGTAAAGATCTTTACGAACTAAATACTTTTCTTGAAAGAACTGTTCTGAACTGTTGCTTCTTCCTGGCAGTGATGAGACTGATGAATTTCAAATTCTTTCTGGGGATCTTTTCTCTGCAAAATGATTTGCAGCTTTGAGATGTATCTAATGCCATCATTAATCATGCTTTCATGTGCTCTGTGTAAGAGGACATGAGAATTTGTTGCTCATCCTTAGAAAGTGCCAGATCCGCATTATAAGGACACATATTTTTCTGTTAAAAGCTTGCCCGTTTTGTGCAGAAACCCATCTGAATTCTCCAAGGCCTTTAGTTGAGCTCAGAAGTGGCTCCACATGCACTGTCCTGGAGAGTGGCAGCTTGCAGTCCCTGTGGGGAATGGTGTGGGAAGCAGTAATTTTCTCTGTCCCAACACCTCTTGCATTTCTTCCCAGTGAGACCTCCAAGTTTCTCTCCTGTTGTTTGTGTAGAGAGATTCCACTGTTGCATGAACAAAACACCTGCTCATGTCTGTTGATGATCTGCTCTGGCTGATGGTCACTTACACTTTGTTGATGATGGTCACTTCTGCTCTAGGGGTTGCCTTTCCCAGTTTGTGAATGGCTTATCTGAGGAATTTCTGTTGTGGGTTTAAGAACATATGGAAGCAAGATAACTTCCATGCTGGTTTTGCTAGCTGGAGGTGAGACTGCTTTCAAGTTTGCCTGGCCCACTGGAGCTAACTGGCTGTGGCTCTATTGCTTGCAGAGACAGAATTCGAGTCAGGAGCTGTCCTGTCCTCGGCAAGCAGTGGGGTTAAGGACGGAGCCTGTGCCATGCCCCAGCTAACACAGCAGTTTGCCTTTCAAAGGTTGTGAGAGTTAGGGGAGAGAACAGCACACCAAAGTATCTTGAGTTGGAAGAGATCCATAAGGATCCAAATCCTATCTACATCTAAGTTCGCTAGGAGTTTGAAATGGCAAAGTTCCTTCTGGACAACTCAACAGCATTTTCCTCCTTTGTAATCTAACCCAAGACTGAACCACCAGGACTGGCACTTGCAACAGAGCCGAGCAGCAGAGTGGCGGTGGGACTGTCCCCTACCTGGCACAAGGTGGCGATGTGGTGGTGTCGATGTTATAGATGCGCTTGAAGTTGTACAGGCTGATCACATCGTCGTTCAGGGTGGCCAGCTCCAGGCAGCCGATGAAGCCAGGCAGGTTTAGACTGGGAGGAAGCTGCGCAGAGGGCAAGGAAAAGGGAAGTGAGAAAGATCAGACTCTTCATTTGGATATCACGAAAGCACTTGGCCTGGGGTAATTTTTTAATTTTTTTTTTCTCTTTTCTCTCCGTGTTCCTCATATTTTAAAACAAATGAGATGATGCTACCTTAGAACAGTCCTTGCAGTCCTTAGCAGCTTGTGGCTGCTGTGCTGTCAGTTGCAATGGAGCACATAAGTGGTCTCACAGTGAGAACAACAGGCCAGGTAACCCAGCTGCAAACAAAAACTTCTTTTGGAGTTTTAAAAGAGAGAAGAGTTGGAAATGGGGAAAAGTGTTAAGATTAGACAAATTGCAGCTCTCACTTAATGTATTTTGATCTCTCAGTAGATATTTCATATCTAACATAGAGACATCCTTCACTGCCAGAAAAATAACTTCATACTATGATGGGGAAAAGAAATAAGAAAGCACTTTAAACTCAGGAGGCTTGGATTCAGAGTCTATACCAGTGGCTAATCCTCACTAGGTATTATTTTGTACAGTTAGCACTGATATAGAAACTCCTTCTTGTTACAAAGGTCACTGCAAATGGAATTGAAATAGCCACACTGATGAGGAGAAAACCACAAAAGAATAAAGCTGACAGAGCTAAGTAATCATTCTTTTAATATTAAAATACTCTGCCCTGTGGAACAAGGGTGATAATGATAACACCTCTTGCACTTCAGAGTCTGAGCACTGCTAGTAACTTCTCTTTGGCTTCTCATTATTTCCATTTTTTGCTTCTGATATAATAATAATGGTAATACAGCAACGCAGAATATGTGTAGCTCTAAGAGAAAATGAGATTCTTATCTGCAGCACAGATACACCTAGCAAATGATCATGTTTCCTTTTCTCATTTTCTTCCCCTATTCTGTTAAATTACCTTGAGTGTGAGACTTTTAATGGTTAAGTGGTACATTTCCTATTTGCAAAGTATGTAACAGGCAAGAACGGGCAAAAAGCTTTTAGCAAAGAAGACTGCATGTTAATGAATGACAGTGTCAGGTGGCCATTCCTAGGGGAGAGAAGATCCATATGCTTATCAAATAATTACAAAACTGTAAGCACCAAGAACTCATTATCATTGGAAAAAAAAAAGGTAGCCTGCAAACTTTGTTAAGCTGGGTTAATATGCTTTAATTCGTGCATATGTCTTAAGAGCTAGCAGGCTTTCTTCTTGTTACTACCTTGCAGAAGACTTGAATGACAGCTACAGGAATCTGATCATCTTAGTCTATGCCATAATGTGCTCAAGAAAACAGTAGCTTTCTTCATGGCTAGAAGATGGAGCCCTAAGATGATCAATGACTAAGGACATTTTCTTTATTAACCTTTTCTGTGTTTAAAGGGAAGCCCAGCACAATGTTTGCATTATTTAATTTTGAATATGGAGTATTTATCTGACCAACCTTGAAGTCTGAAGGTACTCCACCAACATAGAAAACAGCATTTTCAGGTTCCAAATTCAGGAGTGAGCTGGGACCAAGAACTTCTCCGGTTTTGATGAATTTTTCTTCAGCTGTGCTGCTAAGACTGGGCAGGGTTAAAAACATTTTGCCATATCTTCCAATCCTGTAGAAGGGCATTGGAAGAAAAGATAATTATGTGTTGGCTAGACTTGAAAAAGAACTATCAAGCTCCTAACTCCAGGAAGGGGTTTTCTTTCCTCACTAGAAGACTAGTGCTCTGGGGACATAGAAGGAGAGAGGCAATTTCTCCTGTCCTCTGTGGCCCTTGGGTCCTAGCCCTCCAAAAGCAAAGCAAATTCCCATTGATTTCAGCAGGAGTCAAATCAGACTCCTGCAGTCTCCTGATGAGCAGCTCTGACACAACCTTTCCTGCTTTATATTTTTGGTACTAACTGTTTGATTTGGAAGAATGCAGATTATCACTCTACCTCTCAATTTTGATGATGCTGAAGTAAGATGGCCACGTGCTGACTGGTTTGGCATCCAGAGGTATCTCCACATCTTGACCTCCCAGATTATAAATGTACACAAGGTTGTCATTTTTAATTGCAAGACCAATGTAATTTTTTGCCTAAAACAGCAACGGAGAAGGATGTCAGAACTACATTGAAAGAGATTTAATGCAGAACGTTAGTGATGGGTGCGTTTTGATAGACTAAACGACACCTTCAAATGTAATTAATAAAACCTTCATTCTCTAATTGCTTTCACCACATAAAACTGTACAGGAAAAGTCTCTGATATGTTACTTTATATCCGTTTTGACTGAGGTCATGAGATGTTTTCTGACCATCAATCAGTTGTGTTCAATGGGAAGCTGTTCATCAGTATTTAGTGTGCAGTGTCATATGCAGGGAATTGGAAGAAATCTTTCTCTGAAGCATAGATATTACTCTGCAATTATATATTCTGCCAAGATGGATTTCACTTGATTTGTATTCAGTAGACATTCTTTTTAGAAAAGCTTAAAAAGTAATAGCTGACTCTTTACACTGCCCAAGCTTGCCAGGATTATTCTTGGCTTGTGAGGCGTGGTTATTTATTTTTTTTTTAACTTTTAGGTACCACAATTTAAAGAACAATTACTTCACAAACTTACAGGTGGTGAGAGTATATGCCCTTTCTATGTGTTTCAAAGTCTTTATTTGCAGAGTGTGCAAGAGCAACACAGGCTACAGATGAGGAAACCTGCTTATCTTGTGGGCCTATGACTGCAGAGATGTGGAACTGACACTGTCAGCAGCTTAAACTTGATTGAAATGTGGCCCACAAAAGCCAGGAAGATGCCATTAACTGCTTCAGAACACCTCAGCACTGGCAGTGGAGATAGCAAGTGTGCTTGCAGCAGTGACAATCACAGCAGCATGCTGCAGAAGTAGCCCAATTTGCTTCTTAGAAAGATTCCTTCATTGTTTGAGGTGAGAAGTTTCAAGGACAGTGGTCTCAGGAATGCTTGCTCTTTACTTGTCACAGTATCATGACAGGCATCAGGCAGGCACCTCTTGTTTTGACACATGGAGGAACAGTGAGAGCGAAAAAAAAAATCAAGGTCAAATAAATTTCAAACCTATTTCACCATTATTAATTTTAAAAAATCTATTAAAAAAAAATAACTGGGCAATTGTCTTACATCTTTGTCTCCGAGGTACAGAATAAATCTGTCTGGCGATGCTGCCAGCTGTGAGTTGTCTTTCTGAAGCTTTATGTACAAGCTCATGGAAGTGAAAGATTTCAGTTCCTTCACGTTGATCTTTGGATTGACTTCAACAGCTGATTGGCCTTCAAACGTCATAGAAACTTGGACCTGCAGTTGGAAATATGTTAAATGAGACACATTATTGCTGCCTGGGGACATTACTTAAGGTAGATGTGCAAGAACACTCAGCTAGCAGCCTTGCTTGCTGCAAGAGTGGAGTTGGCACCTAGATATTTGTCACACAAAATAGTCTATTTATAACAATCACTTCTGGAAGACACTAAAGAAGATGAAGGGAATTAATTCTAGTATTAATTAAAGCTCATAATTAGCTGTGCTTAAGCATATTCATGAAGGTAAATTAAATTTCAGTGGGACATAGATGTGTGCTTAGTCAAATCAGGGCTAGATCATTATGTATGGCACATAATGAAATTCTTACATAGCTATAAAACTCCTACCCATAATTTATTTCTTTGCTTTAGGAGTAGCATGGCCAATTTTCTGTTCAAAAGTGATTGTGTTATATTACTAAAGTTACAGTGATATATATGAGATGCTGATAAAATTTTAAAACATGTTCATTTTAGTTCAAAATGCCTTCAACACAACTGAAATGATGTTTTCAGTTTTAAGCACAATATGCCTGAATGACAAAATAAATTTAAAGCACAGCCAAGCACTGTGCACCCAGTAACTTATTTTTCCTTTTCCTTCTGTGGTAATATTTGTGGGCAGCATATTCCAGAGCTCTGAGCATACAATTATGCACTGAATTTTTTATTTCCATGGATTAATTCAAATACACTGCTTTAATTCTTGACCTCAGTGTTCTTGCTACAGAAAAAAAAGTCCTTCATAATTTATGTATGCTAATGAAAGTGTGTGAGCCAAAGATTCTCTTATCCTGCAGAAAATTAATTCAAAGGGAAAAAAAAAAAATTGTCATCTCATAAAAGTTTGCATTCAATTGCTGTAATTACTACTGCTTGTAACTAATGTTGCCAGCTGAGTAATGACCTGTTAGTTTTAGGTTTAAATGGTTTTGTTGTGGTAGCCATCTTTAACATTGTGCCAATTACTTCATTAAAGTTGCTGCTGCAGTAGCAGGAGCCTACCATGAGGAGGGTGATGATATTAATTGCTTACAACTAGCAACTGTACAGATTTTATTGACTTCCAAGGTACTTTGTTTATCCAGTTGTGGAGAGATGATAAATATCAAGGCGTGGGCTTCTAACACAGCCCAAGAAAATGGAGCTCCTAGTAAGATGCATTTGATTATTAGCATGAGCAACCAAAAGTTACCTTGCTTGCCACACTCCTGGTTTGAGCAATTAGCTCTCTGATCCGCTGAATGCTGGAAGAGATATTGTTTGCTGGGGCCTTCTGTTCTACTTGGCGCAGTTTGTCCAGGAGTTGAGGGAAGACTTCTGTAAGTTTCTTCACTGCAGTTAGATAAGAAGGGACAGCCTGTTTTGTTTCTCTTTGTAACACTAGTTTTGCACCAGGAAAATTCCTCCTTAACCTCTTAGGTTAGCTCAGCTATCTTCTGCTTCAGTGAAAAGTCCTAACTGTGGTGTGTGAGAGGCAGTGATTTCAGAAAGGGTGGTGATTTAGCAGAGTCATACTCATAGAATAGTTTAGGTTGGGAAAGACTTCAAGATCATTGAGTCCAGCCATTAGCCTTAGTCTGCCAAGTCCACCACTAAGACATCACCAAATGGCACACCTACAGGGATTTTAAACTCAATCACCTCTGTGGGCACCCTGTTCTGATGCCTGACAACCCTTTCAGTGAAAAAATTTCTCCCAATATCCAGCCTAAACATCTCCTGGTGCAGCTTGAGGCCATTCCCTCTTGTTCTGTCATTAGTTGCTTTGGAGAAGAAACCAACCTCCACCAACACCAGACTCTAGTATTACAAGTTTTTGGAAGGGTGTTTGCAGAAAGGAGGCTCCTAGGTACTGCCATGGTGTTGTACCTCTAATACTCTCCTCAGGGATCTTTGCTAATGTTGATAATTTTAACCTTTTCATTTTCCTTCAATGCAAATAAATATTAGCCCAAATTTTACAGACATGGCAACTGGAACAGAAGGATTATTTGTTTGGCATCTCACTGGATGTCTGTGGCTGGCCTGGGAACTGAAACTAGGAACTATGATTCATGAGCTCTGCAGATTCATCTTAGGGGAGCTGAGTGGGTTGTTTCCCTCAGCTGTCAGCTGTGCATCTCTCCCAGAGGTAACCCCCTAGACAGAAGCAACAGCTGCATGTGGTTCACAGCCCACTCTGCTAACAGAAACACTGCTGCTTTCAGACTCTGCTAACAGGCCTGATCTGTTCAATGATAGAAAGCTTTAGTTGATGATTCATGTGTACCTAAACTGTGCTTACTACCTTCCCTAGCTCTTGTGAGTGGTGTCCTCTTCAGTTTTCCTGCCTACATCTGCCAGGGGTAATGAATCAGGGTCTTGGACTGGACTGCTGTGACATGTGGTACCTGTGCAAGCAAGATCATTACCAAAGGGAAAGGCAGGTGCTCTGTGGTGTTCAAAGGGAGAGAAGTCCTTTCCCAGACAGATAAGCAGATAGAAACATTATAAGAAAGAAAACCAACTGCCTCCAATTATAATCCAATTTCATCATGTCAGATTCCAGTGACATGCTGCCCTTTGAAGGATATTTACACATCACAGCATTTCTCCTCTGTAATTAGATGTAGGTACAACTAGCTGAGTGTAATGAAATGTGATTTTGGCCACAAGCTACAGGCAGACAAGAAAGATCCAATGTTCACAGTTAATTTTTAATGACATGGATTCACTATAAAGGTTAAGACCAGATTTGTAGGGTATGCAGTTATACTCAGGGGTTGCAGGTGATGGTACATATCATCAAATGCATGCAGGAAATTTCTTGTTCTGGATCTCCAGCTTCCCTAGCCATGATTTGGGATTAGTGAGCTTCCTGAGCAGAGCCAAGAACGCACTGAGCAATAAGTAGTGGTGCTTCTTGACAACTTTTTGTTATGAGTATTTTGACTTCTAAGTTGATCCTTTTCTCTCCTAAGTGTTCATTTCTTTCTTTCACCAGTCACTTAATTTCAGCTTCATTCTCACTGCCTCTTTTTGCACTCTTTCCTGCCATCTTAATCTCAGTTTTGTAGCCTAGCTCAGCTGTTTGTCTTTTAATTTACCTTAATTTTTTTATTACAAATCTTATAATTTTTACTCTACTCCTCCTCTTCCCCTCAATAATAAGTAGACTTAATGTGATGTTTACAAGCTCTTTCATCAATCACCCTGCTTATCTATTGTATTTCCTCCCTAATCCTCTTGGTCCCCTTTGTTTAGACTGCAAACTCATCAAGCCAGGGATCATTTCTCCTCCACATATGTAATGTTGAGGACAAAAGGACCCTGTTTTCAAATGCCTCTCAACATAAAAATATAGTTAAACTAATAATAATTAATAAACAACAACAAAACAAAACAAAACAACAACAATAACACTAACAACAACAACAACAGTAATATCTAGAAGTGTTTAAACAAGCTATCTGCCATCCCTGATAAAAACAACTTAGAGGCCAATAAGACTTCAGCCCTTAGGCATTTAAGTAATTTTTGGAAATGCACAAGTATCCAGAAAGTTTGAAGGTACAATCAAGTCCCTAGACAAGTGCTAATTTTTGAAATGCTTCTGTGCAACAAATATGCAGTGTAACCAATTCATAGAACATGATGTTGTGATGATTTCCTGACCTTTTAGTGCTAAGGAATGGCAATATTCAGGTCACCATACCTGCATCCCCAGCTGAGTGCACAGCACTGTCATATGCTGCTGAATCATGCTGGAAGTCTTGCAGGTTTTGAGACCACAACCTCACATTCTCATCCATGGGGGTTGTAGCTTCTGTTACTGTTATGGTAGCACTTATGGCCTCTGCAGTCTTCAGTTTAGCTTGCTCCAAACGCTCTCTGGCCTCCACTACAAAATAAAGAGGGGATGAGAAGAAATGAACTCTTTCAAAGATGCAAGCCAGCTATAATGAGTACTTAGAAAAAAGTGAGGCTGAGGGGATATTGTCTTCTGCAGAATGGGAGGATTTTATCTTCTGCTTGGCTGGTTTTCTTTTTATTTCCACAGTGAATATTCAAAACTTCCAGTGTTTGGTCTACAGTTATATTAATTCTTTAAATATAAAAAAAAATCTCACTTCCATTCTAGATAGAAGTCCTCAACATTGCTGGATTTTGATGAGTGTTATATAGCCAAGGAAGTTGGAACAGAGATGGAAAAATGTTTTTTTTTTTTAATGAAGTTTTTAAAAGAAAGTGTCAAATATTTATTAAATATTTTTCATTAAGGTTATTTTTGAAGGAGAGAAATCCAAGACACTGAAACGTTTTTCTTTTATCATACCTGTCATTTCAGGTTTTTTTTTTTTCTTTTTGTTTGTTTCCAGCTACTGTATTTATAAAACCTGTGGCATTTTACATACAGCAGTGTCTTGGTAATAAACCCCAGCCATTTTTAGTTGAAGTTAATAAAGAAATTGTGACCATGTCACCTTTGACTGCCTTCAGGTATACTTGCTGGATGCTGTATGATGTCTATCTTCTGAAAAACTAAAGTGAGGTTGTGTCAGTCAAGACTGCTAGGAATTACCTGCCAAATGCTCTGCTTGCCAGGTGTGATGTGTATGTGAACTAAATGCTGACTATCAATGCAATAAATCCACAAACTTTTAGATTCTCCAAGCTGTGATAAGATGAAGAATAAAATGGGACTGGACAGTTGTAATCAGGAGGATCAAGAAAAATGTTAATGATTTCAGGTGTAATTTCATTATGGATGTGTTAAAGCTGGATGTTTGTTATCTGGAGATTGTAGTTCCAGTCAAATTCATAGATTCATAGAATGGTTTGGGTTGGAAGGGACCTTAAAGACATTTGGTTCCTCCCTCACACTGAAATCTTTATAGCAGCTTCCTAGACCATATGCAGATATAAAATATACTCTGAAATATATGAAGATAAAACATGATAAAAAATGAAGATCCCTTTACAACCTGGCTCTGCTGCTTGCATTTTTGTGATGGCTCTCATCAGCTGGGCTCGCAGAGTGTTCATTCTAGCAAGAGTGCCGTTAACGTGCCAGCTGGTGTCTGCAACCGGTGAATCAGTACCTGTGGGGTGAAAACAGGAGGGATAGTTGAGTGGCATCAAAGTGGCATTTAAAAAGGTACATTTTATCCTGTGGAAATATGTTATTATGCATTCAATACACCATGGGCAGTACTATTGCCTCTTTTAGTACAGGACATATTAGCACTCCTGACATAATTGAAAGGAAAAAACAACCGTGCAGCTCTCAGTCATTATTTGCTTGCCAGGGTGTCTTAGAAAAATCTGGAGACCTATATCCCAAGCAGTTCTATTTTTCTTTGCTTTACCAGAGGTTTTCAGAATAGTTGCAATGAGTACACAGGAAAAGTTTTGAGGAACTCAAAGAGTCCTGAAAAATTTGAAGTTATTTCTGTAATTTTAGAGGTTTCTTTCATTGTCACTGAAAACAAAGCCAAAATGCTTTAGCATTTGTTATTATCCCTCACTGCTGAAATCCATCTTTCTGGACTCCTAAACTGTTGTGAATTGATTTTAGATAACCTGCTCGATTGAGTGTATTTACCTGTGAACATCTGTTTGCTGGATCACATGTTTAAACTGTGGTTGTATCTGAAATGATCCTTGTGAGAATGAAATAAACTTTTCAGCATCTGGCAGGATGACAAGATGTGAACTACTCAAGCCTGTGACTGTTTCAAGTACTTTGTGTGGTAACTTCTATCAACACTCTCTTCTCTCATGGCAGTAGTTCTGCCTTAGTCATATGCTTTTGAGATGTGTTTTAACATACATTCTTATAAACTGACTGGGAAAGTAGAAAGGATGCATATTTACTGTCAGCTGCTGTCCGTTGTAGCCCCATGGCTTGGTTGAGAAGTTCTTCACTTTTACCTTTATGGTAAGTGATCTGAGTACCAATTCCAACTGCAGCCTACAAGGATGTTCCAAACAGAGAAAGTCAGAGCAATGCTTATCAAATGTTCCTCTTTATTGTGTTTCATTATGGGCAACATAATACTTTGTAAAAATGCAACTAACTGAAAAGTTACTGCGGTTTTGTTTGCTGGCATTTAAGACTGAGCAGATGGTGAGGTGGATTAGGAACTGGTTACAAGATAGAGCTCCAAGAGTGGTGATCAATGGTGCCAGGTCCAGCTGGAGAGTTGTAACTAGTGGAGTCCCTAGGGATCAGTGCTATGTCAGGTGCTGTTCAGCTTCTTCATCAATGACATTGATGAGGGGATGGACAGACAGAGACTTTGCTCAGCAAGTTTGCTGATGGCACCAAACTGGGAGGCTTGGCTGATACAGCTGAAGGCTGTGCAGCCATCCAGCGAGACTTGGACAGACAGAGCTGGGCACAGGGGAACCTAATGAGGTTCAGCAAGGACAAGTGCAGAGTTCTGCATCTGAGGAGGAATAACAAACTGCACCAGTACAGGCTGGGAGGTGATCTGCTGGAGAGCAGCCCTGTGGAGAGGGACCTGGGAGTGCTGGTGAATAAAAAGTTGTCTGTGGGACAGCAATGTGCCCTTGTGGCCAAGAAGGNTTTCTGTAGATTGCAATCCAGACAACAGTATTGCATATCAAAGATGTAGAAAACACAGAAGTCCTCTTAATTTATTAACTCCACTATGGTCACTGTGATTCAAATTAGTTAGATGCTGTTGCTGTTTGTTTCTATTGTCAGATGGGTGATGAGCACTTGCACTGCTTGGGGAGCTGTGTTGTAGTCCCCAGTGGCAGGCTGGAAGGACATGGCTGGATTTGAAATCTCATAGCTCCCTGGAGCTCAGGCCTCTGTAGTCCAAACAAATCCTCCTGCTATCCCACTGACAAATTTCTGATAAGTAACATGTATATAGGTTGAAAAATACATACATACAAAAAATACTTATCAAATACTTTAGAACAGCAAGGTCAGAGACAAAAGTAGTATCCTCATCCCTGCACTAATGTGAGTGGGCTATTTACCTCAGTTTAATTTGACTTGCTAAGAGAAAGGATGTCTTCACCACCTACAGTTACATGCCTTGACCACTTTTTCTTCCTCATAGTACTTGTGTAGAGCATGAGTCAAGCAGTAAATACCAGCTCAGTTTCCTCCAAGGCCAGGGAGTTTTCTGGACTTGCACAGAAATACCTCAGATTGAGTGGCAGCACAGAGCAGGATCACCCTAAACTTAGAGACAGAAGAACCTGTTGCAGCTATTTGAATATCAGGGGACTTTAGGCTGGCAGAATAATTAACCACCTAGCATTTAATTCAGGAAATAATAGGTGAAGCAAAATATGCAGTGAGAAGTTCAGTGCTGACAGTTAAGCTAAATCTTGTTTTTCCTTTGTAGTTAGGTGTCTGAAGTCCCTGAAGTGTTGCAAAGTAAAAGCTGATATTATGAAAATTACTCACATCACTGACGCGGTTTGTTGTGTTCAGTGCCACTGATGCAGCTTTATTAGCTTCTGCAATATAGCCAGCAATGTTGTCATATGCATTTGAAGCATTTATTGCCTTTTGAACCAAACCATTTGTATCAACACCATACAGATTCCTGTAAAAAGAGAGGAAAAGGAGAAAACCCCAAACTGACTCAAAGTAATTTCAAACTGATTAATTTTCTTAACGTGCTGTGAATTATGACTACATAATCACACACAGAAATACAGAATCATTGAATGGTTTAGGTTGGAAAGGATCATCTAGTTCCAACCCCCTGCCATAGCGGGGTTATATACTTGGCCTAGAGTGGGATTCTCTTTGTTGTGTATGGCCATTTATGTCAGTCTGAGGATGCTGAAAACTATGTAGATAGAAGATGAATTTACCCTCAACATATTTGTGAGCAAGCAGCAAATGACTGATGAGCTTTTATTTTTGTTTAGGTAAATTAACAGAATAACACAGCTAGCAGGTGTCCTTCTTTAGGGATAACTCCTGGCTATGAATAGAAAGATCTGTGTGTGCTAGTGATAAAACAGAATCACAGAATCACAGAATCATAGCATTGTTTTGATTGGAAAAGACCCCTAAGCTCACCAAGTCCAACTGTCAAGCTAAGACCACCATGGCCATTAAAGCATGTCCACACAAACACAAAGTACTCAGAGGTGCTGACTTTAGCCTCTTAAATCCGATTTTCCATTCTCTTTTATAAACAGAGAAGGAGAAGGTCTTAGAGAGGTAAGTCAGAGAAAAACCTAAACTCAAGATGTGATTTCACCTTCTACTCCATCCAGCCCAGCTGGAGACTGCAACCAAAAAGAGCAAGTCCACTCCTACCTTGATCAGGACAGCTGTCCCAAAAGTAGGTGGCAAAAAGGGGAGGATCATATGAAAAACTTCCCATGGACACAAAACTTTGCAAAAAGTTAGATTAAAAACCCCAGAAGATAGGTTTGTTGGCATGGGAGAGCTTGATTTGCAGTAACCAGTCTGCAGGGGAGATTACAAACAGCATTTGGCTCAGGGCAACACTTTCAGCTATTAGCTCCTTTGAATGAATACTATTTTTAATACTCTTGTGATAGAAAGATTTCAGAGTGTTTTTTAGGTATAAACTCTCTCTCTTTTTAAAATATATATATATATACACACACACACATATATAAAGACAGATGTATTCCCTTCAAAGTGTTTGCACACTGAGGGATTATTAAGTTTCCAGATTCAGTATCATTGCAGGAATTTCCTGCTATATTCCCTGAAGACAGAAGAAGAAACTACCAAATAAAAAACTAACAGGCTTATAAAAGCAAGCCCATAAAACCCAAATGATTTGAAGACAGGCTTAATGTTTTCAAGGATTAAAGTTTCACTGCAGGACAATCTTTTCAATAAATAAAAGAGTCAGCACATTTCCATCTGGATATTTCTGTTTGCTTTCTGTTAAATTCTAAATGTGTTGGAGTTGGTAGTAATTTTTTCATTATTTTGGTAAGAGATGAAGGGTAACCATATGGGGGTATTTTCTTTCTTTCTGCTGCCCACAGTTAGCTATCTCAGATTGAAGATGCTGATTGCTTTCCATGCTGTCTGTAGCTTGTCTGGCATTATAGAACAGGGGTTCAGATGTCAGCTTTATTCAATTGTATAAAAGAAAACCATCTGCTATTTTTTTTTCTTTATTTTAATCTCCTGTCTCAGGCATACTAATATTAGGAAATGGCTGGTATTTAGGTAATATACTCGAAGATTAGTTTTATCTTCCAAAAACATATGCCTATGATGTAACTTAAGGTGGAATTTGTTGATGAATCTATTGAAGAATTCATTTGCAGCAGCGATTTTTTTCTGTGGGGAGTCCCAATTACAAATAAAGTCCTATTTCAGATCTGTCTAGAAATGACTTTTTAGTAAATTGGGAGAAAATTGACACATTTAGTATCTTCCAGCAAAACAGGAACACTTAGTGATGTGGGCCAGTTTCACTGGGACACAGCCTATCAGAACTGTTCCATTTGGAATCCAGTTCTTGAAAAAATATTACCCCAAAGCCCATTTTGTGGCCCATAATGCTAAATACTTTTTAATATGAATGAACTTCCTGACATGATCTGTTTCTGCAAATCCCACTTAATTTCCCTCTATTCCACTCTGGTGAGACCCCACCTTGAGTACTGCATCCAGTTCTGGAGCCTGTATTACAAGAAAGATATGGATGTGCTGGAAGGTGCCCAGAGAGGGGCCATGAGGATGATCAGAGAGCTGGAGCTCCTCTCCTGAGGAGACAGACTGGGAGAGTTGGGGCTGTTCAATCTGGAGAGGAGAAGGCTCTGATGAGACCCTGTTTTGGCCTGACAGTATCTGAAGGAGGCTACAAGAAAGCTGCGGAGGGACTTTTTGCAGTGTCAGGTAGTGATAGAACTAGGGGGAATGGAGGAAAATTCAGATTGGATGTTAGGAAGAAGTTCTTCACCATAAGGGTGGTGAGGCGCTGGAAGAGTTTGCTCAGGGAGGTGGTGGATGCCTCATCCTTGGAGGTCTTTAAGGCCAGGCTGGATGTGGCTCTGAGCAACCTGATCTAGTGTGAGGTGTCCCTGCCCATGGTAGGGGAGTTGGAGCTGGATGATCCTTGAGGTCCCTTCCAGCCCTGGCAATCCTATGAGTCAATATGATTTTACTTTTCATTAATTTACCTTTCCTGCCCTCCTGCTATGGGAAGAGAGGAACATGCCAAACCAGAAAAGGGAGAATGTCATCCAAGATAGATGTTTATTCTTGGGAAAACAGAATTTGCATAGCTCAGTTTCAGCTGTTCCCTCTGGAGCATGAGTCCTTCCATACAGGACTTAACAGTGATTTAGGAAGAAATTCTTTATAGTGAGGGTGGTGAGGCACTGGCATAGGTTGCCCAGGGAGGTTGTGGCTGCTCCCTCGCTGGAGGTGTTCAAGGCCAGGTTGGATGAGGCCTTGAGTGACCTGTTCTAGTGGGAGGTGTCCCTGCCTATTGCAGGGGGTTGGAACTAGATGAGCTTTAAGGTCCCTTTCAACCTAAACCATTCTATGATTCTATGATTTGCCCAGTTGCCTATTTACAGACAGCATATTTCATGTCACTGTGTTTCTGTGTGTCCTTTAGCTCATTCAGCTGCTCAGTCAGTAGCACTTTTACAAACAGAATCTGCTGAAGTTAAGCTTTACCTGTCCAGCTCCTCAGCAAGTCTTCTTAGGTTGTGTGCATGCTGCATAGCCTTTTCTACCAAATCAGCATCAAAGAGAGACAGATTGGCTAGTTTTTCTTGCAATTCCTTTTTTGCTCCATCTATTTCTGCGTAGAACCCTGACACGTTCTGGACAAAATATGGAAGGAAGGAAAGAAGAGGAAAATTGTAAAATATTAGGCCTGCATTTTGATTGTTATGTTTTATTTTGTCACCTGTATTACTATAATGTTGTTGGTTTATGTTGCTTTTATGTTACAGTTTTAACATCAGGAAAAAAGGAAAGCTCTAAAAAGTATCCCATGAATGTTAGTGTGGTAAGACAAATGCAGAAGGATAAAAAGAACCAGAATTCCAAGAATCCTTTGACATGGTGTTTGAGAGATGTGTGTAAAACACAAAAGAAAGACAGTTGAGAAATGTCTTATCCTCTTGCATGCTTACTCCAGAATGGTGCCAGTAAAAAACCTTGCAGAATGAGTTGTTAATAGCCAAAGTATTTAAGCCAGATCTTTGCAAAAATTGTGGTTCTTCTCGAATTGGAAGGCGGAATCCTTTTTGTGTTACTGTTTGGTTGGTTTGGTTTTTGTTTGTTTGAGTTTGGTTGGTTGGTTTTGGTTACATTTTCTCTGTAAAGTCTGTAGGCCAGAAATAATTTTTTTTGGGCTTCTAAATGACTTTTTATGCAAGTAGACTAAAGAGTGCTGTGGTGATGTGACTTAGGCATCATCTCATTATGGTATAGAGCTTGGCACTGTTTTGGCCTTGGTCAGCTGCCATTCTCCCAAACCTGCCTCCTTGGAGAATAGCTTGGGGCACTGCCTGTGCCTCAGGGATAATTTAGCACTGGCTCAAGAGGGGCAAAGAGTTTAGCTGTGTGTCTGTAGGCTGTGCCACATCCCGGAATATGGGCCCTGGCCCCTCTCTTGTCTCCTTGCACAGAGATCTCACTGATATTAAGACATCTTAGGTTAGTCTAATTTGTAAATTGGTCTACTTAAATGCTACCTGGTGGGGGAATATTAATCACTATTTAATTGAAAGAGTTTAAGAATGAGAGGTTCTTATTTAATGGTCCAAACACATGCCTTAAAAGTTCAAACTTCAGGACACATCTTTTAAACAAGTCACTGAGGCACTTACCTTTATTACCTCACTTAACTCAGAGCTGATCTTTTGTGGTCCTCCCAAAATAGTTGTGGCACTTAGCAGAATGCTGTTCACTTCATCTGTTTGCTCTGTTATTTTCTCATGTTGTTTCTAAAACAAACAAACAAACATAATAAAAATCACAAATCCACCTGTGCATTTCTGAAATGCAGGGTTACCATTCTTGTTAAATTTATAAAATTTAATTCAAAAGATGAAGTGATAAACTAAACAGATTTTAGACCAATCTGAAGCTTTTCTTAGGCACTTTTAATAGCTGTTTATTATAATGTGACCCTGTTTTCTTCTTTGTGAAAGAAATGTTGGGGTTTATAAAATGTAGACATTCCATTTAATGTCAGAGCATAAGCAGTTCTGGGAATGGAGTGTACTGCCAGGAAAAACAAATTAAACATGGAATTTTGGTAGTGGTCTGGAGACTGATTTCTTATAGATGATTTTTAAATCTATGGGAGAGAGATCTCTTTTCATTAGCAACAGTAAAACTGATGGGAACAATCTCTTGTGTACAGCATCTGCTTTCATTGTGAGGAATAATGAAGATCCAACTGGTTAAAAACGGTGAAGAATTGCAACTACATGCATCAGGCTTTGATTCATAAATGTGAGACAGGCTACAGCTTGGCAGTGTAATTAGGAAACAATGAAACCACAGCAGAGGCTTTCTACATAAGGATGCCAAGCTGCTTGCAGAAAATTCCCAAGAGCAGCACACGCCTGGTTTCTCTGCTGAATTATTAGACCTTCTACATCATCATGAACTTCTCATGTGCTGCAAATTTCTGGGGCTCAAAACTCAGCCACTGATGCTATGAGACTGAGAGGCTGGCCTGAATTTGCAAGATCATTCTTCAAATCACACAGCCCTGTCACTACCTGAGATCCTAAAAAGTCCCTCCCCAGCTTTCTTGTAGCCCCCTTCAGACACTGGAAGGCCACAATAAGGTCTCCTCAGAGCCTTCTCTCCAGACTGAATAACCCAAACTCTCTCAGTGTGTCTCCATAGGAGAGGAGGTCCAGCCCTCTGATCATCTTCCTGGCCCTCCTCTGGACACACTACACCACATCCATATCCTTCTTGTAAGAGTGGCTCTATAACTGGATGCAATACTCAAGGTGAGATCTCACCAGTGTGGAGTAGAGAGGGAGAATCACCTCTCTGGACCTGCTGGCCACACTTCTCTTGATGCAGCCAAGGATACAGTTGGCTTTCTGGACAGCAAGTGCACACTGATGGCTCCTGTTGTCACTCCAAGAATAAATAATGGTCCTTTGCACTTCAACGACTTGTTTCTTAGAACTGGAGAGTCAAACTCATCCAATATATGGCCCCAGAAGTTCTTTTTTTTTTTTTGATGTGGTGATTCCTGAACCTAAACTGCCTGCATTCTACTTTTTAAGGTGCGTCAGAGCTGGAGTGTTCACAGGCAGCAGTTGTGACCAGTGGGCTGTGCAGTACCTCTCGCTGTTGGAGACCTGCTGTGTTCTCCTTGTTTGCAGCCTCCGTTTGTCTGACGTAGTCAAGAGCCTGGTCTAATGCCTCCTCCAGGTCTGACAGCTTCACATCCTGCTCACTGAGCTGCTCCAACACATCAGATACTAGAGATCTGGTGTCATTGTACCTCTCATGGAACGCTTCAACTTGCTGTAGCACTGGGAGAAAAACCAGAGGCCAGTAATTAATCCCGAGTTTGGATTGTTGACATTGCAATTTTTGTTGCCATTACACAGGGGACAGTAAAACACATGTGTTAAAAGCTCACTTGAGAGATTCCACACACCTAGATTTTAATATCCCTCCTCTTTTGAGAAGGAAAGACACCTCTCATTTCAGTATCTCATTTTTATCCCATTAATGCTCCCTTTCAAGTAACATTTCCTAAATGAAACTAGGTCTGGCTTTCCTTGCTCTTAATTTGTTTTTCATTATCACAGCTAACCAGACTGCTCAGGAGAAGAGATTCCTTCCTGTCCTGGGGCTCTGACTCATGTTGACCAAGCTGTGAGAATTATCCTGTCACTCTTTCCCATAGCAGCAGTTTTTCTCCCTCTGCTGGAGTTTGCTGTCCTCATGGCAGAGGTGGCAGGAGGAAAGGAAGATGTTCACATGAGCATCTCCAGTCCTGAGCAGCTGTTGCTGTGGAGCTGCAGCACACAGGCACACACAGACACACCTTCATGTTTTGCTGCCCGTTCTGCCCATGCTGCAGCAGGCACCAGCAGAGACTTGGGGCCGGTATTTGGATGTAGCAGCATCTTCAGCACACCAGCTGGTGCTTTCCAAGTGCCTGCTGGTCCTTCTCAGGGGCTCAGCAATACATCCAGAGCTGCCCAGCCCATGGCAGCTGCACATTGACACGTGACAGGTGAAAGGAAAACAGACTCAAAACTCACATTCCTCTGCTGCATTTTCCTCCTCATCTGCAAGTTGCCTCTCATTAGTGAAAGGCTTACGATGTTTGATCTCCTTCAGCATCTCCTCAGCCACACTCAGCTTCTGGGCAATCTCTTCAGGGCTCAGTTCTTGTTGAATTGCATAATATTTCATCTTACTGCTGATTTCTGTGGGGAAAATGAACAGATGGCCAATCCAGCGTGGCTACAGAGAAGTAAACACTGTGGAGTCCTTCTTCTTTTGTGAATCCAGATCATATTGTTGGCAAATGGAAGTTTTCGTTATCTTCCAACTCCATAGTAACTAATTACTAAGTTTAATGCAGTCTTAAAATTAAACCTGTAAATTACTGACACTTGCTAGCATATGTAGGGGGTTCTCATCAGAAGAGGATGAGATTAAGTAGGCATGGGTGTGCAGTATTTGGCTTGGCAGTTCTTATAGACCAGGATCATCATTTTATTCTTAGTTTTGTGGCATATAACAGGCTGGGGCTTTCATCCAGGATCATGATTTTAAAGTGGTGCTCCAAAATAGATATGTTTATTAAATAACAACGATGGCAAGGAGACTGAAGCAACCTCTGTTTCCATGTGAAGAAGTTTGAGGCAACTCTAAATAGGTAACATAAGATTTCTGGCTTGATACTGGTTTGCAGATACTATTTCAAGGTTGTGGTCTCAGTTTAAAACAATCTTTTGGATCCCTGCAATTGAAATGGAGTTTACCCCTCCCCAGTGTAGGCATTACGAAGTTTACCCATTGGGCCTTGAACCCAGATCACCTTCTCTTTCATGCTCCATGATCATAGAATCATAGAATCACAGAATCATAGAATCATAGAATTAATCAGGGCTGGAAGGGACCTCGAGGATGATGTGAGTGGCTTTGGCTTGTGTTCATCATTGCTTTTGTGGATAACCACAGCTGGCAAAGCCAGGACTTCACATCTGTAAGATTTTTATTAAAAATAGATCAGCAATTGTGGCACAACTAATTCTTTGGCAGGCTGTCTTTGTGTGCAGTTTCTTGCTGGCTCCTGAGTTCATTCCTGCTGATTTAAAGGCTCACACTGAGCAGTAATAGATCATGACCAATGGCCCCACACATGTCTTTTTCCTTCTCATGGTGGCACAAGCGTGTGCATGCGTGAACATGCAAACTCCCTTCAGTAAAGAGTGACTTGCCTTCCTCAGGGTGGGTGCCCCTGTAGAAGAATAGTTTTGAGCATGGTGAAGACAATTTTCATCTAGCTGTCTCCAACTGCTTTCTGGGTGAACAAACACTCTCTTTTATTAACAGCCACGAGTGTGGCATCTTCTATGATAACTCAACCTGACTGTGCTATTTGTGTTCCAGACTAGACACACATCTGCCTTCTGTGGTCCCTGTCCTATCCCAAACCAATTAATAATACAAAAGGACAATTCACAAAGGTCAGCCAGCGATGGTTAGTGACATCTCACGGGGCTCATCCTGACACTTTTGCTCAGTAATTGTATAAATAAAACGTGATGGATGGCCAGAGAGACAAAAGTGATTTCACATCACAGGCATAAGAAAGTAAAACAAATGTAACATCCTGTCAGCCTGGTCTCAGCCTGTCTCTTTTGTGTGATGGGATGTGTTAAGCTATGTTTGTTAAAATAAAGTAATGGTTGAAACACCAACAGAGGTAAGGACAAGCAAAGATAGCAGCTGATATGTAACTTCTCTGCACATGTTGCTGTAGAGCTTGCAGTAACTGCTCAAGACAGAGCTACTCTCCTAATCAGATATTTCTATTGAAAAAAAGAGCTGTTTAGCCTCAGTTGCTACTCAGCCTTCCTATTCTGCTGCCATATACAGCTTTGCTATACTGCTGGCTTTGCCAAAGACTGAGGGGAATCAGTGTGCTCTGTGTCAGAGTGGAAGCTTTACATGGTGCAGATGTACAAGGAGGGCATAAGGATGTTTCTCAGTACAGTCACTTGGGGGTTTATTGCTTTCTGTAGGTACTGGAGCCTGCAATTGATTTAGCCTCAGTTTTATGTATCCGCATGATAATGATGTATCATCGATATTCCAGATGAAGATGATCATCTCTGACTAGGAAACCTATTTTAAGTGCAGTTGTGCTTGGGAAGTTGTTAACTGTAGTCATTTATCCTTTGATATATAGGATAGTAAAAATTCTTGAAGATGCAGGAAGTTTTATAGGCTCTAAATCAAAAAAAGCTTCATCTGGGAAAGTGTGAAATATATATGTACATTTACAGTCAGAAGAGAAGTTATGTTTTGAACTTTATGCTAGTTCTAGGGATTCTTTTGTTCCTCTAGCATGTTGCCCAAGGATGGCCTTTGTAGCTCTGCATCCCCTCACATCAAATGGACAGATGAGTGTGACAGAGATGATACGTGGCAGATTCTACCAACATTTTATCATGAAAAAGCTCTTGGTTTCACCAAGAAAAAAGAAAAAAGAAGGTTTTGTTCTGGTTGTCAAATCAAGCCTTGATATCAGTTATTTTTCAAAAGAGCAGTTTTTATCGTGGCATTGCAGGCTGCAAAAGCCTTACGTGTGGGTTGCTTTGTGAGACTGCCCAGATACTGTGACCTTTTTTATTGTCTGCAGGTTTCATTACTACATGCTTGACACTGAGCTAAACCAGAAGGATATCTATTTACCTTGGATGTTATCCCTCATATCACTGAGCTGCTGCACAAGCTGAATGGCACGGTTGTTGGTCTTCGTGGTTTCCTTCTGTACCAGTAGGCCTTCGCTGGATGCTTCATTTCCCTATGAATAAAACATAGGAGATAGACATTAGATTTCTTTTCAGATCCATATGCATGTGTGAGGATGAGCAGTGTAAACACACATTTTGCTTTCTCCTGATGAGCATGTGTCCATTTACCATATAAAGTGGTATTTACAGAGGTTTTGGAAGTGAAGGGCTGTCCTGTCAGTATTTGCAGAGCTGCAGAGGGGGATATTAAAACCTGTCCTGTATTTATCCCTCATTTGCTGCAATCAGATTGCCATAAATGATGCACAGTTGTAAAGCTCCCATCTGCTGAGTCTTCCAGGCATTCTGCATGGCTGACTCATTTTGGATATGCTGTTTCCTGAGTCTGAAGAATAAGGTTTGAAGCTCACAACCATTTTTAGATCAGTGTCTCCCTCAAGTGAGATTCCCAGCTCTGCATAAGGATTCAAAACACTCCAAAGAGCATTGCCAGCCTCTTCTATTGTATTACACTCTGGACTGTGTTCCCTTATATTCCTGTATTTTGAAGTGTTTCATCAAGGGTAAGTTAATTATGTGAAAGCATACAGGTGAAACAGGTACAGTGCAAATACTTCTGAAGCCAATCCGAGTTAGTTTGATGTTGCTTACTTCACTGAATTAGAAATCAAAAAGTGAAATAGAAAGGCAGTGTGTCTATCTCAGATCAAATGTGTAGGGTGGTAGGTGGGAACTCAGATCCTGGGGGAAGGCTTTTTGTCTTTGGTGATAAATCTCTGACCATGTTGGACAGTCTTGAGTCCTACATCCTTCTTTTTTCTGGGATGAAGGCTTGGTAGATCCTTTATGCTTTTAATTCAGAGCTAAAGTAAAGTAGAAAGTTTCAAAATTAAAAACAGAAATAGAAAATTCTCCCAACTATCTTTCAGTTTTGTAAAACTAGAGGTTTAGACTAAATGTTAGGAAACATTTGGTCTAGTTGAGGATGTCCCTGCTGACTGCAGGGGGGGGTTGGACTAGGTGACCTTTGGAGGTCCCTTCCAGCCCAGCCCATTCTGTAATTCTATGATCCTGTGATTTCTTTACCAAGAGAGTGGTCAAACACTGAAAGAGGCTTCATAGAGAGGTGGTTGATGACCCACCCCTGTCAGTGTTTAAGAAATATTTGAATATTGCCCTTAAAAGTATTCTTTAACTTTTGGCCAGCCCTGAAGTGGTCAGGCAGTTCTGCTGGGGGATAAGTTGTAGGACTCTGCCAACTGGAACAGCAGACTCTCAAAGCTCTGCCAGAGGGCTGTAAACAAACCTGTTCATCAAGTGTTGCTGCCTCTCTCAGGAGATCATTCATTTCATCTGCAGCATCATCAACCTGGATGGTCCAAAGCTCAGCATGGTTCTTTTTTTGGGACATTGCTGCCTGTATAGGGGGGGAGAAAAATCAATGCATTTGAAAACAGTTTTTTTGTCTATTGAGGGCAAGGCTTGAAATCTATGGACTGAAAATTCATAGATCAAACCTGCATTAGAGACCTAAAATACCATGGCTGTTTGTACCTGGAGATGAGTGGTGGTGATGTTCAGGTCATTTAAGTGCTTTTGAGCTGCAACACCTGTCGAAATGCTCAGTAGTGTGGATTTGCTTTCCTCGATAGCCAGAACTGCTAACCGGATGTCATCCATCAGATCCCAGATACATTTGTCACAGCCTGGTAACACAACAAGAGAGACATTTTTCTTTACTGCTTGTGCCACTTAACTGCAAATATCTTAAAGTCATTTCAGAGTGCTCTTGCCCTCTCTCTATCACTGATGGATCCTGATGGATCCCATTTTTCTTTCACTTTCATCCACCCAGTTCCAAGGTTCCACAGGACAGTCATGATGCTTCCAGATGAGCAGCACCAGCTGGGACTGCTCCAACAAGCTCCCGCAGCATCTCCATACTTAACAGAGAGAGGGGGAGAGAGGAGGTATTTCCTGGCTATTCCCTAGAGGCTCTGCATGTTTGTGGCCTGAAGAATAAGTTCATTCTGTTTGCACCCAGAACTCTGTGTTTAAATTTTAGTAGCATGAGAAGTAAGGATGTCCCACAGATGGGCTCTTGGCTGCTCTTGGCTGTTTGATTAGGAAGGCAACTTCTAAACCCACAATTGTAACATATTTAGAACACACTTTTGCAGGACTATATCCTTGTCCCTGCTGAATGCTTGCAATGCCACACTGATGCCACCACTAAATGCCAGAGACTTAGGTGGATGAGAAACATTGATGCCTGCAGAAACATCTTCATATAGGCTGTATTTTTGATGACAGCCCCTCCCAAATGTTTTCCTTCTGGTTGCACTTCCAGGCACATGACTCATCTTCTTGGAAGCTGGTTTAGGAACTCATGTGTGGTACACAGGCATAATTATACTAACCTTAAAAAAATATATCAGTGGTTACCAGTAGTTACAGTATAGTACTTCTGGAAACTTCTTAGGCTTCCTGTCATTAGAATAGGGGAGATGGAAAAGCAACTGACTGATGGATGTATGTCAAATTATCAATGGCAACAATTTATATTAGGTGTGCAACTGGACAACTGGAAATTATATGCAATGTGGCAATTGTGGTGGCAAGTTTTTAGGGCCAGAATAGTATTTTTCAAGCACTGTATCTCCAAGTCTGCAGAAATGGCTTTGGTGATACTTTCCTGCTGCTTAGCAGCAGTTTGTACCTGGACATTCAGTCCGCATCACAGAGTGGGATGGACTCAGCCAGGCAAGTGAGAACACATTTATATACTCAATCAGCAGGGCACTGTGCATATTCACATGTCTAAGTGCCCTGTGGAACCAAGGTCAAAGCACTGAGCCCACTGGAGAACTGAGCCTTCAACTAGATAGACATCTAAATACAGGAGTGATATTAATTTCTGATATGCTCATGATAATCTTCTTACTGATGGTAGGGCAGTCTGTGCCAGTAGAAGCTTCAGGACTGTCTGCAAGGCACTCTCCAGTCTGGCTGTCACACATTCTGCCTCCACAGTTACATTCTAGGGGAAAAAAGAAAGGATTTTTGAAAGAAGATTCTTCAAGATGTACAACTCACTTTTCCCTTCCCAAGACAAGTGAAATGATTGTAAATGGAATTATGCCTGGGTAGTCAAAACCAAAACCTTGGACTGATTTTTTCCTTCAGTATGTAGAAAAGCCTGGGTTTTGCACTGCAGTCAAGTTGGACCAGATAAAGTATAAGGTGGGAAACAGAACCTGAAAGCCACTGCCAACCTGACTTGTTAAAGCTCCCCAGCTGGTCACAAGCAGAGGTGGTGAGATCAGAGCTGCCCAGCTGGCCCAGCTCCTGAACATCACCCACTCTAGATTGCCATGGCTCAGCTGGAGATGCACCAGCTGGGCAATTCTGACTGGCCCTTCCAACTCTGGGCCGTCACCATCTGGAGAGGGTGGTCTTCAGGAGGTGGGCTAAGAAAAGCAGTACAAGTGAAGTTAATTATTAGTTATGGATCTCTCCATAGCCCTCTGGAATTTATCAATACTGTCTCAGGCTGCTACTAAATCAGCTTTCCACCTATCAGGGGTTGATAGTGGACTCCAATTGCATCCACAGCTTGAGTATATCAAAAAGTAAATATCTCCTACCACTTACAATGAAGAATAAATAAGAATTCACATTTTTGTAAGCCTCGAGAAAGCTACATTTTTTATTGCCCACACAAGTAGCTTTTCAAAAAGTGTAATTTTTAATCTAAAGAGTTCCTTTCAAGCTTTAATTGACCTTTAAAAATATATATTATTTTAAAGATTAAAATTGTCTTGGAGCACTTCAAAAGAATAACAAAAGCTCAGGCTGAACATGAGAACAGCAGTGACTTATCTGGAACTTGTTTTGCTCTTGTGATTCATGGTTTCAGCAGAATCTCATATAACAGAATTGTTTACTGCTCTCTTAGTGCAACCCATTCATTGTTCTCCAAGAATTACACTTGTGTTTACATTCCACACTCCTCCATTTGAGGAATTATCAGGGAAAATGTGTCATACAGCTTCAGAGTCAATGTGATGCCCTAACGTTGGAATAGTTCTGTGTCAGTGAATCACTTTGAGTAGAATTACTCAGTTTTTGTACTAATCTTAAGAGCAGAATTCGGTTATGAATTTTGTGGAAAGAGATGGAAGTGATCCATATGCCCAGTTTGTGTTCTGATCCTTGAGGGAAGGACCCTAGAGAAAAAGTTGGGAGGGAGCCCCAAGGTCCTTGCTCTGAGCACCTGCATTTTGCCTTTTGCTGTGGCTGTTCCTCAGAGCTTTGTAAGAGAATGTAATGTATCCCAGAGTCAAAGCAAGGATAAAGGGTGTGAGGCCAAGGTCCTGTTTGGGCTGAACTCCATGTAAATCAGGAGAGTAATTATATGAGAGGTTATAAACCTCTGTGACCCTTCTATGATGCTCTGCTAAGAGCCTCTGGGAAGCAAGTTACCAGACCCTGGAAGTACACACATCTCTGGTGTGGAAATAGAGTGACCAGACAGGTTACAGAGACATGGGAAATGCAGAATCATAGAATGGCTTAGGTTGGAAGGGACCTTTGAGATCATCCACTCCACCAGAGTGAAAACTATCAGGAATTGCATCAGGACACGAAGGACAAGCATGTTCCCATAAAGTTATGTTAAAACACTCATCAGTCTGAGTGGTCATCTTGAGCAGCAAGCTCTGTGACCAAACACAAAGGTGAAGTCTCTGTCCAAAGAAATCTTAAAGACTCTTGTTTAAAACAAGATAGAGGACAGAACAGTGCCTACATGCATCCTGCCTAGGAATTTGAGATGTTGGAGTCTGGGGTCTGAGACTGTTGTGTTCTGTTTTGGGCACTGCAATACAGGAGAGAGGCAGAGGTGCTGGAGCAGGTCCAGAGGAGGGCAATGAAGCTGGGGAAGGGCCTGGAGAATAAATCTTATGAGGAGCAACTGAGTGACATAGAGATGGTTAGTTTGAGGAAGAGGAGGCTGAGGGCAGACCTCATTGCTGTCTACAACTACCTGAAGGGACATTGTGGAGAGGCTGCTGCTGGTCTCTTCTCATAGGTAATTGGAGAGAGAACAAGGAGGAATGGCCTCAAGATGAGACTGGGGAGGTTTAGATTAGATATTAGGAAAAGGTTTTTCACAGAGTGGTCAGGGACTGGAATGAGCTGCCCAGGGAGGTGGTGCAGTCACCAATCCTGGATGTGTTTAAGGGTTGTTTGAATGTGGTGCTTAGGGCTGTGGTTTAAGTGAACCTTGTAGAGTAGGGTTCTAGGTTGGACTTGGTGATCCTGAGGGGCTTTGCCAGTCTGCATGTTTGTGTGATTCTGTGAAACAGAGAGTGCTGGTGCTTGGCAGGATTCCCCTGTGAACAGGAATCCAAATTATCCTGCCAGGCAGGTTGCCAGGAGCACTCCCTGCCTCTGTGGACCACAGGTGTCTAATGACTGCTGATCTTTGGGTCATCCCCAGACCATGCTGTGCTGCACTCTGCTGGGCTCTGCCGGGCTGCAGGCAGTACCTGTGCAGTTCTTGGCGCCTCTGGCGTCCCCGTAGAAGCCTGGGGCGCAGCGCTCGCACTTGAAGCCGGTGGTGTTGCGCAGGCAGTTGCGGCACTGGCCGGTCACCTCGTCACAGTCCTCAAAAATCAGGTTTGGGTCGGAGTTGCCACTGCAGTCGCATTTTTTACAAGTGCTTCCAATTAGCAAAGGGTTCCCATAGTAACCAGGGGCACACCTGAAAGGAAGAGCAAGCCCAGCCATGAGGAGCAACGACATTCCCATCTGCCTGCGGTACTGTTTTTACTCTGCTCTTGTTTATGTCACCAGGAATTGATGACAGTCTGCGCTGCTGTTGAGCAGAAGGTAAATTGGGAGCTGTATTCCTGCAGAGGCTGTTTTGTGCTCTAATCTCAATCTGTACAGTTATAAATTTTTCCCTTCTTGAGCACTACTGGTATCTCAATCACACCAGTCTGCATCCATTAGTTTTTTTAATGTGTCTTTAGCAGTAAAATGATTTGTTCCCTATTGTTTTAAAACCTGTGACAGAATGACCTTGGCAGAGAGGCAGCTCTAGTGTTTGTTTTGATCTCTTTTAGCTTTGGATCTCGCCAATTACATTGTGTTATATAGGAAACTGGGGTAAGAAGCTGCATTTCATGATGCTGAAACTCAGAGGAAGTTCAAACCTTATTTCCATCACAATGCGTATAACAAAGTACTGAGCAGAAAAGGTTTATATAAATAACTTCTGTGGTGAGGCACTGGGATGGCTTCTGGTTTTGCAAAACAGAACAGACACTGAACCAATCTCTGTTTTTCAGATGTGTTTGATGTTAACCTGCTGGCTGAGGGCAAAAGGCTGAGAGCAAAGACTAGCACAGGACGGGAGGATTCCTCTGTTGCTTTGCAGAAGGAGAGAGGGAGGGAGGTAACAAGCACCACAGGGAAGACCTGAAATGGGTCCAAATTGCCTTTCACGTCTTGTCATGTTTGGAAAGCATTTCAGTGGGAAGCATCCTACATCTTAAAATGGAAGCTGACACTGTAGTGGTTTTTGAAAGTGATACATAATATTCCTGGGTGACCAGTGGCCCTGAGCTAAGAAAACAGGTGACATTTGGTGTTGTCATTCGGGAAGAGAAGGTCTCAGATCAAGGAGTTGGTGCTGGTAGTAGGGAGCTTAATCCCATGAAGAACATTTGCGGAATAACCAGTGAGGTGTAGAGCTGGCACTGCTGTGGGCATGGAGCAGCTTGCAGGAGTAAATCCTTGCGCAAGGGCTCCAGGAGGAGCTGGCAGCTGGAGCAGCAGTGGATATGTACTGGAGGAATCATCTGGCAGGACAGGGGCAACCCATGCCATCCCCAGTGTCACTACCAGGTGGCAGGAGGGTCCATGACCCAGCAGCCTGAGGCATAAAGATCAGAGACTTGTATTCCCAAACTGGGAATGAACAATTACTGCAGTGATGGGAAAACCTAGCTGGTGCTGACTGAAGAAAGGAGGACTGAACAGTTGTTGCACCGTGCAAGGAGTATTTATATTTCATCCTGTTTTATAAACCTGTTGTCTTTTCTCCCTTGCATAAAGTCCTGCTGTTTGTTCTGCTGTTTTGTGCCTGGGGAAGGTGACCTGTCAGGAAGTTTAGTTGCAGTTTCCCAGGTTCTGGCTGGAGACCTGAGCTGAGGTCTGTTGTGTTCAAAAATCATAGTCAAATACAAGATCTGCTGTCTGAGTGATGAAAATGTGGGGGATCTGATAAAAGCTTCCAGTTTTGATCTGTTCCTACATTTCCTGATTTTATTTCTTTTTTAATAGAGTAATTTCCTCAGCACTGCTTTGTTCGTGTTCCAGTTCTGCACCCCCCGAGTAAAAACACATAAAATTTAAAGTATCTTAATATAAACCAGTTGGCTGCCTCAAATACTGCTTTTGTCAGTGACAAAGACTCTGTTTGTGTCTTTGCAGCACTGCCAGAATCTTTGGTGCAGATCTTATCACTGGGGTGACCCAGATGTAAAGAAAAAAAGTGTGACCCAGCGTTCCGTGCACCCCTCCAAGAGCTGTGACTGAGACACAAAGTGTGATTTAACTGGCTGTGGTGGAGTCACTCCCCATTCCCATGGGAGTCAGAACAGGCAGGGCTGGATAATGCTGCTTTTTAGTCATGCCAAAAGTCTTGCTGTAATTTTCAGCATTTCAGGCAATGTGAGACTGTAGCATTCCCCCCAATTTCAGAATTTCAGTATGTTTATAAAGTTTGAATGAATAAAAACTCTCTGTGTTTTATTATTTTTTTTTCCTGTAGGAGCATTTGATTTATTCTGTATTCTCAAAACCCTGCAGAGTTGCTCTTTAATTTTCTGTAGTTAGGCATTTTTCAAATATGTCTAATGTGGCCACCAAGTCATAGATAGAAGCCACTAAGCAGTGCTGGGATCAAACTGGTGTTTTCTCACCACTATCTAGCTCCAGCTTTCAGGCAGAATCCTACCATCTCCGTGCTATTCCCATCAGGCTCACAATGTCTACCCTCTCCTCAGGACCAGGTAATTTTTTTCATGTTTTCTGAAATATACCACTCAGCTCACTAGCCAGAAATGTAGTGGATAATTCCTCACATCCTCACAGATACATTTTGTAAGTCAGTGCTGCTTTTTCTGGCCACCTGGCTCACATTGTTAGCCATATCTCCTCATCTGGAATCACTCTTGAAACACATATAAACTTCTCTTTCCCCTTCCCTTTGCCACTCACAGACCTGAACTGCACTTGATCTCTTTTGAGTAGTTGGTAGCACTTGAGAGGAGCAGAGGCTAGTGGATGGGAACAGTGCTCAATCTCTGAACTTCATGGCCTGAATAAGTGAAGGCTGGTGGCAAATGTCATTTCCTCTATGGTACCAATAAATGGATCTTTGTTGCTAACCAAGAATATTTCCTCACTCATAATAAAACTTTCAAATCATCTTTATTTCACTTTGCAGCCTTGTTTTCTTCCTGTAATTATTGTTGGGTTAGGAATTAACTACTTCTTCCTTGGCAATGCCAAAAGAGCATTTTTTGTCTCTTCCCTTTGGACACAAAAAGCATCATTTGTTCAATTATCTCTTTTAACATTTGGGCATTAACAAAACTTGGGTTTCACCTGTCACCACCTTAATGCCTTATTACTGAAGTCCAGGAGCAAAATGGTTCATTCCTAAATTTTGAATTGGGAAGCTGATTTTCTCGGTTCCTAGCAAAGGCCTCTGTGATTTCACAACTGCAGTTGCTGGCAAACCTAAACTGGATGGATGGGTTTGTGCCAAGCCGCTGGAGCAGCACAAGGAATCCTCCTCCTACACAAATGCCAGAGGAAACGGAGCGGATTGCTCCTGGTGTGCTCTGCGATCCCACACACTGCCTGTGGAGGATGTCCTGCAGCTCCTGCCTGTGCTGCCTGTCACCTACCCCTGCAGCCAGCTCTGAGGGAGCGCAGCGAGCAAGATGTAGTCTTCCTCTCCCTGGGGGCATGAGCTGCTGGTTTTGCTGCAGGGATGGACAGGGCAGTCCCCCTTCTCCGTCAGGTTCCCCCAGTCCTCCTGCCAGCATGTCGATGGCACAATAGCTGCCAGTGGGAGCACAGAGGGATGGCAGAAGTGGGACAAGCAATGCATTACTCGTTAGTTTCTGAAACACTGTTTGCTGTTTCTGACACAAACAGGCATGGGACCAGGAGCCTAGGAGAAGGAAAGTGCCGTTTTTCACTGCTTGCCACTTAGGCCAGCAGTTAGTCAGGGACTAACATGGTGATCAGGACAGGATGATTTCTTTCTGTAGCTTTTTCTAACCCATCCACACAGCTTTGCCTTCCTTAAGACACAGACACCGTGTCAAGCTGGGTATTAACTACTGGAAAACAAAGCTGATCCTGCCTTCTGCTGTTGCTATGCATTTCCTACTCATTTCATAGGGTTTGAATTGCTTGTAGTCTAGGTTGACATTTTAATAACCATTAGGAAACCTCACTGACCTTTTAATTGTCTGCTTTATCCTTTGTGTATAAATCTGACATTTTGGAAGAACAAAAGAATACAGCCAGAGTCCTGGAAACAAGGCTGCTTGCTTTATTTTTTGTGCCATCTGTCTAGAGGGCTCTCACTATTGCTTTCACCTCTTGGTGATGAGGAGGTAATAGGCTGAGGTTTTGCATCATCTGTGGAGGCAAAAGCTTTCACTCTTGGGTTTTTTTTTGTGTTTTTGTTTTTTGTTTTTTTTTAAATCCTTGTTCCAGACTCAGCTGTCTCTTTGCAATTTAAGCACTCCCTTTCCCCCTTCTCTGATAGTTATGTTAAGCATCATTTGAATTCAAGCCTCACCCATTAATAACAGTTGACTGAAGTCTTAAATACTTCAGGGGCTTTAAGGAAAACCAAAATGAGGTGTTCAGTAAGCCAGTGTCTGAGCCATTCTATACCCCTCAGTCTTTGTGTTAGAGCTCTTTTAATTTATTGGCTGCTCATGGGGAATTTCTGAATTACAATCAGACCTCTGACATTCATTGAAGCATCATCCATGTGTGTTCATACTGAGCAAGATGGCCTTTCACAAGAGAGGGGAGTTAAGGTTTATTCCTGCTCAATGGCTCCATTATTTGTGTACTTTGTTATTTAGAGGATATTTACTAGAAATTGTTTATGGGCATAAGGGAAAATGGAAAATCAACACTGACTTATGGCTGTTTGCTTGACTTTATTGAGTTATGTCTATGAAAGACATTAAAAACTTAACTAAAAAGTTGCTCACGAAGAATTTGACTCACTAACAGGTTTTCTCCTGCCTTTCTGAAAAATAACTTTGGTGGAAGCCTGCTATATTTTTTAGAGCAGTGGATTGCATGAGGGATCTATGTGGTGGTTATTTGCTGCTTAGCTGCTCTTTCTGGTTTGTGCTTTGTATTTTGATTTGTAAATCGTGGTCCTTTTAGGAAGATCACCAAATGAAGTGCACACAAAATGCAAGAACTCCATCAAAATGTGTCAGATGTAAATGACAGACATGTCTTACTCTGACTTGTCTCCACACCAAGTTCTTATGCTTTTTAGAAGGAACTGAATGAGATCCTTTAACAGAAATTATTCCACTCAATGAAAACACAAGAATGAGATTCCCTCTATGCCTTCTGAACTTCAATATTGTTGAGCAGTGAGTTGTCCTATTAGCTTCTTACCTTTCACAGTTGGGTCCTGCATAGTTTTCCTTACAGACACAGCGCACATCCCCACCTTTTCTGTAGCAGGAGACTGCAAAGCTGGAATTTCATTAGAACAGATAGTTAGAAAAGAAGGCAGTGGCAAACACTTGGGACTGTTTCCTCATTACATTATGGACATTTGCTGTCAGTGTCAGCTCTGCCTCTTGCTTGCAGATTGCTGAATAGATCTTCTTAAGTTCTCTGTGTTATTCACTTTATATCCTTTGTTTAGTCTTTTTAATTAGTGTAGAAAGCACTAATTAGTGTATGACACTGTGGAGGTATATAAATACAGATATAAATGAATTCTTGTCACTGTGGAGGTATATAAATACAGATATAAATGAATTCTTGTCACTGTGGAGGTATATAAATACAGATATAAATGAATTCTTGTCTTACAGTGTAGATCAGACAGACCCCCATGTTTTGGGGCACTCATTTTAGATAAGGGAGTTAGGGTAAATGTGTATGTCATGCAAATTTAATTGCTTCCTGTCTCTTATTCTAAAGGGTAAAATCTTGCTTATGAAAGACATCATCAGTGGCCACTTCAGGAGCTGAGATTCTGGAACGGGTGCAGCAATTCCCTATGCAAATCCTACAATTTTACTCAAATCCAGTTTCAAAATACCGAGTGGTGGGAACTGACCACAGTGGTGCTGTGTGGTAATTGAGGCTGCATTCTGAGTAAGCTGGAAAGAGCCTGAGGCTCCTGAGATCAACAAGCCCAGCAGCAATACTGGTAGCAATAACGGCTGTGACTTTCACTGCTCTAAATCATGGAATCCTTTGCTCTGTTATGTTTTCAGGACTTAACACATGTTTTACTAAATATGAGACCCAAGGAGCAGCAGCAGCCAGATGTAGAAAGTGGAAGCTGTGTACACTTCACACGCAGTGATAGACGTGGCTTGAGTACATTCACAGGCAAAAGACATAGAGTCCTAAGGACATTTCCAGTTAGTTCTCAATGTGAGAGTAAATTCCTGCCAGCATTGGAATGTGACCAGAGTAGTGAGTGGCAGCAGCTGCCAGCTGCAGGCTCAGGGTTGCTAAATGCAGGTCCTGAGTGCATGCAGTGCTAGGCAGCTGTGGCCAGGTTGTGTCCCTTTCACAGAGAAGGACAAAAGCCTTGGGGAGATGGGAAAGAGCATGGTCCACATGCTGCTTGTCCCAGGCACCAGCAGCATGGAAAGGTGACAAGAATTCCTGCTTCATTTCAGTTCTCACCAGCATTTCTCAGCTGGTTGAACAACCAGGGTCAAATAAATCTGTGTTTGGACCTCTGCTGTCTCAAACCATTTCGTATAATCAGAGAGAATATAAAATGAGATTCTTCTGACAGAATTCACAAATTAACTTCTGCAAAACTTTTATGAGAACATATTGAGAAAATAATAAAAGTCTGGCATTCTTCCTCTTCTTTTACAGAGGCTAACTCATAGTTAGCACATAGTTGAAAAAAACCCCACATTGCGTATGTAAGCTTTGAAATAAGACTGAAGCCTTCCTGATGTTTTATATTTTGGGTTTTGGTTTTTATTTTAGGGAAAAAGAATTCATGTAATTCCCTCAGGTCTGAAAAGAAGTAATGTCTACTAGGCTGTGAAGCAGTCTCCATCCTCCTTTTCTTTTTTTAATTCCATAAAGATGACATGGTACTTCATGTGTAATGCCCAAAAGTTGTTCCAAAAGCTCTTAAGATAACAGATATGAAAACAGAAAAATCTAGAGAGACAAAGATTAATCCTAAGGAAGAAAAAACAGTGTGTCTGATGAGTCTGTCAGCTTGCAGATTTGATCACTTTGCCTAGCTTTTATGAATTCACTGACTATTTCCAGAGTAAAACATCATCCTTGGAATGTTCTTTATTTAAGGCTTTTACGTGTCTCTGTTTTCTGGTAGAGGTCCTGTTTTGCCTTAATATAAATGGAGTGGGGTTAATGGAGGAAAAGCATAAAAAAAAGAAGGAAAAACAGTTGTTTGTTGAGTTTAGTTATGCAAGGCTAAATGTTGCTCAATCTGTATTATTTGCCTGTTCCAGACTCAGCTGAAGGCTGTGGCTGTGGTCAGATCTTTCTCCAGCAAGAAGCTGAACAAGCAACCTCTGCATGTTATTTAAGTAGGGGTTTGAGGCAAATTGGGATCAGATGTTCCTTTAAGTATTGCCTTCAGGACTTTTCTGAGGGAAGTCCTTGAACAACTGAAGTGGATTTTTACTGAGATAGTTTTAAAGGGGTGACATGTCACAGAACATAGACTATCCTGAGATGGAAAGGGCTCAGTGAGGATCATCAAGTCCAGTTCCTGTATCACTGCTAATGTTGAAGCATCCACATTTGGGCTCATTGCAGCTCTTGTTCTCTTTTTCCAGTCCCACTCTGGTCTTATTTTGTGTTTCAGACTTCCTTACTTCCTTACCTCTAGTAGTCTGGATTAGCAGAAGCATTATGTCCCCAGCAGAAAGGCTGGAGCATGTTGAAGCACAGAATGCTCCTTGGCCTTTGCGTCCACCTCTGATAGCACTGTAGCTCAGGTCCCTGCTGGCCCTGCTAGCATCATGGGCTGGCCAGCTCTCTGCTGGCTGGGTGTGCCACTGCATGCCTGGCAGGCTGCAGGACTGGGCAGGGGGCTGGGTGAATGCAGCCCCAGCCATGCTCTGTCAGATCAGACAGTAAGGAGGACAGGTGAGACCATACTTGACTGACCATGCAGGGTCTGTGTCTCACTATGTGGTAGTGCCTCAAGCGTTTGCAGCCCAGGTTGTGGCTGAGAGAACAGCTCCTTTAATGGTTGGCCTTGATGCTCTTAAAGGTCTTTTCCAGATGAAGTGATTCTATGATTCATGACACCAAAGTTGCTGCTTCGTGCCCAGTAGGTTAACCCCCATCTTTCCTAAGGAAAAGGCACCGCTTCCGACTGTTGTGTTTCTACTATTTCTGGCACTACAGCCATGACTGGAACTGGAGGAAGTGGTCTGCTTTGTCAACTCGCTCACTTCTAAGCCTTTCTACATGTGAGCAAAGCCAGGTTCTTTCCCTGTCTCTGGAGGATTTTCTCTAATCCAGGCAAAGCTGCAGTTTTTCAATAGCTGTCCTCCACTCCTCATGTGTCTGCAGTTCACTCTGAAAGCCAAGAGATGAACTGCTGGAACTTGGCTGGTGTGATTTTGCTCCATGGCCATTTTGAGCCTGTTTCACTGGGCAGCTGAGCAAAAGACAGCTCATCCCACCTGAAAGCTGTGTGAGTAATCCTATAGCAACAGCAAACAAATAGACTGAGGAATTTCCCCTCTGCTGAAAGCAGAATGGGAACCCACACAAGGGGAGTACACAGCTTGCTAAAAACCAGCTCCAACCCATTGGCAAATATTTGCTAGCATCTCCTCTGTGTGTAGTGGGATTTGCTTAGATGCTTCTCTCCCACAACACAGACCTCAAGCAAGAGGAAGTTCATTAATTTGTTTCAGCTGCATTACTGACTTGCCACTAACAATTTCTAATAGTTACTTTGTAGTTACTTATTTCTTCTGAAGGCACAAAGAGGATAACAGTTGGAGCTCTTTGGCTTGGTCTTGGTCTTCTGTCAGGGTTCAGAGCTTCTTGCCCCAGGGTAGCTGGGCATCAGATGAAGGGGCACCATACCTGTCACAGGATCCTCCTACCCTTTGCTTTTAACTGTAACTGTGCTAACCAGATCCAACTGCTGCTGCCTGAGAAGACTGCCAGGCTATGCCTTTTTTTGATTGGTTTTACCCTCCAGGGGTCAGGGACTGTTCTTTCTGTCTGTCTGTGTCTCAGCCTCATACATCACTGATGCTGCCTTCCTCAGAAACTGGTCTTTAAGGGATTCTTAAAAGTAACCAGACAGCTGAATAATCTTTCCTATTTAAAAAGGGACAAACTCGAATTTGCTTAAATATTTTCTCATTCCTCTTGGTAAGAATTGATATAAGCACTTCAGGGTATTTGACACCTTTTAAATGAATGCTGTTTCCTGTGCTTATGAAAGTGAGCAGCTGGTAGTCCTTTTATTTTCCCCAGGTTGGCAAGAGCAGCAGCCTTTGTCTCCTGCATCCAGGACGGGATGCTGACCCTACCTTGGAAAGGGCCAAAGCCAGCTCACATCAAAGAGAAGCAAAGACTCTTTACTTACTTGGCAAGTGCTGGCAGGGGGCAGGGGCAGGGCTGGCAGAATGTGGGTACTCCTCTGACCACGTCACCAATGAAGCCATCTGGGCATTGCTCGCAGTACTGTCCTGTTGTGTTTCTTTGGCAGTCCTTCAGGGGAAAGAGAGAGTGGTGAAAGTTAAACAGAGGCAAAGCTTCTTCCAGAAAGAAATGCTTTAGCTGAATACCTGGCCAAGCATAAGAGGGGCTGGTACAGACCCCAGCCCTTCAAAGCATTGACAGATGCAGCCAAACCGGCTGGCAGTGCTGCAGATGAGAATGTTGTAAATGACTGCACTGTGTGGTGTTCACCAGTGTCTTGAGAATAGAGATCAGAAATGCTAGGGCTACTCAGCTGGGAGAGAAAGGCTGCCAGGAGGCTGTGCTTGGGTTATGTAAAGTTTTCGTTTTAAAACTTGTTTGCATTTGTCATTATTCAATGAAAAAGTGTTAAAGTATCACAAGAGAGAGGAGGGCATTGGCACTGAGTGCTCAAAAAGAAAGAGCAGTGCTGTATCTGAAGCACTGGTGGGGCTGCTTTCACTTGTAGCCTTCATCACTTGCTTTGTTGGTGCTCTGGGCAGTTCACCTCTTTTGTCCTCAGCTCTCCAAACAACACATGGCTGTCATCAGAATAAACTTGCTATTGGTTTCCAAGGCTCAGATACTATAGTGATGAAGAGTGGGCCAGAAAATGTTGCTCCTTAAGTCTGCAGTGGTTTTCCTCTTCTGGACTGAAGGGCTTTAGCACTGAGTGTTAAAATGCACTTTTGCCCTTGTCAGTCGAGTGCTTGAGGCACTTCTGTAGTATTTCTCTGGTTAGTTATTATGTAAAAGTAGCTTTATCTTATTTAACATGTCAGAACTCTTGTGGGTATTTAGAATAATATTTTTAGTGATTAAAAAAGTGCCCTTCTATTTTAAGTTGCATTATCTTGCCTCTCCAACAAAACTGCTGCATGCAATAAGCCTGGGAGACAATTCTGAAGACTGCAAGGGGAGGACACCATCTCTGCAGCCCATGGCAGGGGCTGGCTTATTAGTTTGAGAAAAAAACATTTTACTTATAAATTGATCACTTCTGACAGGAAATAATGATGAGAGGAAAACCAGAATTCCTTTTACAGTGGTTTTTTTGTGAATTTGGATTTTAGAGAAGTGCTTTGCTATAGGAGTTGCAAAGGATAGTCTGGACCCTGGTATTCATACCTGCTTTAGAATGAAAGGCATCAGTTATGGATTTGTATGGGATTGTTTATGGCATTTTCTGTCTCAGTGGTTCATTCAAGTGTACTCACAAAATTCAGCCATCAGTACACCAGCAGTGGCCTGTCAGGTGACAGAGTGGCTGAAGTGTATTTTCCTGGGTTAGAAAATGCCTCAGCTGGTCCTGCTACACTGCTTTCACTGTGGACCATCAATCAGGGTGAGCATTTCTACCTGCCCTTTACTCTAACTATCCCTACACACAAGAAAATACATGAAAAGATGCTACAGAGGGGTTATTAGGAATGATTGTCAGCACTGAGCTCCCAAACTCATTTGCTTGGAAGATTGAGCTGGAACTGTGGTTCTGAGCCCATAAGGCACTTCATGTGATGCAGTTCTGCTCAGCAGCTACACTTCTGCACAAATAATAGTCAAAAGTTTCTTGATTCTCTTCAGGCAGTGGTGCTGGGAAAAGTTTCCCAGAACAAGACAAATATGATTTTCTGTAAATGAGCATATCTGGAAATCTGAGAGATGGGAATCTGCCCTACCTTGTTTTAGGGACAGGATCTTAAGAAAGGAGCTCCTTCTAATGGCCTTCAAAAGCACCAGGTTCATTACACATAACCATCTAGGCAGTTCTAAGGAGATTATGCCATCAGATGGCTAATATCTGGTGCAGTTTGCACAGGCTGGACTTCTTCCATAAGAAACAGAAGACTGCTTTTCTGTGTACCTTCTAAAGTGAAAAAAAGAGAGGACCTGCCACAGAGTGGGGCAGAGCACCTGTGCTAGGTACATAATGGTATAGAGACTCTCCAGGGGCAACCAAAAATTAATACTCAGCTCTGCCTTTGGAGCAGTTAGCACAGCAAAAATCCCTTGGAACCTTAAATATTACGTGTAGGTCTTATAATATTATGTGTGGGTCTCAAATATTACCTGTGGATATGGAAGTGTCCTCAGTCCCAAGTTGGGACTTCTGAATATTACTTTGCAGCTGAAAGCAGTCATTGCTAGAATACAGAAGGAAATGTTGAGGTTTGGGATGATTTTCTTTTAATCTCTTATTTCTTGTTCTTCTGAGAGATGGTCTTATAATGTTAATACAGGAAGATTACACAAGGACAAATAAATAAATTACATAGGTAAAGTGATTTACATTGCTGTATGGTCTGTGCTTATAGCTGGGCAAGCAGAAGTTTATCTGAGATATAATATCTGGATGTAGATTTAGACTTCTCCAAATTTGGAGATGTCCTCATATCTGAGGCTACAGAAATTCATAGACTTGCCCATGCCAGCATGCCAAAACTTTCTGCTGACCCAAAATAATAATAGGGAAAAAAAAGAGTACTTCAGCACAGTGACTTGCAATGCAGGGGATGTACATGCTCTATGTTTTCTATCTATGAGGTTTATGATTTCAAGTCTTCTGTCTCCAGCCACTGTGGATGGGATGAAGTGTTAGTTTGCAGAATTTCTTATGGGAGAAGGAGATAAGGCACTAAAAGAAAACATAAAGGGTTGTGCAACTTTTACTGAAGACAACTGTAAAGCTAAAATAATGAGAATAGCAACAGTTTGGGTCAACATACTCCCTCTATGTCAAAGCTTTTTGTGTCTTGCCAACATTACCTACCTGGTCCTCTACCTTCTCAGTTGATCATTTTTCTGAGCTAACTGTGGGAAATGCTGCCAAGCAGGTGTGAGAGCAATGCCAGCTCTACCTCACAGCCTGGCCTGGCTTCCCAGATGCCTCTTACACAGGCTGCACAGGGAATTGAAACGATTTCATTCACATGTTGTGGGTCACTGTTGCAAGTTCTCAACTGTAAACCACTTAGGACAACAAATACTAACTTTAAAAATAGCTAAGAGGGTGGGAAATGTCTGTATTGGAGAAAATGAGTCTATTAACACCAAAGCTTTTGGCAACCACTGCATACTGAAACGCTCTGGAGAAGAGAAAGACACAAGCAGACTGTTGTGGTTCTGGTGAGCTCTCCAAATATATATCACCAAGGTCACTGTAGATAGATGTAGGCCATCTGTATAGAAAGCAACAGTGAGCTATAAACTGCAAGGCTCTCTGTGAAGCCAGAAGTACCTAATAAGCTGGAGAGTTTTGCTGGCTCCCTGCTGTTTTTTTGCTCGTGCTTGATGGATGGTTGTAGATCCACTGGCCATTCTCCAGACCTGCCTTGGCAGTCATGTGGAACATATTATCCTCTCAGGCAGAACTGCCAAATCCCTTCCAACCTTTCCACTCAGCTGTAAAGCCAAACTCTTAAACACAAATCATTACATGACAATGTGCTCTATTGTAAAAAACTCCATAAAAGGCTGGAAAAGATACCAGAGTATTTATCCTCTACACTGCTATGATTTTTTTGGTCCTTTTTTCTTCCAAGAAGGTCATATTTATGTATTTAATTTATTTATAACTAATCTTTGGATGCCTTATATATGTACTTATCAAATAAACAGGACTGAGATGATAAGAAAAACACGTAGAGATTTTTAGGTAGACACCAACAAAGGTGAAAGCAAAATGCTCCTATCTTCACATCTTATTAGCAGCAAAACCCAGTGGCCTTTGTGCAGGAGAAGTGCACATCACTATCTGCAAACTGCCACTTGCAAGTATTACAGTTTCATCCACGTCACATTGGCAAGAGGCAGAGGGTCCTACAAGTGACTTCCTTCTCTTAGCTAGAAGTGAGAAAGTTGCATTAAAGGTCCAAACTCTAAGATCAGTACAAAGAATTGGTGTTTCTGTCTTTGCTTTGAACTGAAGCATTATTTGACATCTCTATTGTATTATGTCATAAATGGAGCTGACATTGTGCTGGCTGCTCTTCTCTGAAGCCTTGGGTTGGTTTTCTGTACTGATCAAATGGACTGAGTGTCTCCAATTTTAATCACAGGACCATGTGGTTGACTACTGCACCAGTTTTATGTGGGTATCTACACAAGAAAGGCTCTGACTGCAATAATTTCTTCTGCCTGGTTACCTCATGAGATTGTTGTTTCATTGATTGTGTCATTCAATAAGCTTTTAAAGACTCTTGGATTTGATTTACACTCTGTGAATAAGCTGTGAGGAGTTTTGAAACAGAATCCTAAGGTAGATATTTATGTCAGCAGAAATTACAGATGAGTAGTTCACCCTAAGGCATCATTAATAGGGGTTTAATTTGATTTGATTTCTAATTCAGACCAGAGGCCAATGAAAAATTTCATTGATTTTTATGCTGTGGGAACTACATTCACCAAATTGATTTGGGGAGTTTGCATAATATGGTGGTCTTAGAGCATCGTATGGAGTCTGACCCTTAGATTTCATCCCTTTTGAAGAATACTTTTTCATTTTCATAACACCTTCTTCATTTGTTCACTTCTTATAGCAGACTTATTCCTTTATAAAAAATTATTATCTACCAACTGAACCTGGTATTAGTACTGTTGTGTTGTCTTTCATCATTGTTAGCAGAGTCAGCTTTGAAAAATGGTATCGGTTTTCACGTTTGAATTGTGTGAACAAACATTCCACTGTGTGAACAAACATGCAGCCAAAAAACTTTTAATTGTGGGGGACATTAACTCTTCTAAGATCTTGTGGTGAGGACATTCCGTAGCAGCTATGACTCATGGTTAGGGTAACGTGGTGCCAGTGGAGAAATCATAAGTGATAAAGTTTTAGAACACTTTTGCTCCTCAGAAGGAGGGAGATAGCAGATTTATACTGAGAGAAGCTAACTGAATCAGAAAGGCTCATGTCGTACTATCAGGTGTGATAGCTTCCACTGCAAGAATTGTTGGAGTGATTTACCTAAGAATTTGAGGACAGATGAAATGGTGAGCTCTCCACATCCTTTGTGGTACTATCTCTTTGCAGAAACTCCCTGCTACACAGGTACCTACTCCTTTCTACCCCATCCTCAGCCTCAGCAGGCTTTGGCCAGATCTATTTCTGTGCTTATCCAGAATGGTCCTTAGGGAGGGATGCTTCATCCTCTAATTCCAATATGAATCACATTATCGACTATCAAGTCTCCTATTCCCAAATTACTTGCATTCTTTCATCTAATGTCCTTCTTCCTGCTGCAATTCAAGTTATGTCTCTCTCTCTCTAAGCTTTTCTTCTCCCAGGCTCAGTCACATTTTGCATTTTACCAGTATCATAAATCTTCTGATCTTCCCTGGAAACTTCCAAACCCTCAGTTCTGTTGCTGTAGTCTCCATACACATCGCTGGTTCTGGTTTATGATATTAAACTTTTCATTCTGTTTTTAACCTCTTTTCGTTCTGTTTCTGTTTTGTTTGTTTGTTTGGTTGGTTTGGTTTGTTTTTTTTAGTGTTTCTTTCCTCCTTCCTTTCACTCTTATTTCACTTAAGCCTTTTCTTTATTCAGAATCAAGTGGCCTGAGCTTAATGGCTTCTCACTTAAATCGTTCAGATAAGCCATCAAATGGCTTATATGAGCTCAAGTAGTAAACGGGGGTTAACTTTCAGTTTTATTCTTTACTGCCTGGCTGGTTCCAGGAGTTTGGTATCCTACAGAAGCACCAGTCAGGAATCCACATATACTTTCAGATTATTTGCTGCTGATACAGTAACTTTGGTTTTGTTTTGTTGTTTTTTTTGCCCTGAACCCTTGACATCAGCCTTATTTTGAAGAAGATAGGAAATGATTCCTCTGTAGTGTTTACAAAGTGAGGATATAATGACTCCTCTCCTTCATATACTCTTCACCAGAAACCTTCTGGTCACTGGAGCCATCAGAAGCAGACATTTGTCAAGTTTTCTTTCTCTTGTTCTCAACTCTTCCATTGGAAGTTTCACCCAGACATCACTGTCACTCAACACTAAGAGGACAATCATCCCATGAGCAAAAGCCTCGTGCATGTACAAGAGAATAGCTGGGAATGTCTGCCAGCAGGAAACCACTACACAACATTTAATAATAAAACACTAGCCAATATGAGTTCTGCAGAAACCAGCCAATCCTCTGCACACTTGAGTGGCCAGGCCATAATAATCATTCCCAGGCTAGGCAGCTGCGCTGTCTTTCTCCCACAGAAATAAAAATGGCAGGAAATATGCCATGGGACCTGGCTCTGTGTATTTGTATAACTGAAAACTTGATAGAGGATGAAACAATGCAAAGTATGTGAAAATTATCAGGCCATTTTATGGAGAGACAAAGTGAGGGCAAAGGTTTATGACTTGTCAAAAGTAACACATGGGAGAGCAAGGAGCTCTGGGCTGTGTTCCTGCTTTACAAGCCTCTGAAGAGTGCACTAGTGCCCAGCTCCTGCTGTGTGGTTTAGATACATTGCACTATTAACTTCCATCCTTTCCTTTTTTTCCCCCAGTCTATTACTGCTCTGATTGCCCACTAGTAATTTGGGTTAGTTTTGCTGGAATGACTTTTGCACTGGAGCTAGAAGTGATCAGCTACAAATACTAACTCACAGCTTTCTGTATGAGCTGACACTGAGTGAAATCCAACATATGGCAAATTGGGATACAGAATACCTGGGAGTTCAACGCCCTCTTCCCTTGTGTATTGTTTCAGCCTCCTCATGTTGTTCCTTCCCATCAGGAGACTGCCATGCAGCAGAATTTCTATGGATAACATATGTATGTGTACTCACAGGGGTCATCCAGCATTATAAATTGTTTAGATGCTGCCCAGCATTGTATTCAGAAAGGGGAGAATGAAATGCATTTGAATATATAAATATTTTTTTTCTCCAGAGGCTTACAAGACTCCATATTTCTGATGAACTAAATATTTTCCCCAGCATACTATTACAAATGCTGCACACAGAAAGTGTTTTGAATCTGCAGAGATAATTTCAGTGAGAATGAAATTTGGCCTGGATAATCTTATTAACATGCTGATCTTGGCCCTGCTTATGATTGCTCTTCAGCATAAAGCTCCTGTGGTACAGACACTGTTTTGGCTGTGTATTGAAATTGAGCATTTGTGTTAATAGAAGAGTCAGACCGTGGTTTCTTGGGTTGGTTTGGGGAAATATTTCCCCTTAAGTGAAGCCTTGTGCAAGAGTGAAAGAAGGTGAAAGGGTTCATGCTGTCATTAAAAAGAAAATAAAAAGAAAAGGAAAAGGAAAAGGAAGAAGAAGAAAAAAAAAAGGAAAAAGAAGAAAAAGAAAAAGAGAAAAAGAAAAAGAGAAAAAGAAAAAAGAGAAAAAGAAAAAAGAGAAAAAGAAAAAAGAAAAAGAGAAAAAGAAAAAGAAAAAGAAGAAAAAGAAAAAGAAAAAGAGAAGAAAAAGAAAAAGAGGAAAAAAAGAAAAAGAGAAGAAAAAAAAATAAAAAGAAGAAAAAAAAACAAGAAGAAAAGAAAAAAGAAAAAAAAAGAGATAAGAAAAAGAAAAAAGAAAAAAAGAAGAAAAAGAGAAAAAGAAAAAGAAAAAAAGAAGAAGAAGAAGAAAAAGAGAACAAGAAGTACTGTTACTTAGTGAAGGACCAGCAGAGAAGACAGGAATTCCTTACCACACAGATTCCAGATCCATCAAGGCATCTGTTTGAATTACCATTACAGTTGCAAGGAGAGCATTTTCCTGAGCTGGTAAGGTAGAATCCTTCTTGGCATCCCTGCAATGAAAAAATAAAAATAAAGTATTCCCTCTGCATAGGCATTCGGAGAGTTATGTTTGGCTGAGGGGTGGGGGAAAGCAGGAATTAGAACCATCAGGTCTCCCCACAGCACTCTGCTCAAGCCCATCACAGCAGACCACACACACACACAGAGCTGAACTCCATTCTGTTCTTTCACTCCCTGGCCTGGTGCTGGCTTTGTTGCCTTCCGGTATTTAAGCTGTCAGCATTCCTGTCTGTGTCCTGCCCCCGGCCCAAGAGGTCCTGCCTGCAGGTGAGGAACTGGCAGATTCTTACTGCATTTTGTACTAGGAGATGAGTTAGTTAGAAATCATGATTTTTATTCAGTAAAGAAGGTGAGCTTATGGGAAAGGAATAGCTTTTACTTAAAAAAAAGCTTTTACTTAAAAAAGGAAATGCTTTAGAAAGTTCATTTTACATTAAAGCTTTCATGAGCTTTGGATGGAGAGCCTAGAGGAGACAAAGATACCTACAAAGATCAGTGCCCTGCTGAATGAAAGCTGGCTGGCTGTTGTGAAAGGCTGCCAAAGCAGGGCTGGCTGTCTATGACCTGCTGTCATTGCAGGAAGTAATCAGTTCCTGGGAGATACAACAGTTGTTCATTCTTCATGTGACATGATAAATAAATGGGGGGAGATTGTGTGAAAGGTAACATTTTCTTGTCATTTCTTAACTTGTGGATATAATTTAGTAGTCTGAAAACTTACCAAAGCTTACAAAAATTAAATAGAAGATTGTAAATGCCTAAATGACCTCCTTTTAAATACTGATTAGAGCAATAATATAAGGAACCAGAAACACAAACAAAGCTGTTAAGGTGCTCTTCTAAGTCTGGAAAATTAAAATCAAAATGAAATGAAAGAAGATAACTTCCATTTGACATCTTATGTGTAAATGCTTGTTCTCCACAGAGGAACCTCTCTGTCATTACACAAAACTGTTGAGACCAAGTTGTCCTCGGGAGCAACTTGTGTTACTCAAGTAGCATCTGCTCACCCTGTGCAGTGACTCCCTGTGCCACCTGTGTATTGATAGATCCATGCAGACTCATGAATTTTTGGATCCTGAATCTCTTTCTCTTGGCAAACTCTTGCAGTGTTGTTGCAGAGCTGATGTGAAGGCCTTAGCATTAATTTAGATCTCAAGAAATAATTTCCCACACCATTTCTGCTAGTGTTCACAAATGCTACCCCTGAGGTGGCTGTCAGATACTGAGTTATACCAAACTCCTCTGGAATATTGTTGTGGCTGCCTCTACAGCAGTTTATTCTGTAGCTCTTGAGGTCACTTACCCTTGCAAAAAAAGAGGAAGAATGAGAAGTTCAAGCGAATGGAAAGGTTATGATCCTTCCTGCATTTGTATGAGTGATGAGACTTCTCATTATAGTGTACTGATCTAATTAGGATTGGATTTCAGTTGTATCTCCCTCTTTCTCATTTTCCTGGGGTGCTCTGAAATAAAGGATGATTCCTTTTCTGCACTGAGCTGACCATGCCCGCTGTAGGCTATGACACGGGCAGCTTCAAGTGCAGCACTGCACAGCGATACCTGCACTAGCTACAAAAACCAGTCTGTGAGTGGAGTTGCTAAAGAGTTGTGCTGTTGGCTGTGGCTAATTAACCCTTCCACAAAGCTATGGCCATACAGCTCTTGAGCTTGTATGTCTGCACAGTGCTGTGGAGCACTGGGTAGCAAGAGCCAGTGACCCCAAGACTCAACTCCATGCTAGCTTCCATTCTCAAGGGTAGGTAGATGCTTCTGTGCAGCCACATAAGCCACTTGTTTACCCAAACAGATTTCCCT
>WBNM01014476.1:0-37975 GCA_013399055.1 Ramphastos sulfuratus
CAGGACCTTACACTTGCCCTTGTGACTCGTCCCAAAGAGCTCTGCCATTTTGCTGTAAGCACACTGCTATGATCAATAAAAAGAAGCACCTGAAGAGCACATACCCTCTGTGCACCCATGCAGCTAAAGCCCCTAGAGGCAAAGGAATCACAGATAGATCTAAGGCCACCAGATTACCTGCAGAGATGCCATCAACAGCAGAGAAGGCAGCATGCTTAACAAGCCTGTTCTGAAAAAACTCATAGTGAAAGGAGCAAACCTACTTCAGTGGAAGAAACAGAAAGGCTGGGGACAGAAACCATGGCAACCCTCCACCTTACACACACACAGGTCCAAAGCAGGCAAGCTCAAGTGCCCCAAGGCTAGGAAACTGCCCAGCTCCCAGGACCTGCAGGTACTCCATTCACAGCCTGAATACAGAATCCTGGACACCTGCCCCACAGCAGGATCACTTACACCTAGATGAACCCTGATAAATAAGCATCTGGCCTGTGCTTAAAGCCTTCCAGGGAGGAAATTCTACAGCCTTGCCAGGTAACATTGCTCCACCATCCTTCCCATGCAACACAAGAAATTCAGAGTATGCTTTAAAGAGCATTAGTTCTTATCTAATTCATCTGAACAAGAGAAAAGATTTTTCCTCCTATCTAGCATTTTTTTAAAAGACTTCAATTCATCCACCTTCCACTCTCCTACTGTTGATCTTTATACTAAGCTATCTTTCCTCAGCTCACAATATCAGGTTTTCTAGTCCTTGGGCAGCTCTTACTCTCCTCTAAGCAGGCCTTCCCTTTTCCAGTTGGGTTTACACCTTAGCTGAAACATGGTACTCACAATTTCCATTTCCTAGCCAGACAGTAGCAATTTCATCAATAAACAATGTTCATAACCAAACAAGGGAAGCATCAAAACTTTGATTGAAGTTATACATAGCAACATTTGGTTTTTCTCCAGCCACAAACTCTTTTGGTCCACCACAGCCTGAAATTAAATTGAGGAATGATCTGGATCATTCCACATTGACTGTTATCAGTGGTGTATAGACAGACTGATGTCCTCCTAGTGCCTAGAAGATTGCTTTGACTGCTTGCTAGGTAGTTCCCAGCAGAATCCCCCAAGAGAAGACTCACACAGGACATTGCATCCACCATTTCACTGATGACAAACCAGCAGCTTTCCTGGACACTTTGTTTGAAGACAAAGGCTTTGATATAAAATTTTCCTCAGGAAAAGGAGGCCACCTCAGCAGAGGCTAACAGCAAGACCTGCTACACTATTTTAAATGCCAGATATAGAATTACAGAAACATTCAGGTTGGAAAAGCCCCTCAGGATCACCAAGTCCAACCTAGAACCCTGCTCTACANACTAGCACAAGCTAGTGTCCATTTGCTCTTACAGATACCATCCCCTGAAAATTGGTAGCCATTATGCTCTTCTCAAAGTACATCACAGTTTCACACAGTCTGACCAATTTATCTCTCCTACTTTACAGAGAGACTTCAATGTATAATGTTCTATATCGGAGCCACACAAAAAAAACTGCCACAGAAGCCAAGAGAGAATCTCAGTGTTTGATAATCAGAGTGCACTAAGCCTTTTGTGCCCAAGAAGGTCTGTCACAAGCACAGTAAGGCTACTGCCTTGCACTTGCTGCACAAGCTACAGAATCCAAACACCTCATCCCCTCCCTCATTCCTGTACCACTTCTCTCACTTTTAAGGCTCACACACACTGCTGTCCTACCAACAGCATGTCAAATAGTAAAGCTAGGAAGAGTTGTCTTTCAGGTACTGGAAGGCTCACTCAAGGCACCTATAAGAAAGCTGGGAAGAGGCATTTTGGAAGGGTTTGTAGCAACAGAACAAGAAGCAGCTTGAAGAGGGCAGATTGAGACTGAAGATTAGGAAGAAACTTTCCAGTGAGGGTGGTGAGACACTGGCACAGGTTGCCCAGGGAGGTGATGCCTCCTCCCTGGAGGTGTCCAAGGCCAGATTGGATGTGGCCTTGAGCAACCTGGGCTGCTGGAAGGTGTCCCTGCCTATGGCAGCAGGGCTGGAACTAGATGATCTTAAAGGTCCCTTCCAACTCAAACCATTCTATGAAACAGAACTACAAAGGCAGACATCTAAGATGATTGGGTAAGGCTTAGACCTCTGTACCTGCAACACTTGACAGTGCTGTTGAACCAGGGAGCTCAGAGGTTAGCCCTGGAATGCTGGATGACCTGTTGACAAAAACCATCAAGTGAGCAGGTTTAATTTGTGTGAAGTGCTGAGATAATTCATTATCAATGCTTTCTGGGTCAGGGATAAGATAAATGCATGCAATCACATGGAGTTTACTCACAGTACAGAGAAACAATAAACATTTATTTACTCATTACCAGGTTTGAGGCATTTCAGGGTCTTCCAAGACAGGAGTGGAAAAAAAAAAACCAACAACTAATAGATCAAATAATTTCAACTAGCTGGATTTAGAAAGAATATTAGGGAGAACAGTAAATGAAAAAAAAAAAAAGGGAGGGGGGGAGGCAAAAAGAACTATTTGCTGAAGTTTGTAAAGGACAAGTAAAGCCTTTTTTCTACAGAATACAAGTACCACTGATTCTTAACTTGATCAGGACAGATGGTTCTTTTTGTGCAGTCACAGGATAGAACATCTTTGCTCTTGTCTCTGTCCCTTATCTTCACTGCCCTGCAGAGATAATTGGGCAGAAGCATTTGAATGGTGCAAGAATGAGATTAGCAGCAGCAACAACTTCCTGCATCCATTCTGCTTTGCTCTTCTCGTCAACATCCTTACAGGAGATGAGGAACTTCTACTTCAGCTTAGTTGGACTGCAATGTTCTCAAGGGTTACTGTGAAGAAGAGTCTAGCCAGCTTCAGATCATGTTCACTGGGAAGGGGAGAGCTGCTGCAGGAGCAAACATACTCTTTGATGGCAATTCCTTACTTGGCAGATTCACTACTACTTGACAGTTTCACTACGAAGACTGCAGCCACTGTGGTTCTGCAGTCTCTGTCACCAACACCAGTAAGAGGGACATGGATGTGTCTACACATTTACATGGATGCTTTAGTAGAACAGTTCCAGAGTGGCACTGCAAAGATGATCAGAGGGCTGGAGCACCTCTGCTCTGAAGACAGGCTGAGGGAGTTGGGGCTGTTCAGCCTGGAGAAGAGAAGGCTCCAGGGAGACCTTAGAGCAACACTTCAATATCTGAAGGGGATCTATGGGAAGGCTGGGGAAGGACTGTTTAGAAGGGCTCGTGATGATAGGATATGGGGCAATGGTTTTAAGCTTTGTCTACGCACTCACCCAGGCCCTGCTTTGCAGTTACAGCTCTTTGAACACAGGAAGCAGCTGCTGCTTTAATACTCTGTGCCACCACGTAGGGATTTTCATCTTACTCTTATCCTTATGTCCTCAAAACTAATCAATGCCAGCCAGAAGTTCCTACCAAGCACCTCTCCAGTCCTGCAGGTGCACAGACACTGGAAGCCAAAGAAAACTACCTGATTTAGAGCAGCTGTAGAATTTACTAGTTTAAAAAAAAAGAAAGAAACCACTGTCTAAAAACATACAGTAAAATTAATAAGCAGTTTGATTAATAAAGCATTGAACACTTACTGATATATATACACAGATACATATCTTCCTGGTAGGAGGTAAAATAGAGTCACTACTACCTAAAGCAGCCTGAAAATGCATGTCCCATTATCACTGCTGGTATTATAATGGTTCTCACAGGCCATTATGTCAACTGAAGCATGACAGTATCAGGAGAGCTAGTACCTCACCTAAAAACTCACTAACCTACACATTCTCCTGCTGTAACTCAGCCTACCCATCAGGTTTATTTGCAGCTGGCAACTTCCCAGCACATTTGAAACTCGTGTTGGACCTCTTGGTGGCAGGCAGAAAACACCTTGCCCCCAACAAGAGACTGTTTTCCATCTGGAACTGAATGAGCAAGCCTTCACAGCTTTTGTGTTCAGTCACTAATGCACGTTAAACAATCTATTAAGGCACAAAATGAATGAGGTACTGCCAAGCTTGAAGGCAGCAAAGCACTGTGCCTGCACACGGCTGCCCACAGCATACGCTGGCACCGCCGCCTGTAACGCATCCAGCGCTCAGGCATTTGGAGCTCAGCCTAATTAGTTCACTGCAATTGAATCTCTAGCCTTGATTCAGCTGCAATGCAAGTTTTGAAAGAGGCCTATCTACACAACCTTGCACGTTTGGGTTTGGTTTTTTTTTTCCTTCCCCCTGGCAGTTGAAGAGCCAAGGCGAGGAAGTGTGCCAGAATTGCCCAACCAACCAGCTGACAGACAGACAGAAACGTGAATGCTGCGCTTACTGCTTTGCTTAAGATCATTCATGTGCAACTTTTAAAGGCAGACTAATTCTTTTCTGGCAGAAAGTAAACACCACAGTAAGACTTGAAATGTTATACTGGAAGGATGATAGGAAAAGAGAGGAGGCCTACCCCCAGCAAAGCCTGCCCAAATTCAACCCATTTATAACTTTTCATGTGTGCGTTCCACAGAGTTGTTTCTCCGCTGCACACCACTTGTTTGCACTGAGCATTAGCATCCAGAAGTTCACAGCCTTCTGCCTCCAGCAGTTATTCCAAACCCTAAGCCTCAGTACCAATACAAAGATTTTTTTGTTTTTGTTGTTGTTTTTGTACCCCCCTGAACTTTCTCCCCTCACGCAGCCTGTGGACCACAGGTCAAGATGACATTCAGTGAGGTTTTTGCTTGCAAGTAGCCAACTATATCATCCTATACATGTCAGAACAGAACCTGAATTTGTGGGTTACTGCTGGAGATATTGTGTGCCTACAAAAGGTATTTTAAGTGGAAGATATCCAGCTTTTATCATTCCTTTCCCTTCAACAATCAGAACCCAACCAGTACAGGTTGGGAGGTGACCTGCTGGAGAGCAACCCCATGGGAAGGGACTTGGGAATGCTGGTGGGTAAGAAGTTATCCATGGCACAGCAATGTGCCCTGGTGGCCAAGAGGGCCAATGGGATCCTGGGGTGTATTAGGAATTGAATGTGTCCAGCAGATCAAGGGAGGTTCTCCTTCCCCTCTACTCTGTCCTGCTAAGACCTCATCTTGAGTACTGTATTCAGCTTTGGGCTCCCCAGTTTCAGAGGGACAGGGATCTGCTGGATAGGGTCCAGCAGAAGGCTACAAGAATGGTAAGGGACTGGAGCACTGCCTGATGAGGAGAGGCTGAGGGACCTGGGGCTGCTTAGTCTGGAAAAGAGAAGGCTGAGAGGGGATTTAATAACTGTTTATAAATACCTGAGGGCTGGGGGTCAGTAGTGGGGGGACAGGCTCTGCTCACTTGCTCCCTGGGATAGGACAAGGATCAATGAATGGAAGCTGCAGCACAGGAGGTTCCAGCTCAACACAAGGAGGAACTTCTTGACTGTAAGGGTCCCAGAGCACTGGCACAGGTTCCCCAGAGAGGTTGTGGAGTCTCCTTCTCTGGAGACTTTCAAGGCCTGTCTGGATGTGTTCCTGTGTGACCTAAGCTAGATTGAATTCAATCCCCCTGCCAGAGCAGGACCAGACAATGATTCTTTGGGTCCTTTCCACCCCTGACATCCTGTCAGCCTGTTTCCATGAAGCAGTCATTTAATGTGACAAATGCTAGTGGTTTAAGTGATTTCCAGGCACTACTAGTGGTTGATGTGGAGGTGGTCTGGTTGTTGGTGCTGCTTTTCTTTCTGATGGCAGTCAATGACTAAGTGAACTCGGATGTTACATCTTTCCCTTTTTTGTCAGTTAAGCAGTTGTTAGTATTTGCATTTCTTATCCTGCTGGAAGAGAGAAACAGGGAGCCCTCCTGACATATAACTGCACTGTCACTCCTGAGGTCCTTGGCACAGACTTGGATTGGTCTCAGTCACAGGACAGTCAGTCTGTCCTCAGAAAAAAAATGAAACTTGTGTGAAGTTACAGATTGGGAAACATGGCACAAGTCTAGAGTGGAAAGCTGTATCCTTGCCAAGTCAAATACTGTCTCAGTCCCACAAGTCCCAGAGAAGCACTTTCAGGCAATATTGTAGTTAAAGGACTGCACTGTGGCAAGCAGCAGGGAAGGAGGAATGGCAAAAGCATTAAGTTACTTCTCCACCTCACCTGTATCCAAAATCTGCCAACTCCAAACTGCAATATCTGGCTGATCATCAAAGAGGGCTGATACTGCAACAGCATCTCCTAAACACTATCACACTTAGTGTACAACCAGCTATAATAATGGGAGAGGCAAAAACCCCTTCTCTTCTCCCCTACAATAGGTAAAGTTGGCCTTCAAATCCCCTTCTGTCTGAGATAAAATCATTAGCAACCATACTGACACACAGTGCTAGGTCCCAAAGGTGTCTGCTCTGATGCAAACCAAAACCTAGTCTGTGAATTAGGGCTGAGGGGTGGGAAGTAAAGAAAGCTACAAATATCACCTTATTTCCACTTCATTTTTTCCTACTGTAATCCTGAAGCACGCCTGTGACCTCAGATACCTTAACAAACCACTGCACAGCTGTAACACACCATGCCCCTGAAAATCTGAAGTGACAAAGTGGCAGATCCTTACCATTACTATTGTATCCAGCATGAAGCAATGTCAGTACCCAGCTCCCCTTAGACTAGGAGACATTAAATGCTGGTTGCAAGCCACAGGAGCTCGTAGACAAAGGTCATATAGTAATAAAACACTTGTTCACATCAGCCTCTGTGTGACAAGAACCATAATCCCTTTCTCAAACATCCCAAAAGAGGAGGACCAGCTTGACCTCAATCCAACTACCTCAGTCTTGACAAGACATAAAGCTAAACCTGAGTCTGCCTGCAACTGACTGCAGCAGAAGAATTTGACTGTGTCCATGTTATTTTCCTTTCCTTCTCATGAGGTAATCCAGGCTTATTTTGGAGAATTTATATCCCCTTTTTAAAATAGAAGTAATAATCTGAAAGACTGACTCCAAGCCACACACACACACAAAATATCTCTTAACATGCCCAAAACATAGTATTTTGTATCACAGAATTAACCAGGTTGGAAAAGACCTCTAGGATCATCGAGTCCAACCTATCACCTAACCCTTCTAATTAACTAAGCCATGGCACTAAGTGCCTCATTCAGCATCCTTAGAGTCTCTTACTCAGTTAATCTCTTTGACAGAGTTCATTCAGTTTGAAAGAAAACTGAGTCCTGGGATGGACATCTGCACACACTAATTATTGTATTGATCTTCTCCCTTCCTCAACGGTTTACACACAAAGTACAAACCAGTAGGCTTAGAATTATGTTTGCAGTAGATTCAGAAGCAGGACCCAAAAAAAACCAAAACAAAACAAACCCCAGTGATTTTGGGTTGAAGCTATGCTTTTCCCTCACTGTACAGTATGCAAAGAGCACTGTGGCACCACTGCATGGGCTTTAATAGCCAACTGCTAACACACACAACTGGAATACTCCATCTGCCCTCGTGCTGCTTATCTGTGTGTGCACACACGTGGCCACACTCCTGTTTCCAGCCACCCAAATCTCAGCCACCAGCCAGTCCAAGCTTCTGTAAACATCTCAGGATTCAAAGAAACTCAATGGCAATCATTGCTGATTAAACCAAAAAAAAAAACAAAGCAAAGTGAACTAGGTACAGGCATGCAGAGATAAGACAGAAGGTGATTATCTTGCACGGCAACAAAGGAGAGCTGCCGTATGGGAACAGACCAATGGTCCATCAGGTTCCAAACCGTTCCCTCTGGGAACAGCCAACACTTCAAACAACTTGGGGAGTCACACAGTGTATGCTGCCAGAAGTCATTATTTGCCATGATGAAAACAGGAGAAATCACCAGAAAGCTCAGCTTAAGCTTCTCCAGGCACATGAATATAACATGAAGATGTTATGTTTAAAACCGCTTGAAGGAGCAGCTCTTGTCCCCGTGCATTTAAATCTAAACTGATGTTTTTAAACATCTGAAGATTTTACTCATCCTTTACACTCATTTCCAACACAATCTCTGTCCTGAGTGGTCAGGCACTGGAATGAACTGCCCAAGGAGGTGGTGGAGTCATCAACCCTGGATATATTTAAGGGTCCTTTGGATGTGGTGCTTGGGGATATGGTTTAAGGTGAANAGCTGGATGTTTCTGTGAGTTCAGCAGCCACTACAAGGGCAGAATTTTACCTTCCTTTGTCCCTCCCACTTCTCTTCACAGAGCTTGAAAGCTCAATTCATTACAGCCACAAAACATTTCACCTCTCTCCCAAGGTGCTGCACTGCTATGATAAGTGTGATAAGATGCCCTAGTGCTGAAGGTCATGGAGAACGGTGGCACTCAGCCATTGCCTCACCTCTGACAGCCAGGGAGCAAAGGGGGTAGGGTTGGTGGCTCTGGCAGGATGCTACCATCCAGGCAGTCATATCACAGGGCAAATTCTTGCTTGCAAAATCCAAGTTTGCAGGCGACCACCCATTGTGTTTGCAGAAGCCATGCACGTAAACCTCCAACTATTAAGCACAATTTGCTTGCACTGGTAGAATTCAGTGCTACAAACTTCATGTATTTAAATGAAATCTAATACCACATCAAACCAAATCATGCAGTTGAAGCTGAAGTTTCTATGATCTCCACTAGTAGCTTTAGAGAGGTTTTTTTAAATGATAAATAAACAGCCAGCTCCTCATACAGAATTTCCACAGCCTACAGAAATCTAATTGAGGCACAATAATTCATTTCTTATTCTGCTCAAATGAGATGTTTCTGCTTTTTTGGTCTGAGCAAGTAAAACAAATGTCAGAAGAGACCTGTCCAGTTCAACTCATTTAATCAGCAACTCTGATACCCAATTATCTTGTAAGATTAAAACCATCAATAGAAAGAGAAAATACACCTATTTTCCAAGATTTAAAGTGTATTTCAGCTGCCTTTTGAAAGAAATAATTCAGAGGTAAACAGGTCATTGGCCTGATCTAGCACAGTAAACCTTTACTGCTGTACAGGATTTATCCTTTAGATAGACAGGGTTAAAAAAAGGATAAAATCAGATTCTACCCTTCAGATCAAGGGATAGCTGATGGGCTTTCCACTGCACAACAAAACGTGCAACAATCAGAACAACACAAGCAAGTAGACCAGCAGAGAACCTGTGCATTAAACTTGGTGTTCAGCTTCATTTTTCTAAACATTACAATATGAAACTGAGGAAAATTAAAGTTCTGAGTATCAGTTCTTAGCTGTTAGTATTCCAGATACCACTGACTAAGATTCCTGAGCAGGAAAAGGGTGTGACAGGCAATCAGTAGATGTAGCTCTTATCGCTTGATAAACAGTGTTTCAACAACTAGCCAGAGATACAGGTGCAGAACAAGTTACATTGACTGTCCCAGGAGTTGTTTCTGAATTTATCATTTTGGTGCCTAATTAAGAGCACAGCTACACACACTGCACAATCTGCAGCAGCACAAGAGACAGAAAATTAAGAAGTTCTAAGTGCTCATTACTCCCATCTTTGGGGCTAGAACTTGGACAGAAGCCTCCACTCAGTATTGGCCATTATGCCCTGATTTAACACCATCACTGTTCCCTTTTCTCCCCCTCTGAATCTTTAAGACAAGGACTAAGTTCTCCCAGGCAACTGAAAGCCCCCAGAATGAAGTAGGAGGTAGCCAGAGGGAGTCATAAAGAAGCCACAGGCAAATTACATAAGGCACTCAAGTTCATTTTGGCAGGGGAGATAACTGTCAGCTCTCACACATCACATGGCAAAACCCAGCTTAGCTCTCTAGGAAAGTCTGTTTGTATGCTGACAACAATCAAGTTACTTCCTCCAGTGAGAGAGAAGTGCATGCATGACAGTAGTACAGGGTGTGTGCCTTACAACAGTCTTTTTGAGCTTTGCAGCTCATCACTTGTAACCAGCTGCTTGACAAATGCTGGCTAACCAGGTGGAAAAAAAAAATCAGGTCCTCCAGAGCAGAGACAAAGCCACCGCAGCTACCCTGGATCAGAACAGCTACCCTGGAACAGCCCAGCTGACTTTAAAAGCTTCTGCTTTGCAGCAGCTAATAGCCCACTAATGCTCAGCAGCTGCCTGGCAAAGACAGCGCTCACAGAAAGCATTCCTTGCTGCAACAGAAAGAAGGCATTCCAAGAGGTTGGACCAAAGATCAGTAAAACACCACTTCAGAGGCACAAGAAGTGCAGGCGTATCTCCCACAGCAATAAGGAGAAGCTGGGATGGCCGAGGACAGTAAACTCCGTTCCCTCTGCTGGAGGGAATTAGAGTCAGGATGCCTACAAATACACAACTGACACCTGCAGGGTGCCTTGTGAGAAACTGTGCTGGTGTTGCTGCCGATGGCAAGTGATGAATTAATTCCTTGTTTGGCTTTGATTTATGTGTGCAGCTTTTGCTTTACCTGTTAAATTGCCTTTCTCTCAGCCCAGAGGTTTTGTCACTTTTACCCTTCCTACTCTCTCTCCCATCCTACTGCGGAGACGGAGCAGCTGCGTGGGGCTGACTTGCCAGCTGGGGTTGGCCCAGGAAACAGTAGGGCATTAGTAGCCTCTTCTGTTTCTTCAGAGTCCCAAGAGAAGGAATTTGCACAGCACTTACGAGGCTTGAGAATCTTTACTGCCACTGTCCTTCACCTCTGCATCAGAGGAGCTCTTCTGGTAGGAGGGGAAATGCTGGGGCTAAAGCTTACAGCACGAGTAAGTATGTACTGGGGGAAGAGAGACAGCAGTGACTTCCTGCACATGTTACAATCTCTTTCCTAAAGCACAATTACAAAATCTTAACTCTTGCACAGACAGGACCAATCCACACTGCTAATACTTGCCAAGAAAAAGTTAAAATTTAGGCGAGAATCTTAGGCAGATCAAAAGATCCAACAGGTTTTTCCAAGGTTTTCCTAGGCCCATTTTCAGGGTTTAGAGGAGATTAGTTGAGATACTGAACACACTTTATTGTCCCTTCTATACATCACTTGAGACACCTGAAAGGGATCAGAAGTGGCAAAACACAGCTGCCTAAAACTCCTTTTTAGAGAAAACAAGATGAATACCCATTCCTGAAAGTGTTCTACATTGTTCAACTACAACTATTAGACACCTCATAATTATGGCCATTAGCTGCTTTGTCATCTAATAGCATTATCACAGCACTGAAGAGAATGGAGCCCACAATTATCCCAGCAGCTGCAGGCAGTCACCTCCCAATTAAATACATTCAGGTGACAATTATTTTCCCCTCTAACAACGCAAAGCTGGTACCACTTAACTTGACTACCTAAGGACTCCAGAATTCTGAAACATGGAATGTAAGCACACGGAACAATAAAGGTTAGAAGGGACCTCTGGAGCCAGAAGGCTGCAAAAAACAGCATCCAGGTGGACTCTGAATGACTCCAGAGATGGAGACTCCAGCCACCTCTCTGGGTAGCCTGGCCCAGTGCTCTACCACCCTCAAAGTAAAGTTTCTCCTCATGCTTAAATAGAACTTCCTATGATCAAGTCTGTGCTTGTTACTCCCTGTCCCGTCACTGAGCACAAGCAAGAAGAGACTGGCTCCACCCTCCTGACACCCATCCTTTAAGTATTGCTAAGTATTAATGAGATCTCCCCTCAGCCTTCTCTTCTCCAGGCCAAAAAGCCTGAATTAGCTTCAAATAATAATTACTTAGAAATGGAACTTAAAAATCACAATACAGTAACTGAATCATAAAAACTGGGGAGGGTTACCAAAGTATTTTCTCTTAGGACTTTGGCCATAAAACATCCTTACCTCTATCTATTACAACAAGCATTTATGTACTATATATATATATACACTACACATGATGCATATACACACAGGTATGTGCACATATACATATATGTATAATGTGCATATACACACCTGTGTGCACGCATACTATGAACACCACCGTTCTACCCGACCTTATTACCCACATCGAACTTGTACTAATTGCTCATAGCTCATCCAACCCTTCCACAACACCTGGGTTAAGAAACACCAGTTCCTGATAGAGACACTTGCCGAAGTCCTGCACCACCACAGGGTGAATGCGGTGCACCCAGCTGGACCTCAAAGTTTTGCCTGCAGCTAAGTGGTTTTAACATCTTCTAAAAGTCATCCTTCTCCCTCCTGTCTAAAAATGCCACCGACGGCATTCGGACCGTAGGACAAGGAGTATGAGCAACAGGCAATAAAACAGGAAAGGATAAGGAGCATCACCTGTCTGCCAGGTGCTAGCGGGACACACACCTATCCAGTCAGAAACGCGCTGTTAAAAATTGCTGGAGAACAGATCACACTGTTACCTAGCGGCCCCGGCAGACGTTTGCCCGCTGCCAGCAGCGGCGGCTGGGCTCGGGGAGCGGGGACACAGCGGCGCAAGCCGCTCTAACGGGAGCCCGGCGCGGAGCAGGTGGCCCCGGCGCGGAGCGGGACGGCTACTTACACGGTGAAGTGGTAGACGAAGCACTTCCAGCCCGTGGGCCGCTCCAAGAAGTTGTAGACCCTGCCCTGGATGCTGCTGCGGCTCAGCAGGGGCTTGCGGAGGCTATAGATGGAGACGCGGGGGTCCAGGCTGACGGGCGGCCGCGGGCAGTCGGCGTTCACCACCACCACCTCGTTCTTCAGCCGCAGCGGCCGCTCTCGCTCCGACCCCGGGCTGCAGCTCACCGGCGGCTGCCCGCCCTGGGCTGCGGAGAGTGGGGCGTAGTGGGCATTGGGGGCGTTCTCAGCCAGCTCCAGCGCCGAGGACTTCTTGCTGGGAGTCATGCTGCCTCTCCTGGGCAGCGACAGCCGGCCCAGGCTCCGGCTTTTGGGTTCGCCCGGGGGAGAGCTGGAGGACATGGCTGGGGCAGCTGGGGGAATCGGACGGCGCGACGGTGTCACGGCTGCGCTGCCCCAGCGAGTTGCGGGCCGCCACCGCTCGGTCCGGCCCCCTAAGGGGCGGCTCCCGGCCGGGAAAGGTGAGGAGAAGCCGCGGCGGGGGCGGGTCCGGTGCCGGTGCCACCCATCGAGAGGCGGTGCGCGGCGGCCCTGGGAGGTCCGCTCGGCTTCACCCCGGCGCGCTGCCTCAGGACCACCAGAGCCTTTGTGGCGTACTGCTCTGTACCTTTTTGCAGCATTTCGGTATCTAGGAACAGGAGAACTCTCTTAGACCTGGGATTCTCCAAGGGACTCTTTTCAATAGGAACAACAAAGCAAAGAGCCTGGCCACCAGCCCTTCCAAGTCTCTGCTGTTACTGCTAACACAAGGGCAAGCACTCAGCAAACAGCTGAGTGATTGGGCAAACTGCAGAAGACAAAAACCACTTCTGCAGACTTGCATCCTCTACAATCTGTGTCTCTCACCAACACCAAAAGTGGTTTGTCTTTGTGGAATGGGGTGTGTGTGTGTTTGGCCATTAACAGCAGGTTATTTTCAGGGCTTGGACAACTTTCCCGTGCAGCAGAGTTAAGTTGTGAGTGCCTTAACTGTGGCATGAATCAGTTTGTCATGTTTTTGTGCATCGATTAGTTAACAACTTCTCTTCCCAGAGCAAAAGAGGAGGGTGCTCTTTGATCTGGAGCGCTGGGGTTTTTTTCCTTCAGCCCAAAATAGAACAGAACTAGTAAGAGCTATGTGGAGTTCATGGTTGATACTGGTACTGGGACAAGAATGTTGCAGAAAGATAAGGTGCTAAATAAAGTTAAACCAAAAACAACCCAGCTAATTGCACTTCCATTCAAATGTCAGGCTGCACTGGGCAAGAGCCTTCACTAGAGCAAACAAGCAAGACTGCACAGGCTCCTGTAAAGTAGTCATTTATATGTGTGAAGGAGCCAGATCCTTCTTAGCAGCACAAAACCAGAAAGAGAATTTGCAAAACTGTTTACTAAATCGACCACGTACTAACCAAGCTTTCTTCCTTTCCAACAAGAAGAAAAAAAAACAATTAAGAAAAACAGTTTTTTCAAAGGAAATTATCCTGCAGCTGGTCAAAATAGAGCCAGGTTTTGAGAACTGTTCTTTTCTTGCTGTAAGCCTGCAAGAAAAATGACTAATGGAAGAAAGAATGTCATTGCTACCCTTGAAGGCTCACTGTTTGAGGACTAGCCTGATAAAGCTGTGATATCAAAGTTAACAAATGTGTTTCTTTGTGTAAGTGCTCCACTTTGTTTTAAAGACCAGCATATTGTCTGGCTTATATAGGACCTTATCCACAAAATATCATCTGCAGAATTCAGCAAAACAAGAGCCTTTGTTCTCATATACACCTTATGTTATTCTTCAAAGCTCTTTTCAAAAGCTTTTAAAATTGTTGTGGCATTATGCTGTTATTTATCCATTGGTCAAAAAAAGCAGAGAATAGAAACCCCAATACCTCTGAACTTAAGAAAATGGAATAGCTAAGCACAGAAGAAAACTGTTGAGAACTTGATTTGTTCCTCAGTGTTCAATGAGAAACTGCTCCAAAGGTGGTTTCAATAATTTTCCTCACTGCAGAACAAGGAAAGCCTCAAATTTATTCCATGGCCAATATTTTGAACTGGTTTTCAGGTCACAAATATTTTTATAAGGTTTTGGGTTGGACCTCTAAACTTGACTAAATCTTTCAAAGGATCATCACAAATATGAGAATTTTAGGATATTTAAATTAGAATTTAAATTAGAATATTAAATTAGAATGTAGATATTTGAGCAATATCTACAGGTCTCTTCCAACCTTGCTTATACTGTGATACTAATCATAGAGTGGCTTCAACTGGAAGGGACCTTAAAGATCCAACCCCACTGCCATGGGTAGGGACACCTCACACTAGAGCAGGTTGATCAAAGCCACATCCAGCCTGGTCTTGAACACTTGAACACAGTGATGGGGCACTGACAACTTCTCTGGGCAACCCATTCCAGGGTCTCACCAAGCTTCTAGTAAAGAATTTCTTCCTAATGTGCAATCTAAATCTAGCCTGCTCTAGTTTAAAGCCATTGCCCCTTGTCCTATCACCAGAGGCCCTTGTAAACTGTCTCTCCTCAGCTTTTCTGTAGCCCCAGTCAAATAGTGGAAGGCCACCATAAAGTCTTCATGGAGCCTTCTCTTCTCCAGGCTGAACACACCTAACTTACTCAGCCTGTCCTTGTAGGAGATGAGCTCCAGCCCTCTGACCATCTTTGCAGCCTCCTCTGGACCCTCTCCAACAGATCCAAGTCCTTATTGTATTGGGAGCTCCAGAGCTGGACATGATTGGTGACAATTTATTTGATTAAATATAGAAACATTTACATTAAAAGTAGATTTGGACAGATGATTCCTACCTAGTGTATGTTAATGAATGCTAAAAATTTCAGGTGAGGGCAAGAGCATGTCCATGCCCATGGCAGGGGAGTTGGAACTGGATGATCTTTGAGGTCCTTTCCAACTGAAGCTGTCTTATGATCTGTGATTCCATGAAAGCAAAGCATCAAAGAGATTACTTAGTGATGAGAATTCAGGGCAGTGCTGCCTTCAGTGGCAAATTAGCTGTCTGTGAATAGAGTAGGACTTGGAAAAAACATATAGAACAAATTGACAAATGAATTAACAAAGCAGGAGCAGGCTAACAAGTCAGAAGTTGAACAGTCCTCAGTCAGAGACCACAATAACAATCACTTCATAAACCTACTGATTGCTGTCCAAAAAGACACTTTTAAGATGGGGTTATGCAGTCTGCTTTTCTCTCAGTCTCCTTCAAGACAACTGAGGCAGAAAGTAGCCAGCTAACTTTGGATTCAGAAAGTTGAAACTGGCGTTTAATTCTCCCCCTCTGTAGTTATTTTTGACTGCAGATGCAGTAAGTTGAGGAATCTGGTCAGCAGAGAGAGGTAACATTGCAGCAGATAGCAGCATGCACCAGATAGCTGGAGCTTGGAGGCTACCCAGTGCTACCCAGTCCAGCAGCTGACAGTCCTGATTAACATTATCTGTTTGAATGCTTTCTTACTGCGTGAGTATGTCTGCAAGCTGTCATCTCATTTCATAACTCTTTTTAAGCACAGGGGTGCTGTTCTAGGAGAGAATATTATTATCTACCCATGGTTAGGGTTTTTAAGTCCTAAAGCAAAGCTTCAGGAAAATTCCTGAGCGTCTCTTTAGACTTAGAGCATACAAACCATTTTCTTTGTTTTATTTTCATGTGTTCACATCTAACCATATTTAAATGCTCAGCTGCTCTGCAACTTTAATTTGAACCTTGCAAGGTGAGAGATATACACACACATATATATGTATATGAAAAGCTCAGCATGAGCCTGCACTGTATGCATGCAGCCCAGACAGCAACCGAGTCCTGGGCTGCATCAAGAGCAGTGTGGCCAGCAGGGCAAGGGAGGGGATTCTCCACCTTTACTCTGCTCTCCTCAGACCCCATCTGGAGTCCTGTGTGCAGTTCTGGAGCCCCCAGCACAGGAAGGACATGGAAGTGTTGGAGCGGGTCCAGAGGAGGCNAATATTTCCTATTTGTCCATAGGATTAGTCCTGCTATTTGCAATCATTCCCTTCTTTGTCCTCAAAAATAAAACCAAAAAATGAAAGTAAACCCCTTTCAAGTAAGACTGAGCAAGAATTTTTCTGCAACGATATTTGGTAGACTCTTAATTTTTCAAGTTAATGAAAATTCATTTATAGGAAAGGATAGTAGCAGCCAACTGGAAATTGAGTTCATGTCAAGAAAGATCCAATTTTTCCTCTACACTGTCAGCCTGTTCTCTTTGCTGTTGTTGGCCAAAAGCTTCTAGGTGTGAGTGGTTTGGAAGAATTCAAGTTCTTACCTGTTTGTGAAATGGACTTTGGGGCAGAGCAGGGCTCGCCAGCAGTAAGAAGAAGGTGGAGCTAGAAATGTAGCTGAACTCTTTTGGTCCAGCATACCATCTGAACATCCCTCTCACCACTTTCCTTGCTCCCAACCTACTTGCAAGTCTTGAACAGATCTTCAGAGAATCACAGAAACACCCAGGCTGGCAAAGTCCCTCAGGAGCACCAAGTGCAACCTAGAACCCTACTCTACAAGATTCACCTTAAAACATATCCCTAANGGCCTCATTGAAACTCACCCCATTAATGCTGGCCATGGACCCAGCCTCTCCAAGACCCTCTGAAGAGCCTCTCTACTCTCATTCCAATCAACACTGCCACCTAACTTGGTGTCACCTGCAAACTTAATGATCACACTCTCTATGCCTGGATAAAGTGTCAGGAGGAGAAATAAAGCCCCCAAACTTGTGCAAGGTTGATAGAACTGAGAGAGGATGCCCTTAGGAGAGGTTGGTTGTGATTTCTGACATCCAGACACACTTGTGCATACATAGAATCATAAAATGGCTTGGATTGGAAGAGACCTTAAAGATTATCTTATTCCAACAGCCCCTGCCATGGTGGGGACACCTTCCACGAGACCGGGCTGCTCAAGGTCCCATCCAACATGGCATTGAACACCTCCAGGTTTGGAGCTTCCTTTCTGAGCATCACTCCAAAAGATAGAACTAAAGGTGCTAGTAAAACACTGCCACATTTGTTTTCATCACTGAGACAGATGTGGTTATTTTAATCTCAGAAGCACGTGAGGCTCAAGAGGCTATTTGACTGCTCACCTAACGCCACACAGGGTACAGTGTGCATATTCTTACACATGCAAAGGTGTCTGAAGGCAGAGTGACTAATGGCATTCTTTAAATGAAGAGATCCTTGCATCACCTTCTTGCATCAAGAGCAAATTCTCCTGCTTGCATTAGTCACAAACCCTCTCTCTGTTAGGCTAAAACCAGGATGAAGTAACACTGCTGAGTAAGCTCCCAATAAAATAAGTGAGATGCTGAGATGCTCCCCGAGATTTTTGTTCCAGATCTGATTATGGAGGGGACTGTGCTTTATGAAAGGATGGTCTGATATTTCAGGAAGGTGTTTCACTCTCAGCAGCTGAGAAAGAAATTAGCAGTTATCACTAAATCTCTTCCTGGTCAAGGAACACTTCCTCTGTGACCGTGTTAATCTGTAACATATAATATCCTACTTCACACATATGGAATGACATGGGAGAGATAAACATTGTCCTTCAGCAGGGCTCTCCTGCCAACCCACTTTTGATGTCAGGAGTCATCAGTCTGCCAGTGAAGCATAACTGTGGCTGAATATGTCTTTTAATTGCAGCTGGTTCACGAGGAAATGTGCAACACAGGGAATGTAACTTCAACTCCAGGGCCAAGAGCAGATTTCTCAAATGATAATTAACCCAGCAGCTTTCTAATGGCCCAAACCAAACCCCCACAAAGAATAATGGAAAAGGTGCTTGCAATCTCCCCTCCCCTGCCACTGCAGCTTTGCTTTTCTCAGCAAATCACCTTTCAATGCAAACAGAATGGGCACTATAAAACTCTGTGGGCAGATCATGGGAGACCTGTGCAACAATCAGCTCTGCCAAACTGGAATTTCAGGTTGCTTTCATCTCACAGAATAAGAGTTTTTCTTTCACTACTGCCATTCTAACAGGTAAAGCTGAACATTTAAAGGTCTTCCAAATATTTTTTTTTATAAAAAAACCTGTCCCATAATTACAATTTAATGCCAAACTCTAGTCCCATCCCTGACCTTTTGCTAATTGGGTTAATTGCAGTTGCCATCTTTGTGTCCTCATCTTCAGCCCCTAAGAAGCAAGGTTGGTTATGTTAACAGAATTTCATGTTTCACATTAGCAAAGCTAAAGCTGAATTTGGGTTCTGCAGAGCTCCCAAACTTTGTGTGTGAAGAGCAGCACAAGAACAGGTACATCAGAGCACCTTTGCTTGTCTCCCTGACTGGTTGCCAACTACAAACCCAAGTGGCAGCATAACTGCACTCACATGCACAGTGAGGCACTGGCATTTGTGCATTTCTTTGGCAATTGTTAGAATGGGAAATAAGTTCAGGGCTCTGCTAAAGTACTTTTCAGTGAGAAACTAGGGCTTATTGAGTTCAGACTGTCTGCACCATGTCCAAACCCCCCATTCTGCTCAGAAACTGAAACTTGCTTTGTATTCCTCAAGAGAACAGCACATAACCTTACTCCGGAGTTACAAGGCTCCTAGTTCAGTGAGGGGGAAACAACCCCCAGACTCCTACCAGGAGAAAAGAGGTTCACAGGATGTAAGGGGTTGAAAGTGGCCTCTGGAGATAGAGTCCAACTACTCTGCCAGAGCAGGGAAGAAGAGAAGGAAGAAGAGGAGGAGAAAGGAAGAAGAGGAGGAGAAAGGAAGAAGAGGAAGAGAAAGGAAGAAGAGGAGGAGAAAGGAAGAAGAGGAGGAGAAAGGAAGAAGAGGAGGAGAAAGGAAGNGGAAGGAAGGAAGAAGAGGAGGAGGAGGAAGGAAGGAAGAAGAGGAGGAGGAGGAAGGAAGGAAGAAGAGGAGGAGGAGGAAGGAAGGAAGAAGAGGAGGAGGAGGAAGGAAGGAAGAAGAGGAGGAGGAGGAGGAAGGAAGGAAGGAAGAAGAGGAGGAGGAGAAGGAGGAGGAGAAAGGAAGGAAGAAGAGTAGGAGGAGAAAGGAAGGAAGAAGAGGAGGAGGAGGAGGAAGAGACAAAAACCGAAAAAAAATAAAAATAAAAAGAAGAATCATCATAATCATCTCCTCCTTCTCCTTCTTCATCATCACCACCATTATTGTTAATGTTATTTCTTCCTTTATTGCTACCTAACACTTCAATTTGCCTTTGCAGAGTTTGGGTTTTTTGGTCTATTCTGTTCCTGGAGGTCCCTCTAGTGGCTAAAGCATCAGGTTTAGCTGGTCTGGCTCAAGAGGCTGCAGGAGCTTTGTCTCTTTTGGTTTTGGTAGGTATTTCTTATAGTCATAGACTTGCTCAAGTTGGAAGGAACCTTAGGGATCATTTACTCCAACCTCCCTGCCATGGGCTGGGACACCTCTCAACCAGACTTGGCTCCTCAGTGCCTCATCCAACCTGGCACGGATGGGCTGGGACCCCTCTCAACCAGACTTGGCTCCTCAGTGCCTCATCCAACCTGGCACGGATGGGCTGGGACCCCTCTCAACCAGACTTGGCTCCTCAGTGCCTCATCCAACCTGGCACGGATGGGCTGGGACCCCTCTCAACCAGACTTGGCTCCTCAGTGCCTCATCCAACCTGGCACGGATGGGCTGGGACCCCTCTCAACCAGACTTGGCTCCTCAGTGCCTCATCCAACCTGGCACGGATGGGCTGGGACCCCTCTCAACCAGACTTGGCTCCTCAGTGCCTCATCCAACCTGGCACGGATGGGCTGGGACCCCTCTCAACCAGACTTGGCTCCTCAGTGCCTCATCCAACCTGGCACGGATGGGCTGGGACCCCTCTCAACCAGACTTGGCTCCTCAGTGCCTCATCCAACCTGGCACGGATGGGCTGGGACACCTCTCAACCAGACTTGGCTGTTCAATACCTCATCTAACCTGGCACACATGGGCTGGGACACCTCTCAACCAGACTCAGCTGCTCAATACCTCATCCCATCTGGCATGGATGGTCTGGGACACCACTCAACCAAACTTGGCTGCTCAATACCTCATCCAACCTGGCACACATGGGCTGGGACACCTCTCAACCAGACTTGGCTGCTCAGTGCCTCATCCAACCTGGCACAGATCGGCTGGGACACCTCTCAACCAGACTCAGCTGCTCAATACCTCATCCCATCTGGCATGGATGGTCTGGGACACCACTCAACCAAACTTGGCTGCTCAATACCTCATCCAACCTGGCTTTGAACACCCCCAGGGAGGAGGCATCCATAGCCTCCCTAGGCAGCTCATTCCAGAGTCCCACAGCCCACACAAATACTTCCTCGAGGCTGATAATTCTGCTTTCTAAATAAACTGAAAGTGAAATAAAAGGATTTGTCACAGTAAGAAAAAGAAAAATAGTTAAGAATCAGGAGGCCATTTCATACAGTGACAAAATTTTGTGTTGCTGCTTGCAAGCTTGTTCAGCTTTGCCATTCAACCACAGTCACTGTTGGGTTTGTTTTTTCTCTTACAGATCTATTTGAAGACAAGAAGAGGTAATACCTCATCAGAATGCCCTCTGACATAGCAGGTCTTCTACTTCAGAAGTCTGTCTTTTGCAAGTATGACTAGAGATTGAGTAATCTGATGTGCAAACCTCTTTTTAGGATGGCTGGAAACCTATCCAGTTCCACATGCTACTGCACGTAACACCATTCTTGGTTTGGAGAGACAAGTCATGTGGAGACATGGAACTCCAGAGAGAATAGAATCAGACAATGGCACTCACTTTAAGAACAATCTTGTGAAAAACTGGGCCAAAGAGCACNGTGGTTGGGAGCCCCTCCTGGGGTCTCTGATTTCTGGGAGGGGTGTTGTGTTTCTGTATTACCTTTACCTTGTATATTTCTGTAAATATTCCTGTATATAGTGTATATCTCTGCTTGTACATTGTGCTGAGCTGTAAATAGAGCTTCATCTAAACTTCCAGCCGGCTGAGTTTCTAGTCTGGGTCATTTTACAAAGTGTGGGGGGGCGGGGAACTCCCTAACCCACATCAGCTACATACCTTTTAAAAGATAAGCTCAGATACTCCTTGAGGAGCAAGAGCACATTTAGAAATCAGCATTTTTCAGAATCCAACAGCTATGGCTATAAATTATAGGGTAAGGAAAGAAAGTTTGTAGCAGACACTCATTTGTTGCTACAGGCAGGTCCCCAGGTGAGCTCTAGGCTAGGATTTATGCCAGTTAAAATGCCTTGGTAGGAGACTAGTGTAGACATACTAAAACCACAGTTGCACAGAGGTGGCACCTTAAGCAGCCCTGCTTCTCACTAATCTCCCAGCTGCTCTAGTTCTGCTGTAATAAGAGTGAGGGCTGTTTATCCTAGGATCCTAGAAACACCTACAAAGACAAAAAACTTCCTGTCTTTCACTTGCTGTTCTTTTCATCCCATGCCTGGTACAGGATCATTGTTCCTGACCCCTCCTTTGCTGCTCACAGGAGCTTCTAGCTCCTTTTACTCTTTTCCTCTTTCTTTCACCCCAGGAGCTGTGCTTACTGTACAGCTGCCCACACTCCCTAACCACTGGGCACAGACTGGGCTGCCCCCATTCCCTAACCACTGGGCACATGCCTGGTTCTGGTGCAAGCTGCTCACAGCCTGTCTGGCCCTCAGTGGGATAAGCTGCCCTGCTGCAACCACAAAAATGGCAACGACAGAACCGTTCATTGCTGTGATTCAGTGCAGACTGCTCTCTCCTGCATTAGTGATTTAGGACTTCCAAAATACTGCTGATGGGGTAGAAAATATGAGAGTATTTTCTAAGAAGAAGGCTGATGGCTTAGCCCATGCTTGCCACTGAAAGCATATCTGTGATCAGATTTGTGTTAATAGTTGAGGCAAAAACTTGGGAGAAAGTGGCATAATATTTGACATTCACCACTGCAAGCACTGATACATGAAAATTAAACCCTAATAAACTTAGTGGTTTGATGGCTACCTGGCAATGCAAAATGAAAAAAGAAAAAGAAAACCATTACTGGGCTTTAACTGATACATTTACCCTGATCTGAATAATTAATAACAACAACTAAACAAAGAGAGCACCAAATCCCTGTAAGAACACTGAATCCAAGAAAGAATTCTCAGTCCTCCATCCAAGAAGAAAGTTCCAGTCTCTAACCTTGAACTTGAATGAGCAGAGTTCAGCTTCCAGTAATCCCACAGACTTCCTGGGTGCCCTCTGGTGAGTCACTGTTCCTATTTGTGCCTCAGGTTCTTCATCTGTAAATGGGGCAATAGCCTTGCCCTGCTTTGCAGCTGTAATGAGAAATATGGTTCCATGTTAATCACCTGGATCTGCTGGGGTAGAGAAGGAACAGGATGGGGCAGTACAAAGGTAGGGATGCTTTGGAACACTGTACAAAGTTCTTGTGTGCAGACAGAACTAAGAACGTGGGGATTAGAAACCAAGACATTGTGTTTTGAATGGCAGTAAGCTTGGGTGGATGCTTTAGCTGCTGGTGGTACCATGCAGACATTCTTCCTTGCAGCTGCTGTTGCTGTGAAACCTCACCATGTGCACACACATGGAAGTGGACATGCTCTGGCTTATCAGCCCTACAGTAACAGACTTGGTTGCCCCTAGCACAGGAAGGACANACCAGCAATCTTTTAAGAGACCAATTACTGTACAAAGTTGAAAACACACAGAGGCCATCATGACATCAGTGGCTGGGGCTAATGATTGAAGGGGGAAAGATGAGAATTCATTGGGGATGCAGCAACTCACAGAATCACAGAATTAACCAAGTTGGAAAATAGGATCATTGAGTCCAGCCTAGCACCTAACACCTTCTAAACCATGGCACTAAGTGCCTCATTCAGTCTCCTTTTAAACACCTCCAGGAACAGTGACTCCACCACCTCCCTGGGCAGCCCATTCCAATGCCAATCACTCTTGGCGTGAAGAACTTGTTTCTAACATCCAGCCTGAACCTGCCCTGGCACAGCTTGAGGCTGTGTCCTCATGTTCTGTCCCTGGGTGCCTGGAGAAGAGCCCAACCCCACCTGGCTACAAATTCCCTTCAGGTAGTTGTAGAGAGCAATGAGGTCTGCCCTGAGCCTCCTCTTCTCCATTATGCTAGAAGACACAGTTCAACTCAATGAATGTCCACACTGTTTGACCTTATGAGACAAAGGAATGTAAGCACTGAGTCATTGCACATACACTGGCAGAGTGAGCAAGCCAGTGGCAAGAGCTGAGCCAGTGTGATGCATTTGCAGCACAGCAGCTGTGGTCAGCAGCTTGCAAAACCTTTCATCTCAAGCACCTGTAAGATAGTAAATCAATCATTTCCCTCTTAGCAGACTGACACCAAGGCTGGAAAGCTACCAGGAAGGGAGACAGATGCACAAGTGTGATGACTAGACAGAGTGGTGGCCACCAAGCCTCATTAGAACTCTCCAGAAAAGGTAATGAAACTGTCTAGGAAATGAGTTGATCATAAACATATCTGCGTAGAGCAGGAGGGAGAACATAAAAACAATCAAACCCCAACCCAACAAAAAAAACAACCCAAGCAAACCCCCAACCCAACATTCCAACCCAACCAAAATTCCAACCCAACCAAAGCCCCACCAAACCCCCAACCCAACCAAACCCCAACCGAAATTCCGACCCAACCAAACCCCCACCCCAACCAAAATTCCAACTCAAGCAAACCTCCAATCCAACCAAAACCCCACCCAAACAAAACCTCACCAAACCCTCAACCCCACCAAAACCCCTCACAACCAAACCCCCAACCAAAACCCCTCATAACCAAACCTCCAACCCAAACCCTGCCCAATCAAACCCCCACTACAACAAAAATGCTCCTACAGAGCCCAAACAACAACAAAACCAAAACAAACAAAAAAACAAACCACAAAAAAACCCCCCAAAAACGAGGAACAAAAAAAGTTTGCATGGCAGAATCCTTCTGTTGAAGTAGTACTTAAAAGGATCAAAGCATACAGGAGTTCAACAGAGAAGACACTTCATAGAGAAATAGTCCAGGAGGGACTGAGCTGGTCTGACTCAGGTTCTGGTACATGAGTTCAGCCTCAGAGCCTTTATTGCTCCTTAGCTGTAGATTAAGGTGAGCAAACCACACAGTTCTACGTTAGAGGAGAAGTTCTGCTTGGGCTGGGACATTCACAGCCTCAGCACCTCATGCTTTTGGATAAAACCATCAGTCAAATCTGGACAAAAATAGCAGTGCCTTCAACCATACATTACAATCTGGTTCAGCTTTCAGAGAACATTTCTTGATGAAGAGCCTTCTTAATTTCTGGGTTTCCTACTTCAAACAACTGTCACTCAACACAGAGACCAAAGATAAAGGACTTTATAATGGAACTTAACACAGCTCTATTTATAGAAATAAGCATTGCCACAAACATGGATAGCTAAAAAATAGTGGGATATGAATATGGAATGGTTTTGAGAGCCAGATCTTATGCAGAGCCTGTCTTAATCTCAGCTTTTGGTAGTGTCCACTAGGAAGAGCAGGTGCCCAGTTGAACCCTGGGGTAAGTTCTCCTTAGCTAAGGCTGGTGGTGAGGAGTGGACACTTCACCAGGAGCTCCTGGAGGTACTACTGATGCATAAACACAGTGAGCAGCTCAGAAGACAAGCTGAACACAGTGAGTAACCTGGAAGACCTCGAAAGCAAGGTAGGAAAGGCTATGATCAGGTGTGTTCCTAGGGCTTCTTCCCCTGTCAGCAGCTCTGGGAAGAGCAGGAACAGAAGCTATGAAAAAGAAAACAAAAAACCAAACAAAAACCAAAACCAAACCCCAAACAGTAAATTTGCATATCAATGAAAACAGCAAGTGCCACAAATTTCCTTTACCTCCTTTGTCTCTCATTTGCTGGGGAAAGCTTCTTGACACAACAAAATCACCTTCAAATTTCGTTTGGATGTTGAGGGGATGCTACATCCTGCTGCTGTGTACCATTAAGGCTGCTTGGCAAAGATCTGGCCTTTGATTTGGACCCAGAAGCACAACAACAAACTGAAAAGGCCCACAGGGATTTTCCTACTTCTCTGGAAATGTGGAAGATCTTTCAATGATGTTTGAAGCATCTGAACAACACAGAGAGGGATCCACTGATTTCAGGGCTTGTTGTTTTCCTTGCTAGTGTGGACTGTTAGTTCTATTTTACACAACAGCCTGCTTCTGGTAGTGCCAAGTGTAAAGAGAACTGGGTTTAGATCAACATTCCTGTCTATAGTTTCACAGAATGGTAAGGTTGGAAGGGACCTCAAAGATCATCCAGTTCCAACCCCCTGCCATAGGCAGGGACACCTCCCACTAGTACAGGTCACTCAGGGCTTTGTCCAACCTGGCCTTGAACACCTCCAGGGAGGAAACATCCACATTTTAAAGGCATCCAGAATAATTTCTCAAGTCATCCTGAGATAAACAAAATTTGGGTATCTGACAGGCTTATACCATTTTATAACTGAATGAAATGAGTGTGCCAGAGATACATTTTCTAAAGGTTTTAGAAGCTAAAGCACAAAGGAATCCAGACCTATAGAAGAGAGATTAATTTAAAGTCTATAAAAATAGCAAATTCTGCATTGAGAACATGGAATGTTTATGGCAGTCATCAATTTATATAGATAAAAAAATCCTAGCCCCAGTACAAACACATAGGAATCATGCTGCTTATTTTAGTGAAGGACAACATTACTTGGAGAACCATATAACTGTGGCCATGAAGAAGTTTAAAAGCTTGGGCATATCTTTGGCTTCTTCAGAGTAGCTTTGATTCACAGCAGGTAGCTGAGCTGCAGGAATTTTTACCAAGGGAGGGCTGTTGCACACCATGAAAGCCCCACAGGCCAGTTAGCTAAGGAAGCAGAGTGGTAGAACAGTTGTACTCCAGATACAGAATAAATCCCTTCAATGAACTCCCTGTTGAAGACTGACACTCTGTGCACCAGTGTTTGAAGTTACCAGCCCAGACAAACTGACAGTGTTTGTTTGGAAACCTGAACTCCTGAAGAGAGCACTTCATGTGGTAAGGATTGCTCTAGCAGGTGCCTCTTCTCCAGGGGGGTGCAGGATTAGTTGCTGATGCAGCTACTCAACATCCAGGTCACTGCAGTGATTTGGAAAGTTGCTTTAGAAAACATTCACAGCCAAATCCCATCCCTGCTGATTGTGAGCTTCTGGTAACTCAATGCTCCACCACTCCTGCAGAAAAGTGCTTATTATTTGCATCTCCATCTGCTTCACAGGGCTGATTTTCATCCCAGAGGAGAGCTGTTGGTATCACTACCCACTAGTAAGGTTTGCTTTGTTGTCATAGGCACCTGTGGGTCAAGAAATCTGGCAACACCTTCCTCCTCACATACAGGAACAGGGAGCAGCAGCAGACAGCACTGGTGAAAAGAGCCATCTGAGTTCAACTCCAGCCCTGCAGTTGGATAGTTGTGCCCATTGCAAAGCCCAGCCAGCAGGTAGGATCACTCACTGTACTGTATCTATTAAGAGATGTTTGTGATTCAAACAAGAGGTCATTGCTTACATCATGTTTTCTCTCCCCTTCCTCATCTCTGAGTAATCAGCACTGATAGAAAACAATCATTACTACTCTTTATTCCTTTTAATAATGCATCAAGCAGCTCTCCTATGAGGACAGGTTGAGAGAGTTGGGGCTCTGCAGCCTGGAGAAGAGAAGGCTTCCAGGAGACCTTAGAGTAGCCTTCCAGGATCTGAAGGGGGCCTACAGGAAGGCTGGGGAGGGACTATTGACAAGGTCTCGTAATGACAGGACTAGGGGCAATGGGTTTGAACTGGCAGAGGGCAGATTTAGACTGGATGTTAGGAGGAAGTTCTTTGCAGTGAGGGTGGTGAGGCACTGGCACAGGTTGCCCAGGGAGGTTGTGGCTGCTCCCTCCCTGGAGGTGTTCAAAGCCAGGTTGGAGGAGGCCTTGAGTGACCTGTGCTAGTGGGAGGTGTCCCTGCCTATGGCAGGGGGTTGGAACTAGATGATCCTTGAGGTCCCTTCCAACCTTACCATTCTATGACACAGCTAAAACTTCCAGATTACCTGTACTGGGAATTTCACAAGCTCTTTGTTGCTGTCCCATGTCCATGTTCTAAATCACTCTCTGTTGTGTTTTGTCTTTTTTCTGCTCAGTATTTTGGTTTTCTTACACTCATAGTAGCTAACTTACTCTGTTTGTCCTGTTCCACAGTTAGATGTCAGCAATATCCTACTGTTGTGCTCTCCTGTTTATACAACCTTTTAGCCTGCACTAGGAACAACCCTTTGAATTTTCATAGACTTATATCTAAGTGGTCCTTGGCTACTGGCCTGGCCTGATGTTAGCAGACTCTAGAACTAGTTGCCTACTATAGAGCTGTTTCTGAAGCAGCAAAGTACAGAGGTGGACCCACAACTACTCTCTCCAGCACTGTAGGTTTCTGCCCTATGGGATTCTTCTACCAGCCCCCAAGTGTTTTGGACATGAACATGTGCTAACATAACTCTACACTGTGCTACTGTGTGTTCCTCTTTATGTGTTTATTGTTCTCATCCTTAGCCCCTGAAGACAATTCCCATCTGTGCATCCTGGGGCACAGATTCTATCTTCAGCTCTGGGTCTCTTTTAAACTTTTCATGCAGGTTTTATTTTACAAGCTTGCATTCAGAACAGCAGATTAGCTGACAGAGTCAAGGTGGGAAAAGCCCTCTTCATTCAAGTTCTGTAGGTTCTATAAGCAGACAACTGCCCAGAAAGACTCTCCATACAGACAAGGCCACAGGAAACAGAGTCAGGAATGCTGACCAGCCAGAGTTTGGCTAATTTTGTTCTTCATCTGGGAAGGCATCTTCTGCCAGTGAGTTATGAACAAGTAAATCAGTAAGTAATAAAGGTGAAAGGCATCACTGCCTTTGGTCAATTCTTTGAACTCTGTATAATTCCTTTTTATTCTGATGGGAACTCAAGGTTCCCAAACTCAAGGGAACTGCTCGGATAAATCAAATTAGGTGCACACATTGTCAAAGCATGAGGTCTATTATCTTCAAACCAGGCTTTTTAAGACCCAGTGTCTGCTAATTAGTATCACCTTGGATGAGTATGTAGCCTGCTTCTGCTTTATATTCAATATTATTCAGCATTATACACTACATGTGCTTTTATTTCATCAATATAATCACAACTGACATGGAACAGGACACAGCATCATGGGAGCAACTGAAGTTACACATTTCCCCAGCTACCTTTTAACTTTGCACTTGGGTAGCCAATAATAATTCAATGGAATTCTACTTTTAAGCTGTTCTCCTGAGCCTCTATGGCAAGTGAGAAAGTGGCTTTTTCATCTCTTAGAATTGCTTCCTGTCATTAGGGAGAAGTTACTTCTTCACGTGCATGGGGTTTGTTCTTTTAAACAAGTATAAATAAAGCCTGGAGAAGAGAAGGCTTCCAGGAGAGCTTAGAGTAGTCTTCCAGTATCTGAACGGGGCTATAGGAAGGCTGGGGAGGGACTATTGACAAGGTCTTGCAATGACAGGACAAGGGGCAATGGGTTTCAACTGGCAGAGGGGAGATTGAAACTGGATGTTAGGAGGAAGTTGTTTGCAGTGAGGGTGGTGAGACACTGGCACAGGTTGCCCAGGGAGGTTGTGGCTGCTCNCTATGATAAATAGAGCTCAAATATATCCTCAGTATATAACTCCACACCCTCATAATTGTAAAAATTTCACCCCATCTACGTTAGAATTAAACTTTACAGCAGAAATATTAACAGGAATTCTCTCAAATTTCAAAACAGGAGCACCTCTTGAGTTCAGCGCACTCAGTGGGTCTGATTTCTAAACATGCAACACAGCCCAGGGAACTTAGGTGCTTAAAACCTGAGGCTTCAAGTTCACAACCACATCAAATGCAACTTATTTCGTAGTTAATAGAAAAGACAGAGAGAGGCTCATGTCCTATCCAGGGAAAAAACTCAGGACAATTGATGAACAATTTTGCCACTGTAACTCTTGCACCATGCACTGAGTTCAAATTTGTGCCTGCACTTAGTTATATTTAATGTCATATATACATGACAGGGGGTTGGAACTAGATGATCCTTGAGGTCTCCTTCCAACCTTACCATTCTATGACATATATATGTGTGTGTGTGTGCATATCTCTATGTGCATATATATATACACAAATCCCCATATAATGTTATATTTAAGAAGCAAAACAGACTATTCTCCTAAGGTTTAGAATTCTCAGAGTGCACCTTGTGTGTGGTTTATGCAAAAGAGATTTTTGGGTTTGAATCTACTTCCCCTCTGAGCTCACAACATTTGCTTAAAGCACCAAACAAGCTCTTACAAATAAGAGATGATGAAAGCAATGCCACAAGCAAATACAGGTGGGTGGTTTGGTTTTTTTAACCCCTGTAAAACAATTACTCTTTTCTGAGGGTTCCAGAGCACTGGCAGGCATGGAATGAAAGAAATAAATTGTACACATGTCAAGCTTGAAAAGAGATGCAAGATTGTTTTAGGATAGCTTGTGAAGAGGGATTTTTAAAGACTTGATGCTAGGGGCTAACTTTGTGGAATCAGCTGTTGGCACCATGAGAAACACCTATGAGTTTTTGCAGGTTCTAAAGCAAGCATTAACTACAGCACAGGAAGGGGGAACTTCTTGACTGTAAGGGTTCCAGAGCACTGGCACAGGCTCCCCAGAGAGGTTGTGGAGTCTCCTTCTCTGGAGGCTTTCAAGACCTGTCTGGATGTGCTCCCTGTGTGACCTGCCCTAGCAGGGGGCTGGACTCAAAGATCTCCAGAGGTCCCTTTCAATCCCTAACATCCTGTGATATATTAACATTTTAACAACTGAAAAATACAAACTGACCTTAGCAAAACCACACCAGATTAAGTTCAAGCCTTTCCAGTTCCTAAGTGGTAGTCTTTCTTTATTTTCTTCTGCTTCCAGTAGAGTTCACTGTGTTCTTTGCCATGCCTTTAGCAGCACCAAGCTACAATCCAGCTTCAACTGAAATTTTCAGGTATGGTTTTGCCTGCCCTAGCTGAACGTTGCTCTTCCTGAAGCACTTGTTTTGAACTGGAACTCTTCCCACCTTATTCCTGTGTTTTCTTTCTGCATGAAGGATGGCTGTGGTTTTGGCAAGCCATGATTTGCATGAGTTTGTGCCGTGCTCTACACCACATCAGTGAACCCATTTTGCTGAAAAATGACCTGGCAAAAATGCCTTCTTTTTAAGTGAACTCAGCCTGATTCAGTGCAAGGCCACACAAAGAGCTGTTGGAACAGCTTCAAAGTGGCCTGCCATGCTGTGGGAACAGAGAAGTGAAGGTCCAGGAGGATTTGAAGCTTGATGCAGCCTCCTCTCTATACCCTGTATACAACATGCTATGTAAGCATGACCAACTCCTTTAAGCAAACAGTGTTGCTGTGTGTTTTCTCTCATCTGTTCCACTTGCCCACAGGCTCACAAGATATCAGGGGCTGGAAGGGACCCAAAGAGATCATCAAGTCCAACCCCTCTGCCAGAACAGGACCAGACAATCTAGCTCAGGTCACACAGGAACACATCCAGACAGGCCTTGAAAGTCTCCAGAGAAGGAGACTCCACAGCCTCTCTGGGCAGCCTGTGCCAGTGCTCTGGGACCCTTACAGTCAAGAAGCTCCTCCTTGTGTTGAGCTGGAACCTCCTGTGCTGCAGCTTTCATCCACTGCTCCTTGTCCTATCCCAGGGAGCAAGTGAGCAGAGCCTGTCCCCCCACTCCTGACCCCCAGCCCTCAGATATTTATAAACATTGATTAAATCCCCTCTCAGTCCTCTCTTCTCCAGACTAAACAGCCCCAAGTCCCTCGGCCTCTCCTCATCAGGCAGTGCTCCAATCCCCTCATCATCCTCATAGCCCTCCACTGAACCTTCTCCAGCAGATCCCTGTCCCTCTTCAACTGGGGAGCCCAAAACCAAATGCAGTACTCAGGATGGGGCAGAGTAGAGGGGCAGGAGAACCTCCCTTGATCTGCTGGACGCACTCTTCCTAATACACCCTAGGATCCCATTGGCCTTCTTAGCCATCAGGGCACATTGCTGTCCCATGGATAACTTCTTATCCACCAGCACTCCCATTGTGTGCTTCCCTGATGTCTACATTGTCTCTCTACCCTCTCAGGTTCTCTCCACAGAATAAATCCACTGCCTGACATCCCTATGCAAATGTCATCGGATCCACTGGAACCTATTCAAATAGCCTCTGGTACTCCTGATCCTCTTTCCTGTGTTAAGCAGATGAAGACAGAAACAGCCACCCCTAAAAGAACCTATATTTGCATTAGCATTTTGCACAGTCATTTGTTAAAGCCTCAGTACTAAGCCTATCCAAACCAAAGCACAATCCACTCTCCTAAAGCTGGTAGGAAGGCTTCTGCAAATAAGACACCTGATTTGCCTCTCATCTTGTGTCCTGGCAACAGCAGGAAGGATCAGGTTCCATAGGCATACCATAGAAAGGGTAAAACAAAGCCAGAGCTGGTTCAGGAATAAGGCTCTCTTCCCACACTACTTTCTTCCCATGGCAGAGGGGTTGGAACTAGATGATCCTTGAGAGCCCTTCCAAGCCTGACAGTTCTGTGAGTCTTTTTACAGCTTGCTGCTGTTGTTGAGAGAGGTTTTTAAATCATTTGTTCCTCCTCTGACTTTTGTTGTGGTTATTGACTACGCACAGCTGGAGCAAAGAGGAATTACTTGGAATAACATTCTGTAACAACTGCTGCTCTAGAAAGGAAACTGACAGTGCTGATGGGTTTTGAAAGCTTCTGGTGGGGCCAATTCACATAAACATATCTAGAAACTTAACCCAAACTTCCATCTTATTAGCCCCTTAGTCTCTGCTTCACTTCTTTGCACAAGTTTGCTTTCAGTTCCTTGTTTCTATTAATGTCTGCCCCTGTCTGGTCCTGCGTGGGGCAGCTCATAAAGCCCCTGCTCAGTTAACACATTCCCAAGGTTGCTCTCAACCTCTATGAGCCTCTCTCTTTCTTTTTGTTCTAATCAAAGTATGGAGAAACCTCCCCACAGGTTATTTGAGTATACTTGTGGCATCCCTTCAGCTCTCATCTCTGGCACTTAACTTTTCTTAACCCCCCTGTCTAAATGTGAGAGAAGTATGGTCTGCTACAGTTCAAGTTGTGCATGTTTTGACAGACACATTCCTTTTGTTCCCTTCTCCTGCTTGTGCAGTTCTTAAAGATTTATTAGCCACAGGCATGACAAAGCCCTGTGGCAGGACAGCTGGCCATGATTTCTGCTGCTGCATTTCACCATCCCTAGGTCTTTTGGCTTTATTTAGCAATTCCCTGGCAATTATGGCAGATGATTCTGCTCTGTCACTAGGCTGTGATGAAGAAACATTTCATGCAGTGCCACCAGAACTGGAATGTGCCAATTCCTGACAAAAACTTTCCAATGCTGCAACACAACTGCAAGTGTGCATGCACATAGCTGTGCATACATCACTCTCCTACAGATACTTAGGCAGCATTTGTTTTCCCTAACAAATACTCATTTTTCTCTCACCTCATATATTTACATTCCCACACCAGGATTAGATACTTTCCTCTTCCTGGATTCTAGTTAAGGCCTTCTCATACCTCTCTGTTGTATTTATCCTTGATTAAAATAAGGGATACAGGTAGGTGTCAGAATGGTTCTCTGCACTTCTGATCTCATCACTGTTTTGGATAAATCCTTCAGGAAAGAACCTCTGAAGAGATCCCTCCTTGTGGTGGTTCTCCACACTCACACATACAGACCAGTTAGAGTCTACCCAGTTCAGCTCCGTGGTTCTCCACACTCACACATACAGACCAGTTAGAGTCTACCCAGTTCAGCTCTGTGGTTCTCCACACTCACACATACAGACCAGTTAGAGTCTATCCAGTTCAGCTCCGTGGTCCTTCACACTCACACATACAGACCAGTTAGAGTCTATCCAGTTCAGCTCTGTGGTTCTCCACACTCACACATACAGACCAGTTAGAGTCTATCCAGTTCAACTCTGGAGCAGATGCTGAAAGTCAACATGAATTTTGCAGTCTTTGCTCTGCTCTTCACTCCTCTGGTTTTCCTTATTCTGTTCCCTTGCACCTGCTCTATTCTTCATATTTATTATGTGAAAACAAGGCTACTCTTGGGAGCAAATAATTCCAATACACTCCTGCTGGCACTGGCCCAGTAAACTCACTGATGCAATTTTCCTTGAGCAAGTACTGGCACTGAAGTCAGGAGGAGCATTTCCATGAACAAAGTTACATAACTTTGTGTGTCTGGAGATCTGAGCTGCTCTTAGACTTGTGACCACATCCAGCTTAAGCTCAGGTTCTTTGGGTCACAGCACAGACTCCACCACAGTCAGGACTGCAGCTCTATTGCTTTCCTTGCTCCCTCAGCAATGGTATAAGGTTTTCATTCCTTCCAAGGAAGCTCTCTGAGCGTGGTTACTACTGGATCCCTGGAAAGCTTTGTTAGCACTCTTCCTTTAAGCCTGTATCTTGCTGTCCTAGCCACAAACATCATTCCTCTCATCCTTTTCCACTGTTCAATTCTCCTTTTCCCTTCCTGCAGTCTTTCTGTTACACAATTCCAACTTGCTCAAGCTTTCCTTCTCTTTATTGCAAGCTCTGTTCTTGTTATTCCTGCTCAAACCTTCTCCAGCTGGTCTGTAATTCCCTTGAAACCTGGCACCCAAACCAAATATTGCAGCTAAAACTTCACACAGCCTATCCTGATTGGACTGTCCTATGCAGCCTGTCACTTGCAAGAGCAGCACAGCACTGCTCAGCTTGTAACCATTAGATCCTTTCCAAGAGGACTGCAATGGTCTCAAGCAGGCAGTCAGTGGCCTACTATAATGAGTGTTGGAATCTGACTGCTCCTGCTCAAGCCAACTTCATTGCATTTGTCTACATTCCAAATCTCCCCTTCACTATTTGTTGGTATCATTGCTGGGAGCCCTCTGCTCTTCTGAGCAGTAGTTCCAACTTCTCCTTGGGGTGCTAGCTCACTCTGCACCAGCAAGGGCACAATACATGGGAGAGTTTCTCTTTGCTCCACAGGAAAGCTTGCCTTTAATAGTTCATAACCCAGTGGCACTGGGCTCCCTCTGGCACTGAAGTTAGGAGTGGCTTTGTGGCTGGTTTAACATCAACAGTACTGGGCTTACTGCATTACTATATTTAATCACCTCACCTACATATTCAAATATCCTCCTGGAGTGGGTGGAGGAATCTGATAGGGATTAAAAGCCTAAAAGGGTGTGTCCCTGCCTGCTGATCAGCATACTGGTATGGAAGAGAATTCTTCCTATGGCTAAAACCTGACAGCTCATGACTACCACACACCTACTCTCATAATGATACCATCACCCTTCAAGACAAGAATAGAGGTCAAGCCATCTCATTTCACAAGATGTTTGAAAGGCTCACGTGTGGCCTCTCTTCCTTCCGTGGACACAGCCTGGTTAAAGTGTAAAGAGAGGATGAAGTGAACCCACCTTCTTGTCACCCATCTGGAGGTCAACCATCTGTCATTTGTTACCACACAAGGAAGAGGAGCTGCACATTCACAGTGGGCTAAGTAGCAGCAAGAGTAGCTGGAAAGAGCTGTGGAAAGCTGTCAGAGACAGGCAGGAGTAGGGGGAAAAGGAGGCTGGAGATCGAAGGCTTGAGAAAGGAGTGAGGAAGGAGAGACAGAAGAGAGAACAGTGCAGAAAGGGATGCAGATAGGTATCAAAGTGTTTCTCTGCAGCTCTGATCTCATCACTTCTTGGGGTAAATCCTTCAGGACAGAACCTCTGAAGAGATTCCCCCCCTGTGGTGTTTCCCTACAGCCACCACAACTGTCCCCCTGAAGTTAGACCTCCCTGCCAGTTTCCTACACCCCAGAAATGCAGAACACCCAGGTAAGAAGTCAGGACCATCCAAGCACTGAACAGCATCAGGAGCTGCAAGGTCCAGCATCACAAGCACCAGTGGTACAGTTCTAACAGCTCCCATTGAGGAGGTTAAAGAAATAATGATTCATGAGACTGGGTGACACCTAGAATGATTTAATCAGGCCATCCCTAATGGGAATGACACTGATTCACATTTCCAGGTGTAGGTGGGACTGGCAAATGTCTTTTCCTCATAATTGTCTTGCTTTGCTAGGGAGAAATAGTTTTCTAGGTTAGATCTCAAACCTGGTGATCATGACAGGTACATTCTTTTCATGGATGTTTGCCTTTATAGTCAAGGGAAACATCTAGGACACAATCTGACCTACAAACTTACCTATGGAGCAGCAGCCTAGATAGAAGAAGCTGTGCTTAAGTCTGAACTATGAACCAGAGCTAAAGTAAAGTGGCTTGATATACACATACAAATGCAAAGCAGCTGTATGTGATATACCCATACAAATACAAAGCAGGAATTCACACATTAGAGCAGGTAAGAGTTCTGTGGCTTCACACCCCACCCATCCCTTAAGTGTTTTCTCACTGCTTGTCTTGAAGTAATCTTTTCATCAGATTTAATGCACAGATAATGGAGGGAGGGGGAAAACTTCAGATGTGAGAATAAAAAGTTGGAATATTCTGAAGAGATTAAAAAAAAAAATAGTATATGGAAAGGGAGAAAATGATGAAGCACTGATTAGTTTTTCATCCAGCTGTGTCTATAGCCTTTGCCTCTGCTCTCTACCTGTCCTCTCATCCAAAAGGTGCTCAGGGCATGGTTCTCATTCTGGCTCTCTGCCTGGTCTTTCCCAAGAGATGGACTTAATCCAGGCCCTTGCAATTCATCAACACTTGGTGATATTACAGTGAACAAAGCTGACCCTGGTTAAGCTGGTGGCAGTGGACTGTCATGGCTTGGGCGACAAAGACTTCACCCAGTTCCTGTGACCTGACACACTTGCAATCTAGTACAGCCTGAAGCCTCAAAGCAATAGCCCCTGGAACCATCAGAGACTTGTCTGAAAGCTGGAACCACACAGAACAAGACTGAATGAAACAAGACTGAATGAAACACTAAAAGCTGTAGCTGTATCACAGAGCTTAAGTCATGCTTGCTTTGCTTGGTAGGGGACATCAGGTGAGATGCCCACAAACTATTCAAGAACAGGGTGCCTGATGAACAGGGTGAAAGTTGAGGCATAGGAAGTTTCATGTAAACGTGAGGAGGGATTTTATGTAAGGATGACAGAACACTGGAACAGGCTGCCCAGGGGGGTTGTGGAATCTCCCTGCCTGGATGTGTTCCTGTGTGATCTGGTCTAGGTGATCCTGCTCTGGCAGGGGGTTGGACTGGATGAGCTTTGAGGTCCCTTCCAGCCCCTGACATTCTGTGACACAACAGAGTTGAGTAAAGCCTCTTCTGAATATATATGGAAAGTTTAGGGACAAAATGCAGTCTTTAGGCTGACTGAGCAGTAAGTAGGGAAGCTCTACAGCAGTGCAAAGTGGTGGTGAAAGTTATCTGAGGTACTTGAACAGATCCCTGCAGTGATCTGAGGCATCCTGTGTGATCAGCCTTTGGCCCAAAGAACCACATCTGCAAATCTTATGCAGCAGCCTTTTTTTTTTGTTTTGGTTTTTTTTCCTGATGGTTTTGCAACATAATATATGGAACTCCTGGTTTGGGTCTCCTTTTTCCCACTTTAGTATTTATAAAGCAGCCTTTAAAATTTTCTTCTTCACTCCTTGAAATACCAAAGCACCATTTCCTTGCTCCATTAGCACCACTGGGGGGGGAACTCTGCACTGCCATGAAACATTTGCACCTGTATAGTAGCCTTCCAGTATCTGAAGGGGGCCTACAGGCAGGCTGGGGAGGGACTATTGACAAGGTCTTGTAATGACAAGACAAGAAGCAATGGGTTTAAACTGGCAGAGGGGAGATTTAGACTGGATGTTAGGAGGAAGTTCTTTCCAGTGAAGGTGGTGAGACACTGGCACAGGTTGCCCAGGGAGGTTGTGGCTGCTCCCTCCCTGGAGGTGTTCAAGGCCAGGTTGGAGGAGGCCTTGAGTGACTTGCGCTAGTGGGAGGTGTCCCTGCCTGTGGCAGGGGGTTGGAACTAGATGATCCTTGAGGTCCCTTCCAACCTTACCATTCTATGATTCCCAGCTCGAGGGAACAACTGGAGGGACTTAGCTCCCTCTACTGGAGCATCCTAGAGGCGCACAAGAGATGTGGTGGTGTGACCTGCTTCACAGAACATCTTGGACTAGGAAATCAAGTTTAAAGCAGAGTTGATCACCGTTGCTGGCTTGCTGCCACAGGCATTTTCTAAAGCACTGATCACGACAAAAGCATGCAGCTCAAGGCAGTTCTGGGCCTCTCAATTTCAGA
>WBNM01014477.1:7165-29450 GCA_013399055.1 Ramphastos sulfuratus
CCAGCATTTCACCACCCTCATGCTGAACACCTTCTTCCCAACACCCAGTCTGAATCTATCATTTCCAGCTTTGTTCCATTCCCCCCAATCCTATCCCTACCTGACAGCCTAAAAAGTCCCTCCCCAGCTTTCTTTCATAGAATGCTTTCATTTGGAAGGGACCTTTAAAGCCCATCCAGTCCAACCCCCCTGCAACCAGCAGAGACATCTGCACCTAGAGCAGGCTGCTCAGAGCCCCAAACAACCTCACCTCAAATGGTTCCAGGAAAGGGGCATCTAACAGCTCTCTGGGGTCAGGGTCTCACCACCCTCACAGTGAAGAATGTTTTCCTTCTCTCTAGTCTGAATCTCCCTCTTTCAGTTTCAAACCATCACCCTCTGGCCTGTCACCACAGGTGCTGCTCTAAAGCTCGTCCCCAGCTTCCAGATCAGCCCTTTCAGCACTGCAAGGCCACCAGAGCCTTCTCTTCTCCAGGCTGAACAACCCCAACTCTCTCAGCCTGGTCTCACACAATCACAGAACATTAGAGGCTGGAAGGGACCTCCAGAGCTCCTCCAGTCCAAGCCCCCTGGCCAAAGCAGGCTCACCCAGGGTAGTCCACATGGGAATGCATCCAGGTGGGTTTTGAAAGTCTCTAGAGAAGGAGATCCACAGCCTCTGTGGGCAGCCTGTTCCAGGGCTCTGTCACCCTCACTGGAAAGAAGTTTCTCCTACTCTGTTCCAGTTTGTTCTCCTACTCTGTTCCAGTTTGTAGCTGCTGCTCCTTGTCTTATTGCTGCTGACCACCAAAAAGAGATTGGCCTCCTTGACTGGACACCCACCCCTCAGATATTGATAGGTATTGACCAGATCTCCTCTCAGCCTTCTCCTCTGCAAACCAAACAGCCCCAGGGCTCTCAGTCTCCCTCCACAGGGGAGATGAGGGCTCTCTCTCCATAGGAGCAGAAGGTTTCCATTCATTCTAAACCCCAAGTAGCTAGGGAGAGTAAGTTGTTTGAACAGCTTCACCTACACATCACTCAAGCTGAGGGAGCAGCCAATTCATGCAGCAGAGCTCCAGCAGACACTCTACAATCCAAACCACAGGTGCCTCACATACCTTCAAGTTTCTTTTCTCTGAGCATTCAACTGAGTTCTGCTTTCTGAGCAGGGGAAGAGCACTGCCAGGTCCTCACAGAAACATTCAGGCTGGCAAAGCCCCTCAGGGTCACCAAGTCCAATCCATATCCCTACCTTACAAGGTGCACCCTAAACCATATCCCCAAGCACCACATCCAACCATCTTTCAAACATACCCAGGGTTGGTCACCCCACCACCTCCCTGGGCAGCTCATTCCAGTGCCTGACCACTCTTGCTGGGAAAAAAACCAAGTTCAGCACAGAGGCTGTTGAGGTTGAGTTGTGCTGAGCTTGAGGAAGGGTTGCTCCTTGAGAAAGAGGCACTGCTTTTAGGTTTGAAACTCTTGGAAAGCAAGAATGCTTCACAGCTCATAGAATCACAGAATGGTAAGGTTGGAAGGAGACCTCAAGGATCATCCAGTTCCAACCCCCTGCCATAGGCAGGGACACCTCCCACTAGCACAGGTCACTCAAGGCCTCATCCAACCTGGCCTTGAACACCTCCAGGGAGGGAGCAGCCACAACCTCCCTGGGCAACCTGTGCCAGTGTCTCACCACCNGAATCACAGACTGACAGAATTGTTCAGGTTGGAACAGAGCTCTAAGCTCAAGCCCAAGCATTAACCCAGCACTGCCAGGTCACCACTAAACCACCTCCCTCAGCACCTCATCTATACAGATTTTCAATCCCTTCAGGGGTAGGGAGTCCTCCACAAGCCTGTTCCAGGGCTTGACAACCTTTTTGGAGAAGAAATTATTCCTCATGTCCAACCTGAGCCTACCCTGGTGCAACTTGAGATCATTTCCTCTCCTTCCATTGCAATTTCACAGAAGAGACCAAACCCATCTCTCTCCAACCTCCTTCCAGGGAGTTTTAGAGAGCCAAGAGATCCCCTCCTAGGCTTCCTTTTCTCCAGGCTGAACACTCCCATCTCCCTCAGCTGCTCCTCTCCAGCCCTGTCCTCCAGGGCTGTGCCAACCTGTGCCAGTGTCTCACCACCCTCACGGTAAAGATCTTCCTCCTAACATCCAGTCTAAATCTCCCCTCTGCCAGTTTAAACCCACATCCCTCTGCACCCCTCCTGTAAGATCCCTTCAGCTATTGGCAGGCAGCTTTAAGGTCCCCCCAGAGTCTTCTCCAAGCTAAACACCCTCAGCTCCCTCAGCCTATGCCCATAGCAGAGGTGTCCCAGCCCTTAGATCATCTCTGACCCTCCTGTGAACTCACTCCAACAGCTCTGTACCATTTTTTTTGCTGGGCACACCAGAACTGGACACAGCATTCAAGGTGGAGTCTCAGGGGAGCATAGTAAAGGATAAGAGGAAATAAAGTCTTCACTTCTGGTCTTCTTCAAAGTGTTCCATTACACTCTGCCACTCCAGCAACACTTAGCAGTCACAGCAGAGGCAGCCTGGTGCACCTCTGAGAGCCTGCAGCTGCCTTTCTCACCCTGTGAGGAATTGCTGGGCAGGGGCAGAGAGCTGCTGGCACCCATCATGTTCTGCCCTTGTCAGTCTGCAAGCTGATTTCTTCAGCTGGAGCCTTCATCTCTTGGCAAACCCTGAGGAGTAAGCTGTTGTTTGGAGAGATTTTCCCTTCTTTTCAGACAGCAGTTGCCCTGGTGAAGAGGCTCTTTAAGTGTGCATGAGATCCATCACTCTCCTGCTGTACATCAGAAATGTCTCCTCTTGAACCAGGAGGTGGCCAGCCCACAGCCCTTCTGAGCACACCTTCAGAGAGGCATTAAAGAGAGCACAGAAGGTTCAGCCAGGCACTGAAGCTCCTGCTTGGCTCTGCACATTTGCTCAAGAGCTTTTCTGAGCAGAGAAGTTTGCTGCAGCAGGGCAGAAATGTCCTGGTCCTCCTAGCCTGAGTGAGGAGCTCCATGCAGGCACAGGGTCAGACAGGCTGTGCTGCCAGACAGATGGAGATCCCCCCAGGCACGGGCAGAGACATGCATCACACCCATCTCAGCATCTAAACATCTCCAAGCCTCAGCCCTGCTCCATGATTCCCACACATGATTTCCCATTTCTGCAAACCCTTCCAGATGAGGATGTGTGCAAAGCCTGCCCCAGAGAAGTGCTGCAGCACTGAGAGGTCAACCCTGCCCTAAGGTCCTCCAAAATCCAGGAGGATTACAGCATCATACAGACAGGGACCTATTGGAGTAGGTCACAACAAGGATTGAGAGGGGCTGGAAACCCTCTGCTGTGGGGCCAGGCTGAGAGAGTTGGGGTTGGTCAGCCTGGAGGAGAGGAGACTCCAGGGAGAGCTTTTGGTGGCCTTGCAGTGCTTAAAGGGCTGGTCAGAAAGCTGGGGACAGGCTTTTGAGCAGGTGCTGTCATGACAGGACAAGGTGGGGTGGTCTGAAACTAAGAGAGGGAGGCTCAGAGCAGAGAAAAGGAAGACTTTTTTTTTTTCCTCTGAGAGTGGTGAGACCCTGGCCCAGGTTGCCCAGAAAGGTTGTTGATCCCTGGAAGTGTTCAAAGACAGGGATATGAGCAACGTGCTTAGAGGGAAGTGTCTCTGCTGGCTGCAGAGAGGCTGGAACCAGGTTACCTTTAAAGCCCCTTCTAGCCCAGACCAGTCCATGATTTAACAAGGACAACATTAAGAGATTTTCTCTTCTTTATGAAGCTGCAGGGATAAAGAGAGCACAGCAACATCCCCACAGCACCTTAGCACTGCACAGCAGCCCAGCTCCCAGCTCCATCAGGAATGCACAACACCAGCACAGCACACATGTGCTGCTGGCTCTGCAACACAGCCTCTGGCCCCAGGCATCTCCCTCAGCACTCAGTGCATTTCTGAGAGCAAATGCACAGTGACAAGGAAAAGGTCAGCACTGGTAAACATCAGGTCCCAAGGGTAAGCTCTCCTCAAAACAGGGCTGCAGGAGGTTTCACACTGTCCCTGCTAGGCAGCTGTGTGGCAGATGCTGTGTGCTCTTGGCTCTGAGCTGCTCTAAAAAGCTGGGAAGGCAGAGCTGCCTCTTTGCTGCTGACAGGACTGTGCTGGCACATCTCCACACACATCCAAGCACTGCTTGCTTTAGCACTGCTCAATTTCTTCATCGTTTGCTCCTCACTTCACATAATACTGGGTGGGGAATGGCTGAGAGCAGCCCTGAGGAACAGGCCCTGGGGGTCTGGGGTGATGAAAAGCTCCACATGNGATCTCCACCTCTTTGAAGTGAACCTTGAGGCCCTGGGCACAGGAGTACTTTGGCTCGTGCCACCAAAAGCATTCTGTGACTCTATAACCCCCTCAGCCAGCAGCACCACAGGCTGCAGGGCCCAGCACACACAAGCATCACTGCAAACCAACTCTCATCTGTTCTCAGCCAGCTCAGTATCCATCAGTTATGGATGTGTGCTGCAGCTGACTGCCTGCAGCTGACTGGTAACAGAAAGCACAACAATCACAGAGTGTCAGGGGCTGNAATTTGAAGAAGCCCTTTTTGGGCAGACAGCAGCACACTGGGTGTGTGAGGAGAGAACAACTACTTCAAAGCCACCTCCACAGAGTCCCACAGGCTTTGCTGTTGCATTCCCTCCTGGAGCAGAGCAGCTGTGACAGCCTCACACCAGGAAAGCTAAGTGCATAACCTCACAGGAAACCACAATCATGGGCCAGTAAACAAAACCCCTAAGTCAACTTTATGTCTTAACTGGCAGGTTTAGGAGGTCCTTGAAGGTGTTCTTGAGCCCAGGAGGAAACTTGGAAGCAGGCGGTAAGCCAAGAGGAACCTTGAGCTAAAGTTCCAACATGAGGGGATGCTGCTTTGTGGTGTTTAAATCCCTTCTGCTTTCTGTGGCACATTCATAGAACCACAGAATTGTCAGGGTTGGAAGGGACCTCAAGGATCATCCAGTTCCAACCCCTCTGCCACGGGCAGGGACACCTCACACCAGATCAGGCTGGCCAGAGCCTCATCCAGCCTGGCCTTAGACACCTCCAGGGATGAGGCTTCCACCACCTCCCTGGGCAACCCATTCCAGGCTCTCACCACCCTCATGCTGAACAACTTCTTCCTAACATCCAGGCTGACTCTACTCATTCCCAGCTTTGTTCCATTCCCCCCACTCCTATCACTACCTGACAGCATAAGAAGTCCCTCCCCAGCTTTCTTGCAGCTCCCTTAAGACACTGCAAGGCCACAATAAGGTCACCTGGGAGCCTTCTCCTCTCCAGCCTGCACAGCCCCAACTCCCTCAGTCTCTTCTCACAGCAGAGCAGCTCCAGCCCTCTGCTCATCCTCATGGCCCTTCTCTGGACACCTTCCAGCACCTCCACATCCTTCTTGTCCCAGGGGCTCCAGAGCTGGATGCAGTACTCCAGGTGGGGTCTCAGCAGTGGAGAGCAGAGGATGAGGATTGACCTGCACCCTTCCTCCACCTGCTTGCAGGGTTTTGCAACCATCTCATGGGCCAGGCTGCCAGTGCCAGTCAGTTGCCTTGAGTGACCTGTGCTAGTGGGAGGTGTCCCTGCCTATGGCAGGGGGTTGGAACTAGATGATCCTTGAGGTCCCTTCCAACCTTACCATTCTATGATCCAAACTTCTCCTAGAACCATAGACCTGCCAAGGTTGGAAGACACCTTTGAGATCTCCATGTCCAACAGCTCACCCAGAGCTCACCATGGTGCCACTAAGCCACAGCCCTCAGCACCACATTCACATGGTTTTAAAGTGGATCCAGGGATGGTGACTGCACCACCTCCTTGGGCAGCCTGTTCCAACCCCTTTCTGGCAACAAATTTTTCCTGATATCCAACCTGAACCTCCCCTGGCACAACTTGAGGTTCTTGCCTGTTGTCCTGACACTTGTTGCAAGTAAGAAGAGACCAATCCCTACCTTCCTCCAACCTGCTTGAGGTGGTTGTAGAGAGCAGTGAGGTCTCCCCTCAGCCTCCTCTTCTCCAGACTAAACCACCTCAGGTCCCTCAGCTGCTGCCCCTAAGACTTGTGCTCAAGGTCCTTCACCAGCTTGGTTGCTGTCCTTGGATTTGCTTCAACTCCTCAACTCACAGCAAAGTGTCAATGGTTCAATCTTTCCAGAGAAATGCCTCCAGAATCAGCTCCTCAAACAGCTGAATCAAACAGGTTCTCTTCTGCCACTGCCAGCCCCACACATCCACCATCCCACCACCAGAGTCATCCGTGGGCTGGGCTGGAAATGGAACAACAATTACATCCCAGCTTTCCATTTCTGTCTCTTTATAGGAATCAAGAGAGCCAAAGACACAAAGTGGGGGGGAGGGTGAAAAAATAGCAAATGAATCACAGGCTACTGTAAATCCATTGAGGGGAAAGTTCTAGTTGGGATCCAGTTTAGGGCAGGCTTTTGTTGTATTTGAACTGCTCACTCCTACTTACAAGCATATTAGGCTAGACCCAGTCCACAGTCCTGAAATGCCCACTGGGCACTGATGTTTGCCAGTAGGAAATGGAACAAGTACAGAAGTCTCTTGCCATTAAGATCAAAAGGAGTGAGGGCACACTCTGACATTTCTCCTTTCCTGCATGGAGTCCCTGTTTGGCAAAGCAAATTCCACCATGGAGCTTTGAACCCTTCATAGAGAAAAGACAAAAGGTGAAACCCCTGCTCTTTGGAAGTCAACTTCAGATGAAGCAGGTTTGAGCCAGGATTTTCTATAGGAGAACTGAGACCACAAACCACACACCTCAGCTCCTCGGGAGCTCGTGGAACGACAAAACTGTCGAGGTTGGAAGAGACCTTTGAGCTCATCAACCTCTCACCCAGACCTCACAACCCTACCACTGCCACTGCACCACATCCCTCAGGCTTTTAAATCCCTCCAGGGATGGTGACTCCAGCACCTCCCTGAGCAGCCTGTGCCAGTGTCTCCTAAACCTTTCTGGCAAGAAACTTTTCCTGATATCCAACCTGAATGAGATCTCCCCTCAGCCTCCTTTTCTCCAGACCAAACCACCCCAGTTGTCTCAGCACATGGGACTTGGGTTCAAAGCCCTTCACCACCTTTCCTCCTTTTCTCTGGACCTGCTTCAGCATCTCCATGTCCTCCTTGGAGCCAGCGTTCAAGTGTGGCCTCACCAGTGCCAGTCAGAGGAGACATTCACGCCCTGAGACCTGCTGGCCACCTGTCTGTGTCAGCACCACCAAGGCAGGACACAGAATGGCTGCATCAGCCCAGGGCAAGGGCTGGCCCACGCTGCTGAGAGCCACAACTCCTGTCAGTGACTGGGCTGCGACTCAGCTTGTCCCACTGTGGCGGGGGCACACCCAAGTCCCTGCCCCACCGAAGGTTTGAATGGGGTGGGAAACTGTTCTGCTCCCCCCCACCTCTGGTTCCGGGGGTTTGGAATGTGAAAGGAGCAGGTGTCAGGTACCTTACCCCACCCCTGCAGGCTTGAACGGGGGAGAGCAAATCACCCCAGCATAGATATATGGCAATGGGACACATTGTCTAGGGAGACTTGGAGCGGACTGCCGGAGACTGCTACGGGGGACTTTGAGAGGGCTTTAAGAGGGACTGCTATCCACAGACTGCCAGCCACGGTCCTGCCAGCCACGGACTGCCAGCGTCAGACTCGGACCTTGACTTAGACCTGGAGTCGGTCCTTGAGGGGCATCTGCAAGAACAGTGATGAGAAGGCACAGTCCCCGCTCTCGACCATCAGATCCTGCCTGTTGCAGGGACCTGCCTCTGCCGTATTCGTGGGTACGCTGTGAGCAGCCTGAGCTTTACCCTGTGCTGCCCCCACGATCGATCTGCACTTCAAGGCACTGCCAGACTGCCGACTAGGAGCCAAGGGACTATCTCCCAATTCCTGCTGCACGGCCGTGAGTAGCGCAGACGTTCCCTAGGGCTCCAGCCTGCCTTTTGTTCTTAAGTCCAGCAAAGCTATTTTTTATAGCAAACCTTTCCAAGCTTCCTGATTTTCCTGAATTACTAAATTCCCTGTAAGCATCCTTGGGAAAGATTTTCCCAAACTAATTTCTGAACCCTAACTAATATTTAATATAAAGTTGTGGGCAGGGCTTTCTGGAAATAAAATAACTGCAGGTTTTATAATTCCTGCCTTGTGAATTACCCACACCCAAGTCACCCACTTGCAGAAGAAGTCAGGTTTGCTGCTCTAGGGCATGCTGTATTCCAGCAGCATTGCTACCCACAGCAAGCTGATGCCCTAGTTGGGTTTTCATCTAGTTTCATGGTCCAGAAGTTGCTCTGCCTGTACTTGAGGGATGTAGCATAGATCTCTGCATTGGATTTAGCTGGAAACCACTCACAACATCAGGCTGTGACATTTCAGTCCTCCTAGACTGAGGAAAACCATTTAATTACTCTTTCTTAACTCATCCCCAGATCCAAACATCATTTAGTAGGACAATTGGACTCCATTTGCTGGAGTAAAGGTTCCTCCCTGTCCTCAGGACACAGCAACTCTCCAAACCCACCTGCTGCTGCTCAGACCTGTTTGAGCAGACCACAGCTGACAGATCTGCAGCTGAGGGAAGTGCTTGTTTGGGGCAGTTGCTCTGATGCAGTTGTGCTGCTGATTCAGGAGGAGTTTTCTCCAGCTTGCTCTTTGAACATTTCACCCAGCTGATGATTCAGCCTTTTTTTTGCTTCAAGCATAAATCACCTTCCAGATAAAGTCTTGCTAGAAAGCTTTCACTGATTCCAATTGGAAATGAAACTGTGGAAGCACAAAGAGTGGATCAGCAAGGAAAACCTGGGCTGAGCTTTGTGAACCTGCATTCTCCTGCTCTCCTGACTCCTCAGGGCAGGAGTGAACATTTACAAGGTATCATAGAGTCATAGAATGGTAAGGTTGGAAAGGGCCTCAAAGATCATCTAGTTCCAAGCCCCTGCCATAGGCAGGGACACCTCCCACTAGTACAGGTCACTCAAGGCCTCATCCAACCTGCCCTTGAACACCTCCAGAGAGGTTGTGGAGCACAGAAGCACAGAATGTGATCAAAGATCTGTGCTTCACAACCTCCCTGGGCAACCTGTGCCAGTGTCTCACCAGTACAGGGTGGGGTAGATTACTTACTGCAAAGCCTTTGATGCTGCTCTTCTCTAAATCTCTAAGCAGCTGCATCTGGAGCACATGGAAGGTCACTTCAACCCTTTGGAAGTGATTGGATAACCCTTCAAGACAGACCTGTCCCTTTGGAAGGAGCCATACAATCAAACTAAGCCCAAGCTCCTTCTTTCCTGAGCATCCACTTACACCACACTCTTCAGCTCTGCTGTTGCCACCACAGATGAACTTTTCAGTCTCAAAGCTGTTTTCTGGACAGAGCAAACTCTCTGCCTTGCTTAACTTAGTGCCTGACTGGTAAAGCCTGTCCCACCCTGTCACTGACCCCAGCCATCGCCACTGCACACAATCAATCTTAACTCTTCTGAACACCCCACAGCAAATGCAGCAGCAGGAAAAGAGGAGCAGTAACAGAGCCCTTGTGGATGCAGGACAATCAATCATCAGCTTCCAGGGAGAAATGAATGGCCCATTAAGGAAGCAGTCCATAACCTCAGCTTCTCTGTAATGGATCCCAGTCCTAGACTGCCTGGCATCAAAAAAGGATTTCAGCCCTGAAGAGAGACCCAACCTGAGGCTGCGTGCACAGCAGGAACCATAGAATGTGATGGGTTGGAAGGGACCCCTGAGGGTCAGCTTGTCCAAGCCCCCTGCCATCAGCAGGGACACCTCCAACTACAGCAGGTTCATAGAATCATAGAACTGTCTCACTTAGAAGAGACCTCTAAAATCATCACATCCAACCATCAACCTAACACCACCGCAGCCATTAAACCATGTCCCAAAGTGCCATGGTGTCCCAGGTTGGGAAATATAGGGTTAAAAAAGTCCTCTAGGGACTTGAAGATTGTTATTCAATCCCACAATTCTGCTATCTCTTCATAAGCTCACAGCAAGGCCAGCTTGTGCTCCTTTCCTCCCCCTCCAGCCTTGTGCTGGGCAGGAGCTGCATTATCAGGACAAACATATAAGGATAGGCCTGGTTGGGGCCTCCAGAGGCTGTGCTTAGGCCTCTTGGATGGCAGAGGCATGGGGTGGGGGAGGATTGGGGCACTAGGGATGATAGATTTAGTTTTGGGCTGGGGGAAAATTCAGGGGGTTTGCTTATGGATTCTGTATCTGCTTTGTAATTTCTATCTGTAACTCTCTCCAAATATAATTCTGTTTTTTTCTCCAGTTCATTTGAGAGCTTCACTCTGTCAGCTCTTTAAGCCCATGACACATGGCCACAGGTTTCTTGAACACCTCCAGGGATGGAGCCTCCACCACCTCCCTTGGAAACTTATTCTGAGGTTGCTCAGGGCCCCGTGGAATCTGACCTCAAACACCTCCAGGGATGGGGACTCCACCACCTCCCTTGGAAACACATTCTGAGGTTGCTCAGGGCCCCATGAAATCTGACCTTGAACACCTCCAGGGATGGAGCCTCCACCACCTCCCTTGGATACATATTCTGAGGTTGCTCAGGGCCCCATGGAATCTGACCTCAAACACCTCCAGGGATGGGGACTCCACCACCCCTCTGGGCAACCTGTTTCAATATTGCACCACTCTCATTATAAAGAGCTTCCTTCTAGTAGCCAATCTAAATCTCTCCTGTTCCAGCTGCAATCCATTGTCCCTCACCCTGGCACTCCCAGCCCTTCTCCAGAGTCCCTCCCCAGCAGACTTGGGTGGGGATGAAGAGTGTGCCCTGCCCCCCTGGATGTGTGGCAGTGAGTCCCAGACTTCCCTGAGCAGGAAGATGCCACAGGAACACTGGGGTCTTGGTTTTCCAGAAGAAGCCAAAAGCAGAAGGGGGAAGAAAAAAAAAAAACAACAAACAACCTTCCAGGGTTAAAGTAACAAAAGTGAAGCAAAACAGCTGAGGACCAAAGTCACAACAGCCAAGGACCACATCTTCTGGGGACCCACACTGGGGATATTATTTAGAGTCACAAAAATGGTTTGGGTTGGAAGGGAACACAAAGATCATCTAGTTCCAAACCCCTGCCATGGGCAGGGACACCTGCCACTAGAGCAGGTTGCTCAAGGCTTCATCCAGCCTGGCCTTGAACACTTCCAGGCTTGGAGCCTCTGCAGCTTCTTTGGGCAACCTGTTCCAGTGCCTCAGCATCCTCATGGGGAAAATATTTCTTCCTCACATCTAATCTAAAAACTCAGCTTCTTCCAGTCTGAAGCCATTCCCTCTCATCCTGTCACCACCTGCCTTGGTACCAAGTCCCTCCCCAGCTCTCCTGGAGCCCCTTCAGGTACTGGGAGGCTGCTCTAAGGTCTGCCTGGAGCCTTCTCCAGGCTGAACAGCCCCAACTCTCCCAGCCTTTTTTTGTTGGAGAGCAATAAAGGAGGTTTGACCAGGCAAGGCAACAAATCTACCCCAGCCAAATCCAACACGTGGCAGTGGATGCACAAAGGGAAGGATGAAGGGAGGGCTCTGCTGACCCTGAGGAGCAGCTCTCTGCTTAGTGGGAGAAAGAGCCTCAGCCTTTCTTCTTACAGATCCACAACCACAGTTCCCACAGAGCACCTTGTGTCTCTCGTGGTCCTGCAGCCTCTTGCAGATCTTAATCAAGCAAAACATTGAAAATAGGTTCAGGGCTCAGTTCTGGTGGAGACCCTGCAGCAGGGGAATGCTGGTGTGCCTGAGAAGAACAGAGGCTGGGAATGCCTGGAAAAATACCTCCACCACTGCAAAGTTTTCCTGGCCAAAACTGCTCTCCTCAGCAGCAGAGAACCCAAATGGGGAATCAAAGCTCCCTGAGCAAGTGATAGCCTCTGACACTCACCAGCTGTGTGAGCCTAAATGTGCTGCCTGGAATCACAGAATGTGATAGGGGTTGGAAGGGACCTCTGAAGATCAAAACTAACCCTCCCTCCCCTGCTCCAGGCTGAGCAACCCAAGTGCCCTCAGCCTCCTCTGCTCCAGGCTGAGCAACCCAAGTGCCCTCAGCCTCCTCTGCTCCAGGCTGAGCAACCCAAGTGCCCTCAGCCTCCTCTGCTCCAGGCTGAGCAACCCAAGTGCCCTCAGCCTCCTCTGCTCCAGGCTGAGCAACCCAAGTGCCCTCAGCCTCCTCTGCTCCAGGCTGACCAACCCAAGTGCCCTCAGCCTCCTCTGCTCCAGGCTGAGCAACCCCAGGTCCCTCAGCTGCTCCTCACAAGGTGGGACCCTTCCCCAGCCTGGTTGCTTTAGAATGCAGAGTGCTGAGGGCACTCTGAATGAAGCAGTCCACAGGAGCTGGGCAAGGCATGAATTTTTGATCAGGAAATCCTGTTGGTGTGTTTGGGTATTGATTTCCTGGTGCTGTGAGCCTTTGGATCAGGGCAGAAACCAGCAGTGGCTTTGCCTTTTCAGCCTCCCCAGCTCTGAGAGGCTGGAGAAGGAGAGAAACAAAAGGGAGGGTTTGCTCCTGCTTAAACCTGGCTGAGTGAATGCTCTTTGTGCACCCAAGAGCTGTGGTTAAAGGTGGTCACAGGCAGCTTGCAAGGCTGGAGCCAAAATGCTGCTGGCTTCTAGGGTTTTACCCAGAGTATTTGGGTGGATTTTATGCATTTCATAGAATCACAGAATGTTAGGGGTTGGAAAGGACCTCTGGAGATCATGGAGCCAAGCTCACTGCCAAAGCAGGATCACCCAGGGCAGGCCACACAGGAACACATCCAGGTGGGTTTTGAAAGGCTCCAGAGAAGGAGACTCCACTGTGGGCAGCCTGTGCCAGGGCTCTGGGGCCCTTACAGTCAAGAAGTTGCCCCTTGTGTTGAGCTGGAAGCTCCTGTGCTGCAGCTTCCATCCATTGCTCCTTGTGCTATCCCAGGGAGCAGTGAGCAGAGCCTGTCCCCACAGGAACACATCCAGGTGGGTTTTGAAAGTCTCCAGAGAAGGAGACTCCACTGTGGGCAGCCTGCTCCAGGGCTCCAGCACCCTTAGAAGAAAGAAGATTTTTCCTGCTGCCTGCCCTCCACAAAGCAAGAAGAAAGACTTCACCATTGAAGTTCTGTAAGCAAGAGGCAACACCTCCCAGCTGCTTCTCATATCAACCCCATGTGGGTGCAGTGGGGATCCAGCTATTGAGGCAGTGTTAAGGTTGCAGATGCTGGCTGGCTGGGCTGGTGGCATTGCTGTTATCTCTGCCCACTCTGACAAGCACACAGTGGGCTTTCAGTCACTGCTGCAGTGTGCTTTGGGCTTTTGTTTCATTTTAAAATTTGATGGACTTCAGAGTAGGCGCAGAAGGAACCAAGACAAAAGCCAAGCAGCCAGGAAACAGCAGCTGACTGAAGCTGTGAAAAAGAAAAGGGCTGCACAGAGTGGATCTTCTCCACCCACATCCTTTTTTTTTTTCAGCTGCTAACCTGCAAAAGCCACAGCCAGCTCCTCAGCAAGCAGAGCAGCACAGGGAGGGGGGACACATAGGCAGAGCCAAGGGGGAGCTGGCAGAGGTGGCTGCTGGCACTGCTTATATGAACACTGCCTTCAGAATGGTCCCATGGCACAACACACTCCAGCACCCTCCAACCTGCAAGCAGATCACCCTGAGACCTCATATCCATAAGGGTATCCTGGGCAGGGAGGGGATTCTGCCCCTCTGCTGTGCTCTGTTGAGACCCTTCCTGCAGTGCTGGGGGCAGCTCTGGAGTGCTCAGCACAGCACAGACAGGGACCGGCTGGAGCAGGGTCAGAGGAGGCCACAGCAGTGCTGGCAGGGGTGGAAGGGCTCCGAGGCCAGGCTGAGAGACTTGGGGGTGTCCAGCCTGGAGAAGAGAAGGCTCCAGGGAGACCTTCTGGTGGCCTTGCAGGGCTTACAGGGATGGTCAGAAAGCTGGGGACAGAGTTTTAAGCAAGGCCTGTAGTGACAGACCAAGGAGTGATGGTTTGAAACTAAAAGAGAGATTCAGACTGGAGAAGAGGAAGAAATGTTTGACACTGAGGGTGGTGAGAGCCTGTCCCAGGCTGCCCNGTGTCTGTGGGGGTGAAGTTCCCAACCCACATCAAGCAGAAAGCTTCTGAAGAGGGCCTGTTGTGACAGGATGAGGGGTGGTGGCTTGAGACTAAAAGAAGGAGATCCAGACTGGAGAGAAGGGAGAAATGTTTGACACTGAGGGTGGGGAGAGCCTGGCCCAGGTTTTCCAGAGAGATGGGAGCTGCCCCATCCCTGGAACCGTTTCAGCTCAGGTTGTTTGGGGCTCTGAGCAACCTGCTCTAGCTGCAGATGTCCCTGCTGAGTGCAGGGGGTTGGACTGGATGACCTCTGAATGTCCTTTCCACCCCAAACCAGTCTGTGGTACCTGTTAGAGACATGAACCCACCAAGCACTAAATCCTAAGCTGGAGCCTCAGACAGATCCTATGATTATACAACAAATTCTCAGCTGCATCTCCTCCAGGCATCTGTTTCCAATTAGATTAATGAGCACCTAGAATGATACTCTAATACTTTTCAAAGCAACCCCCAGAATCAATACCCCAATAGTAAGCTCTGTTTTTTTGCATGTGCTACAAAGAGCAGTTTGGGAGAAGATGATCTAATCCAGCAGCTATTGATTAATCAATCCCAGGCAGGATACTAATAGGCTTTTCTTACAAGAGCTGGCCCAAGGAGGAAGCAGTGGGATTGCTGAATGAGAGAAACTGGTTGTGTGCTGAAGTTTCAGGGCAAGGGGAAGGCATGCAGTGGATAAATGGCCCTTCTGAGATGGCTTTAAGTGGGCAGAGACTGGGAAGAAATGGAGGCACTGAGCAATGAATGGAGAAGGTAATAAATCAGAGGTACTGGCTTCAAAGAGCAGAAATGCTCCTGGTGATGAGCTGTGGTTGGTATCAATAACACTGCCCTGTGCTGCAGAAACCATCACAGGGAGGTCTGTGCAAGAGCCCAGCCTGGGTCTGGAGTGCAGCAGACTGCATTCTGCTTTGTGCTCCTGGCCAGTGAAATGGCCTGCAGGCATTGCTAGTGTTTGCTTTAGTTATTTTTCCAGGGTGGCACTTGTGGCTAGGACAACATGGGATGACTCAGATCATCTCTGCACAGCTGGCAGATTGTTCTTCCTCCTGCAGTCCACAGGCAGCAGCAGCCAGGGCAGCTGAGCACTGCTCATCACCTCCTCTTGCCTTCTCCTTCCTGCCTCTCCACTTGGTAAAGCCAGAGAATCAGAGAACCATTTTGGCTGGAAAAGACCTTTAAGATCATCCAGTCCAACCATGCTCTAGCTCTGTCAGGGCTGGTGTTAGGCCATGTCCCTCAGCACCACACCTCTGTGTCTTCTGAGCCCCTGCAGGGATGGGGATTGAGCCATCTCCCTGGGCTGCCTGTTCCAGTCTTTGAGAACCCTTTCAGTAAAGAAGTTTCTTCTCATATCCAACCTAAATATGCCCTGGTGAGACTTGATGCTATTTCCTCTCATCCTACCCACTTGTTATTAAATCCTTTACTACCACAGAAGCACAAAACAATTGGAGAATCCTCTAGACTCAGAGCACACTGAGTACACTTTGCATCCACTGTACAATCACAGAATGAAGCAGGTTGGAAAAGACCTTTGAGACCACCAAGTCCAACCTATCACCTAACCCTTCTAAATTAACTAACCCATGGCACTAAGTGCCTCATCCAGCCTCCTTTTAAACATCCCCAGGGATGGGGACTGCACCACCTCCTCAAGCAGTCCATTCCAATGCCAATCTCTTGCTAGGAAGAACTTCTGCCTAACATCCAGTCTGAACCTGCCCTGGCACAGCTTGAGGCTGTGTCCTCCTGTTCTGTCCCTGGCTGCCTGGCAGAAGCATGTGAAGATCCAAGCAAATCACAGCTCTGCAGCAGATACACAAGTCCCTCCCAGGACCTGCAAAGCAGTCACCTCACTCAGCAAGGAAATGCAAAACAGATGCTGGAGGCCAGCTGAAGAGGTCCATTCCCAGCCTCTTGGCAAGGGTTAGGAGCTTGCCTCTCAAGACAGGACACCTCAGAGTAGCTACAAATTACAGACACAAGTGAGAGCACTGCACTGCCTGAGCCCTTCTGTTGCTGCTGTCTGGGTGAAGCTGCACTTTGTACAACTGGAAATAGTAAAACTGCCCAAGAGGTTTTGACCTCCAGGGGCTGTGGCAGTCGTGGTCCTGTCTGGCAGCAATGAGGAAACTCAACCTGGTGTATCTTCTCCATAGCCAGAGTCATGTCAAGTGTGAAGGTGACTGGAAGGGTTTGGTATGATTTTGGAGCTGCCAAAACCAGTACTGGGCCCTCAGTGCTGCTCATTGATGTGGCTTTTGAGTTTCATCACAAAGGTTCAACCCAATCAAGAGAGGAAACCTCCAGGTGCAAAGCCTGAATGAGGCACTGGGTTTGCCTCCCTGTGTTGTGCAGATTGGGACCTCATTTTCTGTGGTTCCTCAGGAGGACATGCTCCTGCCCACCCACCCCTCCTCCAGCACAGCACACCAGCACCCTGCAGTGCACACACCACTTCTAACACATGGCAACACCAAGGCTGACACAGGTAAGCAACTCTGCAACCTCAGACCAACAAAGGCCACAAGAGTGGTTCAAAGGCTCTTAACAGGACCTGCAGAACAACCTTTAAGATAACAGAAGCTGCAGGGTGAGGAGCAAACCATTAGGGGACAAAATGCACAAACTACAACACTTTTTGTCCCAGAAGAACTTATTCCAAGCTGACCCAGCACATAACAGCCCCCAGGAGTGCTGCAGCCCCCCCAGAGGACTCACGTTGTAGAGGATGTCAGTCCACCCCTCCATGGTGATGCACTGGAAGACAGTGAGCACAGCAAAGAGGATGTTGTCAAAGTTGGTGATGCCATAGTTGGGCCCTTGCCAGTACTCCCTGCAGGTGGTCCCACTCTCACACTGCCTGGCAGGAGGCTCCTCTCCACAAGGAAAATCTCCCACAGCATCACCTGCAAGGAAGAAAAGAGGGAAGAAAAGTTACTGACTGCTGCTGCTGCATCCTCCTTGCACCACTGCATGGATCAGAATGGGTTGGGTTGGAAGAATCCTTAAAGATCATCCAGTTGCAACCCTCCTGCCCTGAGCAGGGACACCTCCCACCAGCCCAGGTGGCTCAAGGCTTCATCCAGCACATCAGATGTGCTTAGTGCTCTGGGAGAATTGTCTCATGGATGGGACAGAGAAACCTCCTCCTTTTGATGGCTCATAAAGTGAGTTGGTTTGGAAGACCTTAAACATCATCCAATTCCAACATCCCCATCATGGGCAGGGACACCTCCCACCAGCCCAAGTTGCTCAAGGCCTCATCCAACCTGGCTTTGAACACTTCCAGGGAGGGGGCACCCACAGCCTCCCTGGGCAACCTCTGCCACTGTCTCTCCACCCTCACTGTCAAGAACTTCTTCCTAATCTCCAGTCCAGCCACTTCCAGCTTCAATCTGTCCCATCCTGTCACTACAAGCCCTTGGCAAAAGGTCCCTCCTGTAGTAGTTTAAGGCTTCATTGGACAATTCCACCAAGAGAAAAAAAATCAGAATTTTCCTGAAAGTTCAGTGCAGAATGTAAATGAATTAAAGCCTTGGTTGTGAAAAGAGAATAAAGTCAGTATCAGTCTTTGGCTTGCTAAGAAGGATAAAATGGCAATGTATAAACAACTTCTCACTCTCTGTTCCCATTGCTTTCTGCCTTCCACCTTCTCCACTGCTCATCTGTGGGGACTGATCTGCTGGAAGGCAGTGAAGGGGAAAATCCTAGTGGATGGGAAAGTATCCTCATGGATGGGAAAGTATCCTAGTGGATGGGAAAGTATCCTCGTGGATGGGAGGTTGACCATGAGCCAGCAGTATGCTCCTGTGGCCAGGAGGGCCAATGCCACTCTGGGGTAGGTTAGAAGGGCTGTGGCTAGGAGGTCAAGAGAGGTTCTCCTGCCCCTCTGCTCTGCCCTGGGGAGGCTGCATCTGGAGTATTGTGTCCAGTTCTGGGCCCCCAGAACTGCTGGAGAGTGTCCAGTGAAGAGCCATGAAGAGGCTGAAGGGAATGGAGCATCTCTTTTATGAGGAGAGACTGAGGGAGCTGGGGCTGGGAGAAGAGGAGCCTGAGAGGTGACCTCAGCAATGGTTATAAAGATGTAAGGGTCATGAGTGGCAGGAGGCTGGAGCCAGGCTCTGCTGGGTGATGCCCAATGCCAGCCCAAGGGGCAGTGGTGGAAGCTGAGGCATAGGAAGTTCCATGGAAACATGAGGAGGAATTTTTTGCCCTGTGAGGGTGACAGAACCCTGGCACAGGCTGCCCAGGGGGGTTGTGGAGTCTCCCTCTCTGGAGATATTCAAAACCCACCTGGATGTGTTCCTGTGTGATCTGCTCTGGGTGATGCTGCTCTGGCAGGGGGATTGGACTGGCTGAGCTTTGGAGGTCCCTTCCAGCCCCTGACACTCTGTGATAACTGAATACCAACTTGGACTGAGCAGCTAACACCTGAGATCTTGCTGGTTTGCTCTCTGGGGGGAGAGAAGGTGGTGTTGGTGTTGTCCCTATCTGGGCTTTCTATGTCCAGGGGGGAAGGGTTGGATTTCTTTACTATTTCCAAGCTGTAAATACCTGTAAATGCATTTTGGCTGTCTGCTTGCACATTTGGCTTGCTGTCAAATAGAGCTTTAGCTTACTTCCAAACCTTCTGAGCTGCTCTTTGTTTGAGGGGTGATTTTCTCAAACTCACTACACCTCCCTAGCCCCCTTCAGCTACTGGGATGCCTCTCTGAGGTCTTCCTGGAGCCTTCTCTTCTCCCAGCTGAACAGCCCCAACTGTCCCAGCCTGCCCTCATTATAGGAGGATGACTCTGTTATAGTTGAGGACCACAAGGGATGGCCAGCAAGGTCATCAGCATCTTCCAGGGTCTGCACTAAAGCCTGCAACCCTCCAGAGAGGTTAGAAGCAGCAACACAGAGCAGTTTGGAAACCTAAAGCTGTGGACTTTGAAAGTAAATAAATGGTTAAGGAAGGGAGCCTAGAGGAAGGCTGGGGTGGGACTATTTACAAGGGCTTGTAATGACAGGAGGAGGAGGAATGGGTCTGAACTGGCAGAGGGGAGATTGAAACTGGATGTTAGGAGGAAGTTGTTTGTAGTGAGGGTGGTGAGACACTGGCACAGGTTGCCCAGGGAGGTTGGGGAGCACAGAATCACCCAATGTGATCAAAGATCACATTGGGTGATTCTGTGCTCCCCAACCTCCCTGGAGGTGCTCAGGACCAGGTTGGATGAGGCCTTGAGTGACCTGCTCTAATGAGAGGTGTCCCTGCCTATGGCAGGGGGTTGGAACTGGCTGAGCTTTGAGGTCCCTTCCAACCTAATCCATTCTGTGATTCCTGTTTACACAGAGGTGTAACCTGAGAAGCAGGAAAGGGTTTTAGCAGTGACAGGCTAAGGTAATGGAGCAGCAAACTGCACCAAATCAAAATTCACCAGGGGGAAAACAAGATCAGCACTGATAATAATTAGGAATAATCACTGCACAGAGCAAAAGCCTGCAGGAGGAAAACCAGGTTGGCACTGGGGCTCCAGGATGCATGTGTGATGTGTTTTCCTGTTGACTCAACACCTTTAATGCTGGGCAGCTCTCTGCAGCTCCCATATGGGTCACCACAGGCTTTCACAAGAGCCTTGTGAGATGAGTCTGCAGAAGGAAAATGCCAAAGCCAGTTTGATCTCTGTTTGGCCTTTTGTTGCCAAGGAATGCTCTGAAATGCCATCCAGTGAGACCTGGGCAGGTTGGAGAGCTGGGCAGAGAGGAACATTATGAAATTCAACAAGGGCAAGTGTAGGCTCCTGCAGCTGGGGAGGAAGAACCTCCTGCCCTACAGAATCACAGCGTGGTCTGGGTTGGAAGGGACCTCCAAACAGTTCAACCAACACAGGTGAAGTAGTGGTGATCTGGTGCAGCTGATCCTGCTCTGGCAGGGGGGTTGGACCAGATGGGCTTTGGAGGTCCCTCCCAGCCCCTGACATTCTGTCATCCTGTAATGAGGTTCACATCTCCACTCTCAAGCCAACCTTTGGAGCCTGTGGCATCAGGCCTGGCTTGGTTAATGCACCTCTGTGGAGCTGAAGAGCACTTAGGCTTTAAAAGGCTGTGCTGATGGCTTTGGGGGATGCTCTGCTGCTCTGCTCACAAGGGACCACAGTGCCAGGAAGCTTCACCGCACTCTGCCTTTCCGGAAACACCACCGCACCGCTTCCCGCCCGGCACCTGGAACCCAGCCCATAACTCATCTGCCACCCAGCTCCTGAGCCCAGCCAGGGCCTGGCAGTGCAGGCACCTTCCCACACCAGCCAGCCAGAGGAGCTGGGCTGAGGGGGAAGTGACCCTGGCCATGCCATGTGCCCCCCACCGAGATGCCAGGTGCTGCAATGCAGAGAGCTGCACCACGCACTCAGTTTCTCGGCTGCGCTCCCGGTTCCTTGCTGGGAGCCTACCCAGCAAGCAAGAGGCACTTACACAGGACATTACACATGACAAAAACCTGCTCCCAGTCCCCAAGCCTGGCACAGAGACCTCTCAATCATCACTGATGTCAGAGAGCTGCCTGCGGCGAACACAAACGGCTCGCGGGGGTTGCTTTGCCCTTTTCTGCTAACTGGGTTTGGAGGGAAGAAATTAAATCCCTCTTCTCTTTTGCCCTCCAGCTGAAGGCAGCCCAGCAGCCTCCCAGCTCAGCCTGCAAATGAAGGATGAAAAAAACCAAAAAACTGCTCCCCACCTAGAAACATAACCAAGGAAACAATTCACAGGCTCACAGGATTTTAAGGGGTTGGAAGGGACCTCCATTGATCACCTCAGTTCTAGGAGTAAGGGCCCCAAAACTGAAGCCAGGATTCAGTGTTTCTAATATCACCTAGGAACACAAGCAAGGAAACAATTCACAGGCTCACAGGATGTTAGGGGTTGGAAGGGACCTCCATTGATGATCTCAATTTTAGGAGTAGGGGCCCCAAAACTGAAGGCAGGATTCAGTGTTTCTAACATCACCTAGGAACATAAGCAAGGAAACAATTCACAGGCTCACAGGATGGCAGGAGCTGGAAGGGACCCAAAGAGATCATCCAGTCCAACCCCCCTGCCACAGCAGGACCAGACAATCCAGCTCAGGGCACACAGGAACACATCCAGACAGGCCTTGAAAGGCTCCAGAGAAGGAGATTCCACAACCTCTCTGGGCTCTGGGACCCTTACAGTAAAGAAGTTCTTCATGTGGAGCGTGCTGGAGTTTTTCTGTTAGCAGACTGTAAAAACCACACCACCAGAGTGCTGTCTTAAATCACCCCTTCCCCTATCACAGGACACAACTGAGAAGAGTTTGTCCCCTCCCTCTTGCCCCCCAGCCCTCAGATAGTTATAAACATTACAGAATCAAATCCCACTCTGCTTCTACAAAGCTCTGTGCCAACCACTTGCAGCAACCCATTCCCACGTTGGTGTTGGAAAGCTCTCTGAAGGATGCCCAGAGAGCTGGCAGGGCTGTGGGGTTTATTACCATCTGAATTCATACAAACAAACCATCCTGAAAACCTATTTCCTGCTAATGACTGAAAGTAGAAACCTGTGTTTCAAAAAGGCAGGCAATTGCACCTTAAATTGCAATCTTCTGGAGACAAAACCCAATTATTTTCATCAGTGGACATCCCAGATAACCAACAGACATTAGCACTGCTATAAAGGGAGATGAAGAAATTAGTTGGAAAATAATTGGCTTTTTAGTTTTGAGGGTTTGGGGTTTTGCTTTTTAACTTGGACCAAGTTGTGGGCCAGAGAGAGGCAGCTGGCTGGGACCACAGCCTAGGATCTCTGGGCATTACCTCTCCCCACCCTCATCTGCTGGAGTTCATCACCCCATCCACAGGCAGAGACATCATGCACTCTGCAGTGCTTTCTATGAAGGCCAATTTCATCCTTTCTCCTTCCAAGGGCTCCTTGCTTTCATCTATTGTCCTTTTTTATTTTCTCTTTTCTGGCTGATCCTTGTGGCTCTAATCCTACTGCTTCACACTGAGGTTTTTCCTCACACCCATGCAACTTACCCCAGAAACCCTGCAAGGAAATTCAACATTCAGCAGCTGTTCACTGAGCTAAACTCAAATAAAATGCAAACAATCACAGAATGAAGCAGGT
>WBNM01014478.1:2524-14171 GCA_013399055.1 Ramphastos sulfuratus
CTGGCAGCCTCCCCTAAGGTCTCCCTGGAGCCTTCTCTCCTCCAGGCTGAACAGCCCCAACCCTCCCAGCCTGTCCCCATAGGGGAGCTTCTCCAGCCCTCTGAGCGTCTTTGGAAGGCATCTCAGAGATCAGCTACTCCAACCTCTCTGCCATGGGCAGGGACACCTCCCACCAGCCCAGCTTCCTCAGGGCATCATCCAGTTTGGCCTTCAGCACCTCCAGGCCAAGGGCATCCACAGCCTCCCTGGGCAACCTGTGCCAGTGTCTCCCCACCCTCACTGCCAAGAATTTCTTCATCTTCAGTCTCAGTGTCCCCTCCTCAAGCTTAAAGCTGTTCCCTCTCACGCTATCACTACAAGCCCTTGTCAAATGTCCTTTATTGGCTTTCTTGTAGCCCCCTTCAGGTTCTGGCAGGCTGCTCTAAGGTCTCCCTGCAGCCTTCTCTTCTCCAGGCTGAAAAGCCTCAACTCTCCCAGCCTCTCCCCATAGGGAAGGTTCTCCAGTCCTCTGATCATCTCCATAGCCTCCCTCTGATCTGTTCCAGCAGTTTGATGTCCTTCTCATGGTGGGGCACCAGAACTGGACGTGTTACATTTCTTCCTGGCCTCCTCTGGACCCATTCCAGCAGCTCCAGGTCCTTCTTTTTGCTCTGTCCCTTTTGCTGCGCCTCCGTCCCTGTGCTTTTGTTTAAGGGGGACCTCGGATCCCTCGCACTACCACATGGCCCCAGAACTGGAGGCAGTGCTGCAGGTGAGGTCTGAGCAGAGCAGAGGGGCAGAATCCCCTCCCAGTGCTGCTGCTCTCCCTGCTCTGGTTGCAGCCAGCACACAGCTGGCTCTGGACTGGCAGTGCCCAGTGCTGGCTCTCACCGAGTGCATCTATCACCAGTTAGTCCCCATGAGCTTCCTATGTCCAAGCTGCTTCCTTTTCCAGGGGCTGCCTGTGGGAAAAGGAGCATCACAAGGCACGTGTTGCTTTCAGATGGGTTACTATGGAGATCAGCAGAAGGCACTATCAGTCATCACACTGACACTAAAAGCCTGCCTGGCCTTTGCAGTGGCCAGCCTGCCTTCCTCTGCCTCCTCACTGTCGCCCATGGATCCAGCTCAGTTAGCTCCATTGCCTTCTGCAGCCAGCTTTAGCCTTCAGCAGATCATATGCTCCTCAGATTCAGCTAACCCGCCCCCAGTGCTAGAAGGAGGAATCAAAGAAACTCTTTTAAATAACAGGAGGAGGTACAAAACTGCCTATGTGGAAGTGTCAAGGTTGCCTTCCTCATGTAATTTTTCTTTAGGCCTGGTTTTAGTGCCATTAGCACACACCACGTCCTCAGTGACCTTGGTTTTGTTCACCTAGTCAACCTTGGGAAAAGTCTTTTGTGTTCCTGTGCTTCCCACCTCCAGCTGCAGACAAAGAGGCTCTGCAGCTGGGAGGAACTTTGTTTTGTTGGTGTCTCGGTCCAGAGGACAGAGATTTGCTCTTATGCATCTCTGTGTTGTGGAGCTAAGGTACAAGTGAGTACAGATAACAGAAGTGAGACTCATTTATTAAAGGATAAAGTGAATGAAACAGAGAAAGAGAAGAGGAGAGAGAAAAAACAAAACAGAGAAAGAGAAGAGAGGAGAAGAGCAGGGAAGGTATTGTATTAGCAGCCAGAGAGGGTGGGGGGAGAGAAGGGGTTTCCAGAGTCCAAGTCATAGACTCATAGAATGGTAAGGTTGGAAGGGACCTCAAGGATCATCTAGTTCCAACCCCCTGCCATAGGCAGGGACACCTCCCACTGGGACAGGTCACTCAATCACTATTGGGTGATTCTGTGCTCCACAACCTCCCTGGGCAACCTGTGCCAGTGTCTCATCACTCTCACTGCAAACAACTTCCTCCTAACATCCACTTTCAATCTCCCCTCTGCCAGTTCAAACCCATTGCCCCTAGTCCTGTAATTGCAAGACCTTNTCTCTCACTGCCATAGGCAGGGACACCTCCCACTAGTACAGGTCACTCAAAGCCTCATCCAGCCAGGTCCTGAACACCTCCAGGGAGGTTGTGGAGCACAGAATCACCCGAGCTAGCATATGCTTGGTGTCTTTGATTCAACCTGAGCCTGCAGTGTGAGTGCAGCCCAGACAGCAACTGTGTGCTAGGCAGTGTGGGCAGCAGGGCAAGGGAGGGGATTGTGCCCCTTTGCTCTGCTCTCCTCAGACCCCACCTGCAGTCTTGTGTGCAGTTTTAGAGCCCCAGCACAGGAAGGACATGGAAGTGTTGGAGCCAGTCCAGAGGAGGCCACCAGGATGCTGAGAGGGCTGCAGCAGCTCTGCTGTGAGGACAGGCTGAGAGAGTTGGGGCTCTGCAGCCTGGAGAAGAGAAGGCTTGGAGGAGAGCTTGGAGTGGCCTTCCAGGATCTGAAGGGGGCTACAGGAAGGCTGGGGAGGGACTATTGACAAGGGCTTGTGATGACAGAAGGAGGAGGAATGGGTTTGAACTGGCAGAGAGGAGATGTAAACTGGATGTTAGGAAGGATGTTGCAGTGAGGGTGGTGAGACACTGGCACAGGTTGCCCAGGGAGGTTGTGGAGCACAGAATCACCCAATGTGATCAAAGGAGGTGTTCAGGACCAGGCTGGATGAGGCCTTGAGCAAGTTGTCCTAGTAGGAGGCCAACCTGCCAATGGCACAGGGTGGGTGGAACTGGCTGAGCTTTGAGCTCCCTTCCAACCCAAACCATTCTGTGAATCTATGACTCAGTTTTTAGCAGCTGCCCCTGGCCCCACCCTGGTCACATCAATGCAAGTGAGAGTGCCAGGTGTGCCAGCACTGGGCAGAGCTGAGCTAGCAGGCAGGTCCTTTACAACAACTGCTTCACACCCCTGTGCCTACAGGGGTCTTGGCAGTGGGCTTTTGCTCCTGGGTTCAATACCCATCCAGGCAAACTACCTGAGCAGCTACTGTCGGGACAGGAGGGACCAAAGATGATCCTTGGACCTGATGGAGTGGGGCCAGAGGAGGGCCACAAAAATTATCAGAGGGTTGGAGGAGCTCTGCTATGAGGACAGGTTGAGGGAGCTGGGGTGCTCAGCCTGAAGAGAAGGAGGCTCTAGGGGGGACCTAATAGCAACCTACAGGAAGGATGGAGAGAAGCTGGTTACAAAGGCCTGCAGGGACAGGATGAGGGCAATGGGTTCAGGCTTGAGAAGAGCAGATTGAGATTGGATGTTAGGAACAAGTTCTTTACTTTGAGGGTGGTGGAGCACTGCAGCAGACATTCAACCTGCTTGCCAAGGGAAGTAGCTGAGGCCTCTTCCCTGGAGACATTCAAAGTGAGGCTTGACGGGGCCAGGGGTGACCTGGGCTGATGGGGATGTCCCTGCTGACTGCAGAGGGGCAGGACTAGATGACCTCTAGAGGTCCCTTCCAGCCTAGCCCATTCTCTGTGCAAGGGAGACAAGATTTAGTCTCTCACAGTTGGGAACTTCTGAAATGGTCTTGGAACCTTTTTCAGATGATCCTGAGGTGCCATGATGCCTTGGAGGTGGTGAAGTCAGAGACTCCTGGGTTTGGTTTGGGTGTGCTAACTTCAGCAGATGTGTGTGGTTTAAGCCTAATGAACATGGAGAGAGGCATTGAGTGCACCCTCAGCAGGTGTGCTGGTGACACCAAGCTGTGTGGTGCAGCAGACAGCTGGAGAGCAGGGATCCATCCAGAGGGACCTGGGCAGGCTACAGAGGTGGGCACAAGCCAACCTCAGGAGGTTCAACAAGAGCAAGGGCAAGGTCCTGCAGCTGGGTCGAGGCAATGCCAAGCACCAATGCAGGCTGGGCAGTGCCTGGCTGGAGAGCAGCCCTGAGGAGAGAGACTTGGGGGTGCTGGTGGAGGAGAAGCTCAACAGGAGCCAGCAGTGTGCACTTGCAGCCCAGAGAGCAACCAGAGCCTGGGCTGCAGCAGGAGCAGTGTGGGCAGCAGGGCCAGGGAGGGGATTCNTTTCCCCGGGGCAGAACAGAGGTGAACACGGCTAAAGCAAGTGGGAGAAGGGCAGGGGAGGTGCAGTGCTGCAGCTCTCCTACAGGTCCTTGTTGCTGGAGAGGTGAGGCAGATCTCCCTTTGCTTCCTTGGCTCCCTGGTTTTTCCCATGGATGAATTTTCCATCTGACCCGTGTGTGTGGTTCTGTGGCTTGTCCATCAGCTGTCCCCTCTGTCCTGTTTTGTCCAGGGATGGCAGACTGCTGCAGCTGGCTGGAGGCAGCCTGGTCATCAGCGAGGTGGCGGAGCAGGACGCCGGCACCTACAGCTGCATAGCGGAGAATGGGAACGAGACCATCACAGCCCAGGCAGAACTTGCAGTTCAAGGTAGGCCAAACATTCAGTTATCTCAGAGAACAGATCTCCAGGTGGCCTGGCACAGGAGTGTTTTGTGTGCTCAGCTGAAGACAACCCTTGGGGTTTTGTGCTAGAGGTAACCCCCCATTGCACTGCCCTGGTTGCGTTAATTAACTCCTGCTGTACTGAACGGTTGCACCTGATGATCTGAAACCATCAGGTCATCAGGTTTTGGTTCCAGATCAGATCCAGATCACCAATTGTTTTGGTTCCAACCAAAATAATTCTCTGAGTCTACTGAGGTCTTCCTTGAAAGGACTCACAAAAAGTATTTGCGTTTTTTTTACTCCTTAAGGATTTTTGTTGTTTTCAAGGAGCTTGAGAGTGCTTCCTTAGCAATGCCCTGGTATCTTGTGTGTCTCACTGTCTCCTTTCCTCTTGAAAGGTGTTTTTTGCTAGAACAGATTGATAACATTGATTTTTAAAACAGCTTTCTTAAAGAACATGGGCAGAGAAAGCAGGAGGAAGTTTTACTTCTTCACTTCTCTTGTATTTCCTGTGGAAAGCTGTCAGGTGCTTTTTAAATTAATTGGGTCTTAACACTGGTTTGGAATTCTTCAGCTGCAGTGTGCTGGCACACCTAAGAGTGCTTAAGGATGGTAACAGAGAAGTGATTGTGCCTCTGGACTTGGCCCTGGTGGGGCCACAGCTTGGGTACTGGGTTCAGTTATGAGTGCCACAGTACAGGGAAGACATTGAGGGGCTGGAGGGAGCCCAGAGAAGGGCAACAAGGCTGGTGAGAAGGTCTTGAGAAACAGGGCTGGGGAGGAGCAGCTGAGGGACCTGGGGTTGTTTAGTCTTGAGAAGAGGAGGCTGAGAGGAGACCTCTGCTCTCTACAGCTCCCAGAGAGGAGGCTGCAGTGAGTAACAAGTGATAGGACAAGGGGAAATGGCCTCAAAGTACATCAGGAGAGATTTGGGTTGGAGATTAGGGAAAAAACTTCTTTGCTGCAGGAGTGATCAGAGATTGACAGAGGCTGTCCAGGGAGGTGGTGGAGTCACTAGCCCTGGAGGTGTTCAAGACCTGTGGGGACATGGTTTAGTGGCCATGGTGGTGTTGGGTGGACAGTCAGACTGGATGACCTTAGAGGGTTTTTCCAGCTGAAACAATTTTCTGATTCCATGGTTTTATGTTGCACCTGGAACTTGTGGAATAGAAGAGCTGGAGAAGGTCATCTGGGTTTGAGAGAGAGCTGTTAGGAGGGAGAATGTTTAAGAGGAAGTTGATCTTTGAGCTGTTCAGTGTTGAACAGCTATAGCCTTGCTCTTCAGGAGAGGAGTGTGAAGGCAGAGTTGCATGAGCATCCCCAGCACTCCTGCATTGCCTCACAGCTCTGCTGAACCATGGCTCTGTCCAAGTGACCACAAACAAGGTGCAGAAGTTTGTGAGCACGCTGGGGGCAGAGTCTCCTGGGAGTGCACTGGCAGTGCTTGCTTGGTGCTCTGCCCTGCTGCCTGCAGCTGCCTCCTGCTTCGCCTCCCCTGCTGCCTTGGGAGCAGCTTTCTGAGTGTGTCTGTTCTGTCCTATGGGTGCTGGTGCAGAAACATTTTGTCTGGCTCATCCTTTGTTTAGAAGCTGGGGATGAGTAAGTGTTGGAGAGCAGGGTAGGGGAAAGGGATATGGGGGTCCTAGTAGACAACAGGGTGACCAGGAGCCAGCAGTGTGCCCTTGTGGCCAAGGCCAGGGCTGTGGTTAGCAGGTCAAGAGAGGCCCTCCCGCCCCTCTGCTCTGCCCTTCTGAGGCCACATCTGGAATATTGAGTCCAGCTCTGGGCCCCTCAGTTCCAGAAGGAGCTCAGGGAACTGCTTGAGAGAGTCCATGGCAGAGCCCCAGAGCTGCTGCAGACAGTGAACATCTCCTGTGAGGCCAGGCTGAGGGAGCTGTGGCTGGGAGCTGGCAGCAGAGGAGCCTGAGGGCTGCCCTCAGTGCTGTGCTAAAGATGTGCAGGGCAGTGTGGGCAGGAGCCAGCCAGGCTGTGCCCAGGGGTGGCCAAGGGCAGCACAAGGGGCAGTGGGTGCCAGCTGGAGCAGAGGAGGTGCCATGGGGACATAAAGAGAAACTTTGTCACTGTGAAGGTGCTGGAGGCCTAGAGCAGGCTGCCCAGAGAGGCTGTGGAGTCTCCTTCTGTGGAGAGATTCCAACCCCACCTGGGTGCATTCCTGTGTGCCCTGCCCTGGGTGACCCTGCTCTGGCAGGGGAGTTGGACTGGATGAATTCTGGAGGTCTCTTCCAAACCCTCCCATGCTGTGACTGTATGTGGGTTTGTGAGAAACTCTGTGAGGCCTCTTGCAGTGCAGTGCAGCTCAGCTCTGCTTTGACTCAGTGTTGTGAAAGCAAACCCATCCTGCTCATGCAAGGGAGAGGGAAAAAAACCACATTTATTTTAATTTCTTGGGCCAGAAGAATCCAAATGGGGGCTTTGTCTTTTTAAATACTGGCATGCTTGAGAGAGTCCAGCACAGAGCCACAAAGATGAGGAAGGGAGTGGAACAGCTCTGTTAGGAGGAGAGCCTGAGGGAGCTGGGGCTGGGAGAAGAGGAGCCTGATAGGTGACCTCAGCAATGGTTATCAATATGTAAAGGTGAGAGCCCAGAGGCTGGAGCCAGGCTCTGCTGGGTGATGCCTAATGCCAGCACAAGGGGCAGTGGTAGAAGCTGAGGCATAGGAACCTCCATGGAAACATGAGCAGGAATTTCTGCACCGTGAGGCTGACAGAATCCTGGAACAGGCTGCCCCGAGAGGCTGTGGAGTCTCCCTCTCTGGAGGTATTCAAGACCTGCCTGGATGTGTTTCTGTGTGATCTGGTATGGGAGATGCTGCTCTGGCAGGGGGGTTGGACTGGATGAGCTTTGCAGGTCCCTTCCAGCCCCTGACTGATCCCCGTCGGTGCCCAGGGCTGCTGCCGCCTGTCGGTGCCCAGGGCTGCCGCCTGTCGGTGCCCAGGGCTGCTGCTGTCTATGGTGCAGTTAAGCTAAAGGAAGTTATAGTTAAGACTGGGATTAAAAGCTTCATGGAGGATGTACAGTGAGGTCATTTAGAGGATGAAAGTGATCTTGCTCCTCATCTAAACCCATGTAAAGGATTTCTTCAGCTGATTGTAATGATTTAGTAGATGTTCTGCCAGTGCTTTTGTGCTGAAGTTTTCTTACATGCCTGGGACAAAATACTAATAATAAAAAAGGATTCAATTTAAAGCTTGGCATTTAAAATATATAAATAAAGTTGCATTTCTCCTTTTATTTCTGAGTTCTCTCCTTTTATTTCTGAGTTCCCTCCTCTGTGAGATGGGTGTGGAGAAGGATTGCATTGCTGTACTGCTGTAAGCTGGTGAGGGGTTGAAGAGTTTGAGTAACTCCTCTGATCACTGTACCATTTCCTTCCAGCCTAGGAAAATTGCCATCTCTTCACACCTCATAATTTGCTTCATTTAAGCACCTTCTGTCGGGTTTAGGAATTAGTCTGGCAGAAATTCATCCAAGAAATCCATTTCTGGGGTGTTGAATTCCCTGCTCTCATCTGGTTTTCTGCATCTGTTTCTTCAAGCACCTGGGCTCTGCCTTTGGAGATTTCAGAAGCAAGCTGAAGGTTGTCCTGAGGCAGAGCCAATCTTTGTTCCCAACTATTATCATTTCACTGTGGTAGGTCAGTGAGACATTTGGCGGTCTCTACCCAGGTGTGGGTACCTGGTGTGGTTTGACAGTCTTAGGGCAGCTAAAGTGAGGTTGTGGCTGCCTCTTCCCTGGAGGTGTTCAAGGTCAGATTGGATGAGCAACCAAGTCTAGTTGAGAGATGTCCCTGCCCATGGCAAGGAGGTTGGAGGTCTCTTCCAACCTAAGCCATTTCATCCAGCCCTAAGCTTCAGCTGTGCACAGGATAAAACCTGAAGGAAGCTCCAAGCAGGCTGCAGAGGGACTGTGGCCAAAGGCCTGCAAGGACATCACCAAAGGCAATGGTTTGAAATGAGAGCAGAGCAGATTGAGATTGGATGTGAGGAACAAGTTCTGCAGCAGGAGGCTGCTGGAACACTGCAGCAGGCTGCCCAGGGAAGGGCTTGAGACCCCTTGATGGTTGAGATAGTTAAGTTCAGGCTCCCAATGGAGGCTGTGATGAGCCTGATCCAGTGGAGGATGTCCCTGCTGACTGCAGAGGGGGACTAGATGACCTCTGGAGATACCTTCCAAACCAAACCATTTTGTGACTCTATGATTCTAAGTGTGCCTGTTCCAAGAAGATCTTTCCTGTAGCCTTTAAGAGGGGCACAAAACCTGGAAACTGCCATGGGTCTCTCTCATGTGGTGCTGGTGGGAGGCAGCTGCCATGGATCTGTTGCCTTGGGCTGGTTGTGGATATACTCATCTTTCCAAGATCCAAGGTCAAGAGAGGGGATTGTGACCCTTTGCTCTGCTGAGACACCCACCTTAAGTGCTGTATCCAGTTTTGGTGTCCCCAGCAGCAGAAGGGCACTGAGCTGTTTGAGGGAGTCCAGAGGAGGCCACAAGGATGATCCAAGGGGACTGGAGCAGCTCTGCTGTGAGGACAGGCTGAGGGAGCTGGGGGTGTTGAGACTGGAGAAGAGAAGACTCTGGGGAACCTCAGAGCTGCCTGCCAGTGCCTGAAGGGATCCTGCAGGGAGGCTTCAGAAAGACTTTTGCTGAGGGTATCCAGAGACTGGCCAAAGGGGAATGGTTTGGAGCAGGGTTAGACATGAGCATGGAGGCAGAGCAGGGTTAGACATGAGCTGAGGAAGGAGTTTTGCAGTGTGAGGGTGGTGAGACACTGGCACAGGCTGCCCAGGGGAGGCTGTGGAGGTGCTGAAGGCCAGATTGGATGAGGCCTTGAGCAGCCAAGCCTAGTTGAGAGGTGTCCCTGCCCCCACAGCAGGAGGATTGGAGCAGATGATCTCTGAGGTCTCTTGCAAGCCATTCTTTGGTTGGTTCTCTGATTCCAGGGTGGCAAGGACAGAATGTCTGACCATCACAGAATGGCCTTAAACACCTCCAGGGATGAGGCATCCACCACCTCTCTTGGCAACCTGTGCCAGGCTCTCACCACCCTCATGCTGAAGAACTTCNTCAGACCAAGCAGCTGCAAGGTGCCTTTGCCAGGGTAGTTTCCTTCCTGTGAAGAGAGGCAATCATTGGGTGTCTGAAAGCCCTTGGTACAAAGTCAGACCTCCAGGAGCTGTGCTGACAGTGTTCCTCTCTCTGCCAACAGGAGGGCTGGGGCTGGGCACCAGCTCTATTTCCAACACAGGTAATGAATGGAGAGCTCTGGAAAAATTTAGTTTGCTCTCAGCATCACCGCGAGAATCTGCAGCCGTTGGGTGAGATAAGAGCAGAAAGCGCTGAAAGAGAAGCTGGAAATGCAGTCAGCTGGCTTCTGCTCAGAGTTAAACCCATGGCCTGGCAGAGCTGTGGTGCCAGTTACACACTGAGAGGGTTACAAGTTCATTCTTCATCTGGGAAATGCTCAGAATTCCTCCTGGTGCCCTCTGGCCCTGGGCTCCACGCAGCTGCTGTCAGGCAGCGCAGATCTCACCGCCAGCTTCCTGCCGCCTGGCTTGGTGCTCAGGGCTGTGCATGCTGTGTTCAGAGGGAGGCTTCTCCTGCTGCTGAAATATTTACTGCAGTAAACCCAAAGAATTTCCCCTCTTTCCTTCTGAATCCATGTGGCAGGTCTGAAGTCTGAAGGGCAAGGGAGGTGATTCTCCCCCTTTGCTCTTGTCAGACCCCATTTGGAGTCCTGTGTACAGTTCTGGAGCCCCCAGCACAGGAAGGACATGGAAGTGTGGGAGCAGGTCCAGAGGAGGCCACCAGGANCTCCCAAAGGAATGAGTCTCTGTAGCATCTTGATCTGCACCAGGGCATCCAGGCACCCGTGGTAGGTTTGAGGATGGCACTGAATGATGATCTGCTGGAGGTTAAGCAGGCTCCATGGAGGGGTCTTGTGAGGCTGGCTCAATGGCACCAAGGCCACTGGAAGGAGGTTCAACAAGGCCAAGTGCTGGGTCTAACACTTGGGTCACAACAACCTCATGAAGGCTCCAGGCTTGGCTGGAAGCTGCCTGGTGGGAAAAGATCTCTGGGTGTTGGTCAGCAGGCAGCTGAAGGTGAGCCACTGTGTGCCCAGGTGGCCAAGAAGGCTACCAGTATCCTGGCCTGGGTCAGCAATGCTGTGGCCAGCAGGAGAGCAGGGCAGGGATTATCTCACTGGTGAGGCCACACCTGGGGAACTGGGGTCATTTTTGGGCTCCTCACTCCAAGAAGGACACTGAGGAGCTGGAGCGGGGCAGCAGAGGTGGGGAAGGGTCTGGAGAGCAGGGCTGGGGAGGAGCAACTGAGGGAGCTGGGAGTGTTTAGCCTGGAGAAGAGGAGGTTGAGGGGAGACCTTCTGGCTGTCTACACATCCCTTGAAGGAGATTGGAGCCAGGTGGGGTTTGGTCTCTTCACCCAGGTAACAAGTGCTAGAATGAGAAGAAAAAGGTTCAGGTTGCAGCTGGGGAGGGGTAGTTTGGACATTAAGGAAGAATTTCTGCATGGAAAGGGTTGGCAAGGCCTGGAAGCAGGCTACCCAGGGCAGTGGTGGAGTCTCCATCCCTGGAAGTATTAGATATAGATATGATGCTTAGGAAGATGGTTTAGTGCTGAGTTGGCAGTGCTGGGCTAACAGTTGGACTCAATTAATTATCTTGGTTGGACTCAATTAATTATCTTGGAGATCTTTTCTAAACCTTAATGTTTCAATGATTCCCTGGCGCGAGTGAGAAGAATCAGGATTGCTCTTTCTTAGGTCACCTGTGCTGTTCCCTTGCAGGTTTGGTGTGCCCAGAGGAGGGAAGAAACTCAGTTTGCAGCAATCTGTGCAAAGTATCTGTAGGTCTGACTTTCTGAGAAGCTATCTGTGACCTTGTCTTGCACAAAGATCACTCTCAGGTTTATTTACTAACCAGCTTGACCTCAATTTGTTAACAGAATGGTTTGGATTGGAAGGGAGCTTGCAGGACTCCTAGTACCAATCTGCTGCCCTGGGCAGAGATGCTTCCTTCTAGACCAGTTGCTCAAGGCTCCAACCAGCCTGGCTTGGAACACTTCCAGGCTTGGAGCCTCCATGACTTTGCTGGGCAACTTTTTGCCCTCATGGAGAAGAATTTCTCCCCCATGCCTGATTTTGGATGTCAAAAGCTTGTATCATCATAGTCACAGAACTGTCAGGGCTGGAAGGGACCCTGAGGATCATCCAGTTCCAAACCCCTGCCATGGGCAGGGACGCCTC
>WBNM01014480.1:0-51473 GCA_013399055.1 Ramphastos sulfuratus
TGCCAGCTGAGCTATCGAAGGAGTCAAAGCTGCCCTGAGTCCTGCAGATGCTCCACAGTAGGGCCCTACCTCACCCTCTAACATATTTTCCTGCCTCCAGTATGTTCCTCGTACCTCCTTGGGGTAACCTCTTCCTATAGCCCTCTGCAGCTCAGCCTGGCCAGATGCCATCTGTCACTCTAAGGTGAGGGTGTTTTCTCTGACTTCACCTTCAGTGGGCCCACCTGGTGGGGTGGCAGTGTCCTGGGTGCTTGTCACACCTGACATTGCTTACTGCTGTGAAGGCTTACTGTTGTGAAGGGTGAATCTTCCCAAGGTGGTGAAGGAGAAAACCATTCACCAGAAGAAAAGTCTGAGTGGATGTAAATCATAGAACCCTAGAATGGTTTGGCCTGGAGGGGACCTTAGAGATCATCTAGCTCCAGCCTCCCTGACATGTGCAGGGACTCCTCTCAACTAGTCTTGATTGCCCAAGGCTTCGTCCAGCCTGACCTTGAACATCTCCAGGGAGGGGGCAGCTCCAGGGCAGCCTATTCCAGAGTCTCACCACCCTTGTACTGAAGAACTTTGTCTTAAGATGCAGTCTCAATGCATGTGTTTGCTTTGGGAGGCAGCCAACGGGCTCTTCTGTTCATTTCACTCCACATGTTTTGGCTTCTTTCCTCTTTCTTTGTTTCTCTTTTCAAAACTACATTTTATTGAATTTTTTAATTTCTTTTAATGAGATTGTTGGGGAGATGAGAGGTCAGAAGATGACTTTGGGTCTGTGGCAGAAAGGAGGAAAGGCTGGAGATGGATTGTTCCACCCACATGTTGCACCCATGTGCAACCACAGATGGGTTTGGGAAGCAATCCCTCTGCTTTTATGTTTTCAGTTCAAACCGCCAGGGTTTGTTTTCAGCTCAGAAAAGGGATAGATTGCAAAAGCTCCTTAAATCCTTGGCTGGCAAATGATGTCATCACTCTTAACTTGTTCTTCCAGTTCTCCTCTTTCATCTTTCCCCACCTTTAAGGCACCACATGTGAAATCTGACTGAAATTTTCTCTTTAAGTTGCCACATGCCCAATATTTTATATATGAGCCAAGGCGACCCCCCTCATGCGGTTAGAGACAGGCTTAAAGAGATGCTCAACAGCCTTCAGGCCAGGGCTTGTGAGGAGCAGCTGAAGGAGCTGGGGCGGTTCAGCAGTCACAAGAGGAGGCTGAGAGGAAAGCTCATCACCCTCTGCTGTCAGAAGCGTTGACCGAAGGCAGCAGTGCGGGAAGGCAGGATTCAAGCCTGCGCCGCCTGCGTTCTGGCGCCACTAGAGGTCAGCACCACTCGGCAGATAAACGCCCTGGGGAACTCCCCGGCCACGGCCCCACAGCGGGGATCTGGGGAGGCAGACACTCGTGTTGGTGGGAGTCAGACACTCGTGTTGGTGGGCAAGGACGTACGAGCTGCTGCTGGCAGAGCTTCGAGGCGTTCGGGAGCAAACTCCTCCTCTCCACTGCTCTGTCTCGGAGCTGTCCGTGAGCCACAGTCCCCTGCTGCTCCGTTCAGCCTCCAACGGTCCTCGGGTGCCAGAGCAGGGGAATGAAGCAGCACCGAGCTCTGTCCTAGCAAAGTTGTCCCAGCAGCACAAACAGCCCAGAGCAGCTGACAATCAGCTCCAGCTACAGGACTGTCTCAGAGGAGTGGTCAGAGAATCACAGACTGCTCTGAGCTGGAAGGGACCTTGGATGCTCATCCAATGCAACCGCCTGCAGTCAGCAGGGACATCCCCGACCAGAGCAGCTTGCTCAGAGCCCCAAACAACCTGAACCTGCAATGGTACTATGGATGGAGCTTCTACCACCTCTCTGGGCAACCTGGGCCAGGCTCTCACCAACCCCAGCATATAAAATTTCTCACTTCTCTGGCAGCACTCAGTGCCGGCTCCTGTCCAGCTTTGCACCCACCAGCACCCCCAAGTCCTTCTCTCCAGGGCTGCTCTCCAGCCCTTCATCCCCAGCCTGTGTTGATACAGAATATTGCCCTAACCTAGGTGCAGAACCTTGCACTTGGCCATGCTGAACCTCATGAGGTCCTTAGGCCTGAAAACAGGCACTTAGAACTGGAGTTGTGGCAATGCTTTCCCACCTGCTGCTTCCTCTCTATTGCACCTCCTTAGTGTATTTATTTAGCACTGCATCCTCAAACCAAACCTTCCATCTTCAGTCACTTCGTGCCACTTTCCTTCCACTGAGCAGATCTGAACTGGAAAACAGCAGGCTGGACACAGAGTTGGGGGCGATTTTATCTCCACTGGAGTACTCTGGGATGTTTTGTGAGTGTCTCCATACATGCACACATACAGATGACTTATTTTCCTTCTGGGTTTGTTGTTGGGTTTTGTTTCATGTTGAAGAAAGCTGGCTCTGAAATACCATCCTGACAAGAATCCAGACAATCCAGAGGCTGCAGAGAAGTTCAAAGAGATCAACAATGCTCATGCAACCCTGACTGACACATCCAAGAGAAACATCTATGACAAGTATGGATCCTTAGGGCTCTATGTGGCAGAGCAGTTTGGGGAGGAAAATGTTAACACCTACTTCATGCTCTCCAGCTGGTGGGCAAAGGTAAGCTGCTGGCTGCTGTTGGAAACTTGCCAAGCCTGGGGTGCATGAAGAAGAGAGTGGCCACCAGGCTGAGGGAGGCTCATCTACCCATCTACTCTGGCCTGGTGAGGCCACATCTTGAGTCTAGTTCTGGGTTGCCCAGTTTAAGAGAGACAGGGGAGAGAGTTCAGTGGAAGCTACAAAGCTGCTGAGGGGCTTGGAGCAGCTCTGTGAGGAGCAAAGCCTGAGAGTCCTGGGGCTGGTAAGCCTGCAGAAGAGCAGCCCCAGATGGGATCTTAGCAATGCTCAGCAAGAGATAAAGAGTGGGGGGCAAGAGGTTGGGGCCAGACTCTGCTCAGTGGTGCGCAGGGATAGGTCAAGAGGCACTGGTCACAAACTGGAGCCCAGGAGGCTCCATCTGAACAGGAGGAGAAACTTCTTTGCTGTGAGGCTGCTGGAACCCTGGAGCAGGCTGCCCAGAGAGGTTGTGGAGTCTCCTTCCCTGGAGAGCTTCCAACCCTCCCTGGTCATTGTGCTCCTGGGCAAGCTGCTGTGGGTGCCCTGCTTGAGCAGGGGGTTGGACTGGGTGATCCCCAGAGGTCCCTTCCAGCCCCCACCATGCTGGGATCCTGTGAAATCAAATGTTGTAAAGCACAGAGACAATTAAGATACAGACAGAAACTCCCTAGAAAAAGATCTCTCTGCAGGCTTAACAAATAGAAGCATCTGAAGCCAAACAGCTCCTAAAGGCTTAATGAAACACCAACATCACCTGGGAGATGGACAGGGGCAGGCTGGAAGGGTGCAGAAGGGAGCTGAGACAGAATGCTTGTTTTGTGACTGGGTGAAGAGCTGCCCAGCAGTGGCTGTTCTGTAACACCTTCAGACAGTGCCTGGGCTGGAGTCCAGTGCCCCAGGTTAATTCTGACTTCCTTCTCAGTAATGACTAAACAAAAATGACTCATGGTCCAGACCCAGGCAGTGCCACTGCTCTGACAAGCACTTAATAAGTGATTACAGCACAGATTTAGCCCTGCTCTTTGCTATGTATAGTACACAACCTAAGTAAGCAAGAGCAACCCAGAGCTCTGTGCCTGTGGTGTCATATCTGGGCCCTGCTGAGGGCAGGAGGGAAGGGAAGTAGGAAGAAAAGGTGAGAAGGGTGGAGTGGAGGAAGAGAGCAGGAAAAGAAGAGAAAGAAGCATCAGAGCCTGGAATATAAAATCATAGAATCAGTCAGGGTTGGAAGGGACCACAAAGATGGATGCATCTCCAACCCCCCTGCCATGCCCAGGGACACCTCACACTAGATCAGGCTGGCCACAGCCTCATCCAGCCNAAATATTGCTCAAGGGAAAACCCAGCCTGGGCTGTTCTAGTGGCACAGGGGTTGTGCTGATGTGCTCTCATGGCAGGGTGGCCTCTGATATTTGCATGTCAGATCTCAGTGCTCCTACAAATATTGAAAGGTTACCAAAAGGTAACAGACAGCTGCAAAGGTGCAAGATCCATGGGGCCTCCCCCTAACTCCAGCCAGGGAAGCAGAGGAGAACAAGGGATGCTGGAAGAGGGAGGAAGAGGATCTGTGTGGCATGAAGCAGGCACACCAGGACAGCTCTGAGCTGAGACCACAGAGTTGTAAAGTCAGAGATTCACATAATGGGTTGGGCTGGAAGGGGCCTTAAAGCTCATCCAGTTCCAACCCCCTGCCATGGGCAAGGACACCTCCCACTGGCTCAGGCTGCTCAAGGCCTCATCCAGCCCAGCCTTGAGCACCTCCAGGCTCCTGCCTGCTCCTCCCATGCAGCAGGATTCCTGTGGCAGCACAGATCAGGTCACTCCCTCACTGCCCTGCAGTCCCCTTTCAAACTGGAGGTCCCTTGGGCCCCCCATGGATCTGAGAAGCCACAATTTGTCTGCTGCATCAGGAGACAGAAGCTGCTCACAGTATCACAGTATCACACAGTATAAGCAAGGTTGGAAGAGACCTCAAAGATCATCAAGTCCACCCCACCACCACAGACCTCAAGACCAGACCATGGCACCAAGTGCCACGTCCAACCCCACCTTGAACACCTCCAGGGATGGTGACTCCACCACCTCCCTGGGCAGCCCATTCCAGTGGGGAATGACTCTCTCAGTGAAGAACTTTCTCCTCACCTCCAGCCTGAACTTCCCCTGGCACAGCTTGAGACTGTGTCCTCTTGTTCTGGTGCTGGTTGCCTGAGAGAAGAAAGCAACCTCAAATGCAGAATGGAGACTGAAGCTGAGGGTGTTGAAGTGACACTTGCAAATCACAACTGCACCTTCAGAGGCAGCCTGGACTCCCCACTAGAGCTGCTGTCTTCTCCTGCTTGGATCATTCCCTCTTTTCTTTGCTGTCCACCCTCTCCTTTGGCCTCTTTGTCACAGTTCAGGTGCCAGGGGCACTGGCTTAGAGCTGGGAGATCAGCATTACCAGTCAGTAGTAGTGCTAACTACTACTAACTACTAGCCACTAACACTGAACAAGGTTTTCTTCACTGTCTACTGCTTTTTTAGCTTTTCTTTCCTCTTCTGCTTACTGATCTTTACTGGGGATTTCATGAGGTGTTAAATCCTCTGTGGTTAGGAAGTCAGAAACAGAAATAACCACACCATGGCTTTGACTCAGAGCAATGGAGAGCACAGAGAGCTGCCAGCAAGTCCCCAACAGCTAAAGGAGGGATGTGTGGATGGTCTCAAGGGAGCTGTGTCCTGGAGGTGTGATGAGCTCCAGTGGATATCCCACAAAAGCAATCACTGCTGCTTGGCTTTCCAGAACTCTGCACAAAACACACACAGCCTGGCTTGAGGATTCTCACAGATGGTCTTCCTATCCCTCCCCCCACCCAAATTCCTGCCACCTTCAAAGCATAAACAAGCCACTGAGTGCTTTGGGTTTCCTGCAGGCTGGGCTCACTCTTTCTCATCTCCTTTTAACCCCTGCTGGGGCTGTGTCAGGTCTTTCTGTGGCCATCACGGCACTGGCTGGGGCTGGGGCATCAGCTGCAGGTGAGCCCTGGAGCCCTAATGGCCTCTGTTCTGGTAGGCACCACAGCTTTTGCCTGTCATCTGCCTCTTTGCTATGAGCATCCCTGCTAAGTCCCCTTCCCTGGCAAACTCAGTGGTCAGGAGGTGTCACTAGGAGCAAGAAAGCTGAAAGGAGAAATGCAAAGTGAAAAGGACTTTTTTTTCAGAGCAGAAGACTTCTTAGCAGGCACAGTGCCCTGGGGACAGGCTGCCAGGGGTGGTGGGGACTTCAGCTGCCTCTCCACTGGCAAGCAAAGGGCTCAGTTCACATTAGGCAAGGCAATTCTCCCTCTACCATGAATAGTTTATTGATCACATCAGCAAACTGATTGGTAACTCACCAGCTGTGACTGGCTGAGATCTCCAGTCTGGGCCCCAGGCCATCATGGTAGCTCTGCTGAAGCCTCCATGCTTTGTGTCACAGGGACAGGAGAGAGCAGAGGGGATGCAGGTGTGAACTGCTTGCCCATCTGAGTCCCCAGATCAAGCAACCACAGCCCAGGGAGTCTAATTTAGCAGCTGTCACCTGTGTTGTCCTGCACAAGCTAATGGGGACAGACAGAGGAACTGAATCACCCTCTGGAAGGGCTTTCAGCTTCTCATGCTCTATGATGGGAGCCCATGGAGGCCACAGTCCTGATCTGGATGCCTTTGTTCAGTGCCTGAAGTTATGTGGGATGCATCTGGGGCTTTGCTGCTGCTTCTCTCAGCTTTGTTACTGACAAGAGCCTGCCAGTAAATAAGTGTTTGCAAGAAGGAGCTTGGGCAAATGAGTCATGTAGGAGATGGAAATGAGTCAGGGTAGGGTGGGTGGGGTTGTGTGTGCCTCCTGCAAGCTTTTTCTGAGGGCCATCAGCTGAAGATAGACTTTCCAAAGCTGAGCATGTGGGGGCCTGTTGGTTGGTGTCTCCCTGGTGGACCTCGTCCTGAGTAGCAAGCAGGAGCTCGGGGGGGAGCAGCTGGGCCCCTCTGAGGGAAGCTGCTCCTTTGGCAGTCCAGCCTGGGCTGCAGGAGGCTGCCAGCAGCCTGAGGAAGGTCACTGCTCACAGGGCTCTCCTCCTGCTGTCTGTCCCCAGGCTCTGGTTGCAGTCTGTGCTCTGCTGACTGGCTGCTACCTCTGCTGCTGCTTCTGCTGCTGCTTCAACTGCTGCTGTGGGAAGTGCAAACCCAAAGCACCCCAAGGGGAGGAGCAGGACTTCTGTGTGTCTCCAGAGGACTTGGAAGAGCAAATTAAGCACGACATGGAAAGAGGTGTGTATTAGAGGGGCTGACTGTGTGGCAGAGCTCTTCAGAGCAATCTTCCCAGCCTGGAGGGCAGACATTCTGCTCAGGATGCTGAGGCTGCTTCCAGGCCTCAGTGCAGACCAAGCCAGCTCACTCTGGCTGGCACCATGCCCCAATGACCTACCAAGGGGTGTGTTAATCAAAGCTAAGCTCATGACACTCACAATTAAATATCTCCTGTATCTCTTTGGAGACACTTCAGCATCAGAAGGCTCAGGGCTCCAGCTAAGAGGTGGTGCTCACTGTGTAGCTCTCATGCCCATGTTTCATGTCCTAGATCCTGTGCTTATACACCAGGCCCTGCCTGGACTGGTGCTTGCAATCCTAGAACTGTTTTGGTTGGAAGAGACCTTTCAGATCAGGTCCAACCCTTACCCCAGCACTGCCAGGGCACCACTGCACCATGCCCCTCAGCACCACATCTCCACAGCTCTGAAACTCCTCCAGAGATGGGAACTCCCTCACTGCCCTGGGCTGCCTGGTCCAGGCCTTGACAACCTTTCCAGGAAGAAATTGTTCCTCATGTCTGAACTAAACCTCCCCTGGATACCTGCAGGACAGGCTGAGAAAAGCAATGACCTTTGCTGCAGCAAAGAGGCCAAGATATCAGGATGAAGCCCTGGGTCCCTTTTGAGTGGTAAATCTATCCAAAGTCTGACCAGGAGGATGCTGCATTGTGAGGAAGGAGCTCAGCAGTCAGCTCACTCTTGTTCTCTCCCATTGTTGTGGAAGCTCTCAGGCTGTTGCATCCTTAGGTTTATTATGCTGAAATTAGCTCTGCCAGATTGCAGGAGTCATGTTCCCTTCACAGGAAGAAAAAAAACAACTCCCCCCTCCCCCCAACTTTTCACACAAATTTACCCTTCCATAAATATGTAGGGAAAGATTTGTAGTAGCTGAACCAGATGCTATTTATATAACTGATATGTCAGCTTGTGGTGTTGGTTTGAAATGGCTTTTGCCTAGAGATATAGCAAGGTAAGCACAGTCAGCCTGGGAGCTGATGGCACTGGATCAGGATCTGCAAAGGCAGCAGAACCAGGAGTGAAAACTTCCTAACCACTCTCTGAAATCAGTGGAGCACTCCAGGACCTGAGCCACCTGAAAATGCAAATCTAAGCTGGGACTTGTTGAGAAGGGCAACAGAGCTGGAGAGGAGTCTGCAGAGCAGGGCTGGTGGGGAGCAGCCGAGGGAGCTGGGGGTGTTCAGTCGGGAGAAAAAGGGGGGAGGGGAGAGCTCATTGCTCTCTGCAGCTCCCTGAGAGGAGGCTGCAGCCAGGTGGGGTTGGGCTCTGCTCCCTAGTATCAGGTAACAGAGGAGAGGAAATGGCCTCGAATTGTGCCAGGGGAGCGTTAGGTTGGAGATTAGGAGAAATTCCTTTACAGAAACAGTGGTCAAGGCTTGGCACAGGCTGCCCAGGGAGCTGCGGGAGTCCCCATCCCTGGAGGTGTTCAAGAACCTGTGGCCATGGCACGTGTGGCCATGGTTTAGTGGCCATGTGGGGTTGGGTTGATGTTGGACTGGCTGATCTCAGAGAGCTTTGCCAACCCAAACACTTCTCTGATTCTATGTTTCTGTGATTTGTAGATCTATGACACCAAAGCCAAGTTTGAAATCTGAAGATGGAACTTGGAACACTAAGAATTTTTTTTAATTCTGCCTCTTTTTGTGGTAATTTTGCAGGCATTTAGTCAAAATCCAGCACAAAATTGCCCAATGGCAGAGGGAAAAAAGGTCTCACTCCTTCCAGCACAGGGTGGGGTTTATTGGTACTGAGGAATTTCAGGTCACCTTCTCATCATCTTACTGCCACCAAGTCTGGCTGAGACAGCAATTTTTACAAGAATTTCAGCTGCTTAGCAAAGTGCCAGGCTGTGAAACCAACAGAAAGTGGAACTGTGTGGTCCAAGTGTTCTGAAAACAACTCCATAGGTAGGGCCTGACTAAAACTGGAGATTTGCACCTTTCCTGCCCTCCTCTTCACTCTTGCTGCCTTTCCTGCCAATCAAAACCAGTTTGCCCCAGCAGAATTCTCAAGCCAAGGCTGTACTTTAATGCACCCAAATATTTTGTAGGCAGTTGCTGCCTTCCTGAGGATGACAACATCAATGAAGCATCACCACTCATGATCCTAAGAACCTCTGAGAGCATCTTGGAGCTGCTTGTGCTGCACAAATAGGCACAGGGTGTCTGCTGGAGTGGAGACTGAGGCTTCATCTTTGCACTGGCACAGCAGGAATCATTCCCAGAGTCACTCACGTCTCTCCTCAGCAAGAACTCACATTTCTCCTTAACAAAATTAAGGTTTTAGGTTGGACTGGATGATCTCCAGAGGTCTCTTACAACCCTCACCATGCTGGGGTGCTATGAAGCTGCTGCACAGTTGATTTCACTCCTCAGGTTAATCTGCTGTCAAATAGAATTATTAGTGAAAAAAAAAAAAAATCTGAGGCAAAAATTTCAGAGCTCCACTCCCTGAAGTGTAAAAGCCAAGTGAGGTGTCACAGGAACCAACACAATCCTGGTTTCTGGCCCCAAAAGCTTGACCTTGCTTGTTACTCTCCCAAGGAACACACAACAGGACAAGAGGAAATGGTCTCAGCTGGCACAGGGGAGGTTTAGGTTGGACATGAGGAACAATTCTTCCCCAACAAGGTTGTCAAGCCCTGGGCCAGGCTGCTCAGGGCAGTGGTGGAGTCTCCATCCCTAGAGGGGTTTCAAAGCCATGGAGATGTGGTGCTGAGGGACAAGGTTTGGTGGTGCCCTGGCAGTGCTGGGGTAATGTTGGACTTGATGATCTGAAATGTCTCTTCCAACCAAAATGATGCTGTGATTCTATGGCAAAGGCTTCAGTTCTGTGGCCATGGCACAGAAATACTCCAGCAGAAAGTATTACTCCAATGTGTTTGACTAGTTCCAGTGCTCAGTCAGTTGATCATCTCCCCTGAGACATCTGTTTCACAGCACAAACTTCCAAGGGGGTTGGAAGGGCCCTCTGGAGATCATCCAGTCCAACCCCCTGCTAAAGCAGGGCACCCACAGCAGCTTGCCCAGGATCACAATGGCCTCTCCAGAGAAGGAGACTCCACAACCTCTCTGGGCAGCCTGCTCCAGGGCTCCAGAACCTCCAAGGCTTCTGTGGTCCCAGAGGAGGTGCTGTTGGAATTTGGATTGCTTTGGTGGTGCAGCCTGTATGGATGCAGCCAGGCAGGTTGGTTGTGCTCTCCTGTTTGCTGGTTGTCATTGTAAGAACAAAGCAAAACATTTCTAGACCAACTTTCATTTTATAGAAAATGAAACCTGGGAAACAGGGGAATAATAAGAAAAGAAAAGAATTTGAATAACAAAATCCCTTCCCAACTGAGAAGCAAGAAGTGTTTAGCACTTCATTGTCTCCTCCACACTCCATATGATCCCCATGTAGGCGAAGAGTGAGCAAGAGCTATCTATAGAGAAGAGATTCAGCTGCCAATTCTGCTGCACCTCCATGCTGCAGCTCTCCAAGAGCAGGCTGGGTTGGTCCAGTCTGTTAAGCCCTGGGGCCCTGCTCTCATCAAAGCCACCAGAAACCTTAGAAGCAAAATGTGTGGTGAAGGTGCCCAGAACTCAGCTGGAAGTGTCACAGCAGCTGTGCAGGGGGGAATGATTCATGAACACCTGGGCATGGCAGCGGAACAGGATGCCAGGCTGGAAGGGACCCCAAGGATCACCTCCTCCAACCTTTCCAGGTTGCAGTGAGCTGGCACAGCACTCTGCCAAGCTTAGTCTTCAAACTGCCCAAAGTAGGGGACTGCACTGCTGCCCTTGGGAGCTGATTCCAGTGCCTCACATTTCGTAGAACCATAGCATGGCTTAGCAACAGGACAAGGGGAATGGCTTGGAGCTGAGGCAGAGCAGGGCTAGGCTGGATCTTAGGAAGAAGTTCTTCAGTACAAAGGTGGTGAGACTCTGGAACAGGCTGCCAAGGCAGGTTGTGGATGATTCCTCCCAAGAGATGCTCAAGGCCAGGCTGGATGAGGCCTTGAGCAGCCAAGTCTAGCTTGGAGGTGTCCCTGCCCACAGCAGGAGGTTGGAGTAGATGAGCTCTGAGGTCCCTTCTGACCTGAGCCCTTCCAGGATTCTCTGATATTCAGCAATGGCTTGGAACTTGCTGGGGGTGGGAAAGAGTATCCATATCTGATATTGGAGGTGAAATGAAAAATGAACTGCAAGGCTCTGCCCTCCATCAGCCATCTGAACAACTCCCCAAATGAACAACTTGGAGGCAGGAGAGGGTGGGAGGGAGTGCTGCTCCGAGAGGCAGGGAGCACACAGCTCCTCCAGGCTGCCCTGGGAGTGCCAGGGTGAGCTGAGCTCAGCTCTCAGCATTCATTACTCAGACACTTTGAGAAGTTATGAAACATGCCTGCCTTTGCCCTTGTGTCTAAATAGGGAATTGCCCATACAGGGATGCTGCTTGGCATTGAATCATTCCTGCCTTTCACCTTGACAGAGCCAACCTTGTCCTACCTGCGCCGAGGGGAAGCGTATGGCATGCAGTTAGAGTCCTGCTCTGGGTTAAGGTACTCCTGTACCTTACATCTTCTGCCCATGATTCATCCCCTCACCTGCCATGTAAACAGGAGGAAATGGCAGATGAGGTTTTTCTGAACACTGGGTCACTTGGCAAATGAAGTCAGCGTTGGCATCCCATTAGGGCTGTGCCAGCATCGAGATAGAGACAGTCCCAAACTTTCATCTGAAAACATCTCTCTGAGGTAGCTGAACCTTTAAAAGTGGCTCTCTGAGTCTCCAGTCCCCTTTCCCCACCCCCTCCCCCCCCCCCACAAAAAAAANCTGGTGGGAGGTGCCCTGCCCATGGCAGGGGGTTGGAGCTGGATGACCTTGAAGGTCCCCTCCAACCCAACCCATTCTGTGATTCTCTGACAAGAAGTAAGAGCCTTTGTAGGTCTGTGGGCATGATGAAATCATAGAATCACAGAATCAGTCAGGTTGGAAGAGACCTCCAAGCTCACCCAGCCCAACCTCTCACCCAGCCCTAGCCAACCAACCAGACCATGGCACTAAGTGCCCCAGCCAGGCTTGAACACCTCCAGGGATGGTGACTCCACCACCTCCCCGGGCAGCCCATTCCAATGCCAATCACTCTCTCTGTCGAGAGTTTCCTCCTAACATCCAGCCTAGACCTGCCCTGGCACAGCTTGAGGCTGTGTCCCCTCCTTCTGTTGCTGGTTGCCTGGGAGCAGAGCCCAACCCCACCTGGCTACAACCTCCCTTCAGGTAGCTGTAGACTACCTGAATGTTGTGGTGCTAACAAGAAATGTGACTTTGGTGGCAAGTGAAGGATTCCTTAAGTCTGTTTTGTCCTCCCCACTGCAGATGGAGAAGCCTCTATCGTGCTTCAGCCGACGAACGCGACCGAGAAGACTCAGCTGGTCGGGGACGGCCACCGCAGCTACCGCACGCAGCGCTAGGGAGGGCAGCAGCAGCTGCGGGAGCTCCGCACCGAGCGGCACAGCCAGCGGGCACCTGAGCAGCTCCCCTGATGTCTTTGTAGCTGGCTTTCAGCTAATCAAGAGTAACACGAGAGTCATTTCCTATCGGGGCAGCATCTTCCTGCAGCCTGTTTCAAATAGATCGATACCTGCACGCTGCAAGGAGATAGCCGTGGCCAGTCCAGAGCTCTACAGATCATCTGCTGGGCTCCCGCGCTCCAGACTGCCAGGCTCGGCAGGCTCTTCCCTCTACTACTGCCTTCGGGACAGTTGCTCTCCTTCCTGCCCTTTGCTGTGGTCTCAACTCTCAGATCTAGTCCCGAGCCCCTTTCTGGTCTCTGGCTCTCCCTGCCCTGGGAATGCTACTTGCATACAGCAGTTTGGGGGCGATGTGAAACGTTCCTGGAAATGCTTTTTAGCATTTGTCGGCGGCAAGGCAGGTGGAGATGTCCTGTCCCTCCCAGAGAGGAAATTCTCCTTGGAAAGCAGCTTGCTCAGAGGCTTGCTCAGCAGTTATAAACCTGAGCCAGGACAAAGTGTTTGCAAAGTTCCACTGGTGGTGACAAGACAGTCCCTCCACAGCCAGGAGCCTCATCCAACACCAGAAGTACACATGGGCTTGGTGTCTTCCCCTGCATAGCTTTCAAACCCAGGAGACAGAGGGCAAACACTTGGTGGAGGAGGAAGCTGGTCTCAGGCTGCCCCACAGCCTCTCTCCTGTCTCTATAGCCAGTGACAGACCCACAGCAAAGCTTCTCTGATCCTGCCTGGATGGACCTGCTGTCCATGCTGGGCAGCTCCAGCCTCTCTGGCTGCAGCTGCAGTGTGCTGGAAGTTGGTTCCTAGCCAACAGCTTTCTGCCAGCTTGCTGATCCCACCACGCTGGTCCTGCTGCCCTGCTGGCACTGGGCTGGGAGCCATCACACCAGTGCTGGCAGCAGGGCTGTGGGAGCAGCAAGGACAGGCTTCAGTAAGGCCTGTTGGGACAGCACAAAGGATGGGGGCTTTGAACTAAGAGAGTGTGATTCAGACTAGAGAGAAAGAAGAAATTCTGCACTGTGAGGATGGTGAGACTCTGACCCAGGCTGCTCATTCATTCCAGTTCAAGCTATGTGTTGGTTGTGGGGCCACCTAAAGCTCACTTGCCCTCAGAAACAGCCTTACTGTTCTGCTTCAGAGGAGAGGAGGGCTTCTGGCATCCCTGGGGCTGTGCACGGGCACTTGCTCCTCTCCTCTGCATCCTCAGTTGCTTGTTGAAGATGATCCTGGAGGCCTCTGGTGTGTCTGTAAAGCCAGACCTGCCCAGGAGAGCTCAGCCACTGGGTACGTGCTAGGGCACACCGGCACCAGGCATCGCTTGGCTTTCTTCACTGCTGCCCTTTGCAGGGTGGTTGCTCTGGTGGGAGATGTTATCACCCAGGGAAGGAGCGGGCAGAGCACGTAGCAGGGAAATAGATCCACAGGCCAAGTGATTTCCCAAGCTTCCCTGTCTGGGAAAGAAGCTCCCCGTGACAGTGGGCAAGGGCTGTGTGGTGACTTCCCAGCAGAGAGTTGGGAAAGGTGTTGGGAGAAAAGTCTGGTGTACAGCTACAGGTTTCCCGTGTGAAACAGCTCTTCATGGAAGGCACTGAGAGCTGCACCCTCGATTTCAACAGCAGCTCTAGAGCCAGGCCTAAAGCCAGGGAGGGAAAGGTAAATCCCAGGTTAGCAAAGGCGAGCAGGGAAATCTGTCACATGCATCACCTTTGATGTCCCCCGGGACCCACCTCATGGGCCTGAAATGTTTGCTGAAATCAAGGAAATCACCTCCATGGGCCTGAGATGTGGCACAGGTGGTGTGGGGCTTATTTGCCCTTTCCAGATGAGAGCTGCTTCCTGGCAAAGATTTATGGCTGCAGCTTGCAGCATGATGCAAAGGGGAGCAAGCTGCTGCCTGAGCTGCACAGCACAGCTGCGACGCCTGAGCTCCTGGGTAGCCAAAAACCCCACAGCAACCCAGGGACGAGGCTCTGAGCCTGCTCCAGGACTCGTGGCTTCCAAATCTGAGTGTCTCAACCCACCATTTCATTCCAAAGAGGAAAATCAGTTTTCAGAGTACCAGGGCATTGCCTTCCTGACGGGATCAGCTGTGCTGAGGACAGGTGGGAAAAAGATAAGGATTTCAGGACCCAGCTCTCCAGCATGACATTACTCAGGTGTTGGTGTTAGGAGTCTCTCAGGTGAGCTCAGCTCTGTGCTCACAGGGTCAGTCTCTGGGCAAAGTCCAGCTGCACACCCATGAACCTCCTCAAAAGGTAGAGACCCTCACTTTTTTGTTCTCTCTCTCTGTGTTTATGTATATGTAAAGAATTCTATGTCCAATCCCACCCTTGCTGTCAGCTGCTCTGGCTAATAAAGCTTGTACCAACTGCAGATCTCCCCTTGCTTCTCCAGGCTATTGACAACCTCATTCCAGTCCCAGCTAGGGAAGCTGCTGAGACAGTTTTGCACTCTAGCAAGTGGCACTGCAGGGTTTACCCAGAGAGGAACCAGGGTGTGGGTGGAGTCAGCTATGCCTAAAGCAGCCAGAGCTGCAGCCACATACTGCAAATTCTCTATGGAATCCTTTGGTGCAAGGCTGCCAGAGGCCTGGAGCAGGCTGCCCAGAGAAATTGTGGAGTCTCCTTGTGTGGAGAGCTTCCAACCCCAGGTGGCCATGGTGGTCCTGGGCCAACTTTAGCAGGGTGGTCACAGGTCTGAATGTGCCAACGATGTAACACTTTGGGGAAGAAAAAATATTGGCGTCTCCTTCGAGCCGGAATCGAACCAGCGACCTAAGGATTTCCGCAGCGGCGCCTCTACAGTCCTCCGCTCTACCAGCTGAGCTATCGAAGGGACCTGCGTGAACGGTCGCCGCCGCGCCCCAAGAGCACAGAGCTCTGCGCACGGCACACCCGCACTGCCCACGGCACATGCGTACGGCAGCGGCGCGGGGCGCCCGGGTCGGGGCACACAGCGGAGCGGGGAGATAACGTATGTATGCGGGGCCAGTGGCGCAATGGATAACGCGTCTGACTACGGATCAGAAGATTGTAGGTTCGACTCCTGCCTGGCTCGTAACTATGTTTTGTCACACGCCGAGGGGTTCTTTTCTGTCTGACGTCACCGTTTAGTTTTACGCATACGCCTGCACCTGATTCTTGTGCCTCCGACAGCTAACCCGGAAAGAGCTGGCGAACGTCACCTGGGCTTCGACCTCTCAGGTGCTCTAAATAGGCATCTCTCACACGTGCATGCTGGGCAATTAACTCAATTAGCACACTAATAAATGACACGGGGGAAAATCCTTTAGGCTCCGGGAGAGGCACAGTGAAGTCTTGCAAAGGACACTGCACCATGGAGTCGTAGACTGCTTTGGGTTGAAGGCACCTTTTGAGCTCATCCAGCGCAACCCCACTGCAGTCAGCAGGGACATCCCCGACTACAGCACAGCCCCAAATGACCTGGCCTGGAATGGTTCTTCTCTGGGCAACCTGGGACAGGGTCTCACCCCCCTCACAGTGTAGAAGTTCTTCTTTCTCTCCAGTATGTTTCCCCTATTTCAGTTCAAACCATCACCCCTTCTCCTGTCACAAAAGGCCCTGAAAAAAATGTCTGTCCCCGCCTTTCTTACCGGCCCCTTTAACTACTGAAAGGCCACAAGAAGGTCTGCACAAATATGAGCCCTCCAAAGGCTGCAAGTGACACCGCCGAGATGCAGGCTGATCTTTGCCTAGCGAACGTCTGTAACTCTTGAGCAATGTCAGCATCCTTGCTGTGCACTGCAGTGAAAATGCGTACCCACCTCGTAGCACCTTCCGGAGCAGGAAGGAGGCCAGGCCTGTTTGATTTCCCTTTCCGTGGGTCACTGCCACTTCAGCGTGTACTGAGGAACCGAGGTACAAAAATATGAGCGAGCCAGGCAGGAGTCGAACCTACAATCTTCTGATCCGTAGTCAGACGCGTTATCCATTGCGCCACTGGCCCCGCACGCCGTTCTCCCCCGCGCCGCCGCCCGCTCAGCGGACCCCTCGCGCGGGACACGCCCGGCCGGCGCATGCGCGGCTCGCCGCTCTCGTAGTGCGCGTGCTCGTGGGCGCGGCGCCACGCCTTGGGCGGCCGCTGGGTGGCAGCGCGCAGGTCCCTTCGATAGCTCAGCTGGTAGAGCGGAGGACTGTAGAGATGCTTACGCCGACATCCTTAGGTCGCTGGTTCGATTCCGGCTCGAAGGAGACGACAAGTATTTTGCGTGCGATGGGAGGCTTTGGGCTTCTCTGTGCTGAACGAGGCACGGGCGGTGATACCCTGGCCGGTGCTTCTCTGCCTTACCTCACTTCTGACCTCTCTTTTAGGTCATGCTCATCTAAAGGTCATGCTTTTCACTACAGCACAGCCTGGATGGTGCTTGGGTGACAGTGGAGCTTGCTCAGTGCTTCAATTAGGAGCAAATGAGTAGTCACTCAGCTGCAAGCCCTTAATTTCTTTTGTTTCTCCTCTCCAGGTGGCCACCTGCAGCCTCCTACCAGCAATAGTGTAGCCAGCAGCACTTGAGCGAGGACTGAGCCCCTGAACTCAGGACTGGTGAGGTCAAGGTGAGGAGGACAGGTTGCGCCATCCTGCTAGCCAGAGCCCCTCAGCCCAAAGGAGGAATGATGATGCTGAGACAATGAAGCACAGGACATGGACTGGGAGCAAGGTGTGAGAAACGGAGAAGGTTTCCAGCATGCGAGAGTTGGAGCCTCCATCTACCTCCACACACCTCACTGCCATCTGGGGTTTTTCCATCCTCTTCACTTTCCTTCCTCTTCTCTTTATTTTTTGTAGGTGCTTGTAAGGTGGGTGGTGAAGAGGAGGCCAAGTTCCTCCTGGTTGCCCCAGGCTAGTGCAGAGAGGTAGACACAGAGAGGAGCAGCTCCTTCATAAGCAGAGACTTGCAAATGGCTCCTGTTTGGCAGATGGGTTTTGGGTTTTTTCACTCAAACTCAACAAATCATAAAATGAATGAAAGGGTCTGAGCTGGGCACATAGCAGCAGGAGGAGTGTAGTTGCAGAGGGGAGCCTGCAGGGGTGGAGGCAGAGCCTTTTTCCAGCTGGGCAGCTTGGACTTGCACCCATTCCTCCACTTGGCAGCCAGGGAGATGATCTCCCATGTGCCTGGGCCAGGCAGGAGGGAGGGCTTCCATGTACTCCCCCAGAGGTTCCCGGGAAGTCCCCCCCTGCTGTGATGATCATGCAAGCACAGAATCATTTTGGTCGGAAGAGACCTTTCAGATCATCAAGTCCAATGTTAACCCAGCAGTGCCAGGTCACTACCAAACCATCTGCCTCAGCACCACATCTACATGGCTGTTACACTTCTCCAGGTATGGGGATCCCAGCACTGCCCTGGGCAGCCTGGCCCGGTGCTTGACAGCCCTGTTGGAGAAGAAATTGTTCCTCATGCCCAGCCTAAACCTCCTGTGGTGCAACTCGAGGCTATTGCCTCTTGTCCTGCTGCTTGTTCCTTGGGAGAAGAGACTGAACCACCCTCATGACTGGAGGCAGCTGGAGCCAGATCTGGGAATTCAGGCCATTGGTTTGTGGACAAAGTGAGCAGAGGTAAGAGCTGGAAGTGGGAGTGGGGGCACATCTCCAGAAGACTTTGCTCCCCTCCTAGCCATTCCCTGTCCAGGGTGGGGAAGGACCTGAAGGGAGTAATGCTTATGGAGCACGAGCTGGCAACCTGGAGTGCTTATGAGATGCCCCAAGCCCTGCATGGAGTTTTACCACATCCTTTGGCAAGAAAGGAGTCATTAGTATCCAATTACACTGAAATCATCCTTAATTCGAGGCAGGTTAAGACAAAAAGCAAATAAAAACATTTTCTCACAGCTGCCAAGCAAGATAAACTTCCAGAGGAGTGGGTGGAGAGAGGAGCACAAAGCAGGCTCTGGTTGCTGGCTCTGAGATTAGCTCAGCAGGGCCATTCCCTCCCAGACAGGCATTTGGCCCCAGGCTCTGCTGACGCCTGGAGGAGCAGGGAGCTTCTTTGCCTCCACACCTCACCTCCTGGGCGCTGCTGACCGAGAAGGGTTTCCTCATGGGAAACAAAGCCTCTCTCATGTCTCAGTTCCTTCTAAAACCCCACAGCCTTCCCTTCCAGGCAGCTCCACCACCCCAGCACAGAACTCCTCCTGTGTCTCCCCTCTCCAGGGGCCAGGTTGGCCTTTCCTCTTGGCAGGAGTCAGAATGATTTCATGCTTTCAGCATCACCTGGCCACCTAACAATGCTCCACTGCTGAGCCACAAGGCTGTCCTGGGCAAGGTTCTGGCTCTTTGCCTGTGTGCAAGCATTTTCTTCTTCTCTTTCTTCTTTACTTTTTCCTCTTCTTTGCCTTGCCTGCTGCCCTTGATCTGGTGGACATACAGCAGTGTGTGCCTGGCCAGCCTTGGTCTGGAGATGTCTTGCATCAAGTTGGGATGAGGAGCAGGGAGTGGTTTCTGCCTGCTCAAGCAGAGATGCTCTTTGGTTGTGTGCTGGTTTGAGGCTAATTGGAATATTTTAATGAAAAAAATTATAGGCTGAGAAAAGCAAACACTGGTGAAGTCTGCTGCACTCACAGGCTTGCTGAGATGTGTAAGAACAAGAACACAAACACAGATAACACACAGAGAGTCTTTTAGTCTCTCTAGCTGCTGGCCTCTGCTAACCTAACCAACCACTCTGCTTCTAACCCCCCTGGCTGATCCTCCAAACTCACCTTGTGTGTAAGGCAGAAGGATGGGAAGAAGGTGGCAGGGTGGTTGGGAGCCCCTCCTGGGGACTCTGATTGCTGGGAGGGGAATTGTGTTTCTGTATTACCTTTAACTTGTCTATGTCTGTAACCATGTCTGTTGTGTATATCTCTGCTTGTACATTGTGCTAAGCTGTAAATAGAGCTTCAGCCCTTAACTTCCAGCTGGCTGAGTCCAGTCTGGGGAATTTTACAAAATGTGGGGGGCAGGGAACTCCCAAACCATCACAGGTTGACTGAGAGTTGTCTTTTCAGGAGAGGGTGAGTCCAGCTGCTCCGTGGAAGAGGGCAAAGAGGAGGAAGGATGATGCGGGAAGGATGGAAAGCAGCAGGTTGCTGTGGTGCTGTGAAGCAGAGGAGGTTGGTGAGTTGTGCTGAGCCTGAGGAATCCCTCATCAGCCCAGAGCCTTCTTTTCTTCATGCTGCACAACCTCAACGCTCTCAGCCTGTCCTGGCAGCAGATGACATCCCATATCATACCTTAACATGTGCTCATGCAACTCCTGCCCCACTCAAAGGTGTCTCCAGCTGCTGTTGTCCTTGCAAACACCTGCAGCGTTCTCAGGCATTGCTCTTTATGCTCATGTGAAGCTCAGGGAGCTGGGGGTAGAACTGAGCTGGAAGGTGGCCAAAAGGCAAACTGGCTCTGGGAAGAAAATAGGCATTGACACTGGGAGATGCTCCATGCCTGGAGAGCATCTACAGGGCAGAGAAAGAAAGGAAAAGAGAGCAGTTTGACTAAAGGACAGAGGTGGCAGCTCAGTCACCAATCCTGTGCTAAGCAGGAACTGGACCAGCTCAAGTAATGCCTCACTGGGTGCAAACCTTCCTGCCCCCACAGACTGTTTCTGTTTAGCTGCAACAACCTTTACCTTCCAGCACCGAATTCCATCCAGGAAGAATCACCTTCAAGATGGGGATGGATGAAAACCTAACCCAGAGCACCCTGGGCAGCTGGGCTGGAGTCTCAGCAGGTCTCTGATGTGGTGTGAAGTCATGAGCTGAGTATAACCTTAAAATCAATCTCTCCTTTGAACCACAGACCTCAGCATTGTCTGGGAGGGGGAAAAAAGCCACCTGTGCTCCTCTGCTTGGCCAGCTGAGCCATGGAGGGGACATTCTGAAATAGCATCAGAAGTGGCTTGTGTTGAGCAGACCAAGGCTGGGAGAAAGCTGACACTGGGACAGGGCTGCCCCCCTGCAAAGTGATGAGCTGGCACCAGCTGGGAAGCCTGAGCTGGGTTTGTGCTGTGAGGCACAGGTCACTGCTCTGCTGGACATCACTCTCCTCTCCTGGTGATGGAGCTGGGGTTGTGACAACAGGGTCTAAAGACAAGCCTTATGGCCTGTTAGGAAATCAGATCTGCCTCCAGCCAAAATTCCTGCTGGTAAAGCTCTGCAGCCAGCTTTTCCTCTGGTATGTTTGGGAAGCTCCTGCCTGTGCCACCCATGTCCTGTCCTGGCTCCTCTGCTGCTGACCCACCCAAAAACCTCTGTTATTCCATAAAACACAGGAAGGTGAGGAGATGTCACCATTCCTCCCTCTCTGATGGCCAGGGAAACACAGAGCAATGCTTTATGTCCCGTGGGATGCTCTGAGTGAAAGATAGAGGGGGAAGGGTCAGGGCTGCATCTGCAGATGAGCCCACACCTCCTAATCCTGGGCTCAGCTCACTCCAAGAAGGACATTGAGGTGCTCACTGTCACTGCAGGGCATATCTGGGAGTGTGGGAAGGCAAGCCCAAGCCTGCTGTCTGCAAACTGTCCCTCAGCCTGGAGAGGACCTATTTTTAGGTAGACAGTGGAGTGCTGCTATTGCTTCCCCACATTGCAGCACTTCCTCCCTGCCAAGCTCTGGGCATACTTCTCCTTGCCTGTGGAATGCAGACCTCTTTCTAGCTGTCATGTGTGGAGGGGACAAGGGTGTGGGAACCCAAGGGACACACTGAAGCACTGATCTCATGTTTGTTGTTCCCCAGCAGCTCACTGCTTTTGAGACTGCAGAGAATGGCAGGGAGCTGCTTCTCACCTCCACCCTAGACCCTTCACCAGCTTCGTGGCCCTTCTCTGGCCCCACTCCAGCCCCTCAGTGTGCTTCCTCCTGGAATTTCTGTCTGTCAGTGAGGTGGAAGTGCCTGCCTCGGGTGCCTTTCCTCATCCAATCCAGAGCCCTTACTAAAGCAAGCCTAAGGAGCAGCTGACTCAGAGTTAGGAGGGTCGGAATGAGGCATTCAAATTCCTGCAGACACAGAAGTCACCCCTGAGCCAGGCAGGGAGGGGAAGAAGAGAAATAGTTCCTTTACTGCAGGCTGCCTTGCCAAAGCCCCAGCTGTCCATAGCTCAGCTGCTATTGCAGCTTCTCCTGCAGAGCTCAGGGCTGATCTGCAGCAGGCAGGCCCAGCAAAGCTGGGACTTCAGATGGGTTTAGCTAAACCAGCACAAGGATGTGGTTGGGGCTCCATGCCTGGAGATGTTCAAGATCAGACTTGATGTGGCCCTGGGCAGCCTGATCTAGTTGGGGGTGTCCCTGCCGGCTGCAGGGGCGTTGGTCAGGATGACCTTTGAGGGCCCCTTCCTGCCCACTGCCATCTGTGAAGCTGTGAAAATTCCCTTGAGTGAAAGACTTGGAGGGGGGAAAAAAGAGTTTGTTTTTGCGTGAGTGCTGAGGAAAGTGTCCGTCTGTGGGGGAAGCTCCAGCTGCAGACAGGCGCAGGAGTTCACCCAAGCGCTGTAAAACGTCTGTAGGGCTCTTAGGTAAGGCAGTGAGCAATGGCTTTAGTGGGGTTCCTCGGCGCGGTGCGGCAGGGCACTCGCTGCGCAGCGCAGCTCGGGTGCAAGCCCCTGCAGGCGTGAGGCGGAATCAACGGGAGGCACTTAGCAGAGTCAGTTTTGCAGCCCTTGGTGGAGGGAGAGGATAATCTCCTGGGTGCATGTACGGTAGAGCAGGGGTTGGGTACAGCGCACGGAGGGAGCTGCAGGGCGAGGTGCGGTGGCTCGGGCAGTGATGTGCCGAGCCGCGGGCAGGCAGGCTCACAGATGGCTTTCCCTTAAGCTCAGGCATCACATGCCACAAATTATCTGGGAAATTGTCATTTTAAAAATAACTCTGGAACCAAATGCCAAGCCAAGAGGGCTCTCAGTGTCTAACAAACAGTGTCCCAAAAGAGAGAGATCTGAACTAAAGCAGGAGGAGAGAGAGCACCTCCGGACAGCAGCGGTGCTCCAGCAGGACGAGTGGAAGCTTTCCCTCCTGGGATTCTCCTGACTCTTCCTGATCAGGAGAGTCAAATCACGGTGGGTTTGGGGTGTGTTTAAACTGCTGTGGAGTTAATGGCTTCGATAGGCATAGGATGGAATCATGGCATCAGTGGTAGGGGTTGAAAGAGACCTCTGGAGATCATCAACAGCCCTGCTAAAGCAGGGGTGCTTAGACCAGCTCACACAACACAGCACCTCGGTGGGATTTGAAAGTTTCTGGGGAAGGAGGCTCCACAGCCTCTCCGAGGAGGCTGCTCCAGGCCTCCAGCACCCTTAAAGTAAAGAAGTTTCTCCTTAAGTTCAAGTGAAACCTGCTAAAACCAGATCCTCTCAGAAGAAAGTTTCAGCGCAGTGGCAGGAGGTAGTTTTAAACTGATTTCCCAGGTGGCGGCCACCAAATGTCTGAGCCCCGTCCCGCACGGCCCCCACTCATCTTCTCCAGCAAGGCCTGTGTCACACCTTGGGAGGGCAATAGCCTGGAGCCTGCGGGCACACAGAGTGCCCTCCTGCATCTCCTGGCTCCAAGGAGAGCGCTCCCTGGGCTGCGGCGTGAGGCCAGGCAGCCCTGGGCTCTCCACCACCCTGCTGAGATAAGGAGGCACAGACTGCGCCTGCGTATCGCTCACCCTCCTCCTCCCAGGGCTGAAGGCCACCATGTGTGAGTGAGCAGAGCCAGGGCCCCTCCAGCCCACCCCTCTGTGCCCCCACCAGCCGCCACCTGTCCCAGCCTGTCCCGCTCTCACGCGCTTATATGGGCATGGCAGGATGGCAGCTCCTGACGCCAGGCTGCTAAAAACAGCCTCAGCTCCGCTCGGGCTCTGCCTTAAACAATGTCCTCTGGCCACAGCCACCCAGACAGCTCCTGACTGCGGCACGGCCTCGGACTGGCAGTGAGAGAAACTGCCCTGGAAGCCCCTCCGGGAGGCTCTGCTCCTGAGCGTATGCCCCAGCAAAAGCTAGGGATGAGCAGCTCCCTGAGCTACAAGTCCTTCTCCAAAGAGCAGCAGACCATGGACAACCTGGAGAAGCAGCTGATCTGCCCCATCTGCCTGGAGATGTTCACCAAGCCTGTGGTCATCCTGCCCTGCCAGCACAACCTCTGTCGGAAGTGTGCCAGTGACATCTTCCAGGTAGGTTCCCTTCCCGCAGGGACTTATGCCCAGGCTCTGCCCGAAAGGGAGGGAGAAGAGGTTTGGGACAGGTTCAGGTTGATTGTTGAGCAAGGACAAGCGGAGGGTCCTGCTTCCGGGGAGCACCAGCACAGATGAGAGTTGACCTCCTGGGAAGCAGCTCCAGGAGGAGAAGGACCAGGGAATGCTGGTGGACAAGTTCAGCAGGAGGCAACGACATGCCCTTGTGGTCAGGAAGGCCAAGGGGCTCCTGGGCTGTGTGAAGATGAGTGCACAGCAGGGCAGGGAAGGTCCTTCTGTCCCTCTGCTCTGCCCTGGTGAGGCCACATCTGGAGTGCTGGGCACAGGTCTGGGCTCCCCTGTTCGAGAGAGCCTGGGAAGTGCTGGAGAGAGTCCAGGGGAGGCTGGGAAGATGCCGAGGGGCCTGGAGCACCTCTGTGAGGAGCAAAGGCTGGGAGCCCTGGGGCTGGGAGCCTGCAGAAGAGCAGCCCCAGAGAGGATCTGAGCAATGCTCAGCAGGAGCTAAAGGACCTGTGGGGGGCAAGACGCTGGGGCCAGACTCTGCTCAACAATGTCCAGTGACAAGTCAAGGGGCAATGGGCACAAACTGGAATCCACTTTCAGAAACAGGAAGAGAAACTTGTTAGGTGTGAGGGTNTCGGAAGTGTGCCAGTGACATCTTCCAGGTAGGTTCCCTTCCCGCAGGGACTTATGCCCAGGCTCTGCCCGAAAGGGAGGGAGAAGAGGTTTGGGACAGGTTCAGGTTGATTGTTGAGCAAGGACAAGCGGAGGGTCCTGCTTCCGGGGAGCACCAGCACAGATGAGAGTTGACCTCCTGGGAAGCAGCTCCAGGAGGAGAAGGACCAGGGAATGCTGGTGGACAAGTTCAGCAGGAGGCAACGACATGCCCTTGTGGTCAGAAAGGCCAAGGGGCTCCTGGGCTGTGTGAAGATGAGTGCACAGCAGGGCAGGGAAGGTCCTTCTGTCCCTCTGCTCTGCCCTGGTGAGGCCACATCTGGAGTGCTGGGCACAGGTCTGGGCTCCCCTGTTCGAGAGAGCCTGGGAAGTGCTGGAGAGAGTCCAGGGGAGGCTGGGAAGATGCCGAGGGGCCTGGAGCACCTCTGTGAGGAGCAAAGGCTGGGAGCCCTGGGGCTGGGAGCCTGCAGAAGAGCAGCCCCAGAGAGGATCTGAGCAATGCTCAGCAGGAGCTAAAGGACCTGTGGGGGGCAAGACGCTGGGGCCAGACTCTGCTCAACAATGTCCAGTGACAAGTCAAGGGGCAATGGGCACAAACTGGAATCCACTTTCAGAAACAGGAAGAGAAACTTGTTAGGTGTGAGGGTGCTGGAGCCCTGGAGCAGGCTGCCCAGAGAGGCTGTGGAGTCTCCTCTGCAAAGCTCCCAACCTCCCCTGGCCATTGTGACCCTAGGCCAGCTGCTGGGGGTGCCCTGCTCTAGCAGGGGACTTGGATTAGATCTGCAGAGGTCCCTTTCAGCGTCTGTCATGCTGGGATTCTGGGCTGCTTTCGTCAGTAAGACAGCAGAGGAGGAGTGATTTAAATCAGGAGCTGTGAGTGTCCCCAGGGGCCAAGGCTGAGCTCACAGCAGACTGAAGTGTCACCTGTTAGCTGCGGGGCCATGGGCACTGTGTGAGCTGAGCCAGCCCTTGCCCTGCCACTGCCAGGTGCTCTCCTGGGCACACTTAGTTGGAGCCGTCCCCCACTCCTTGGGCGGCTTCCTACCAACTTGGCTCTGCCCTGGTGCTTTTGGAAGAAGTTTTCATGGTTTCTGCATGGCCTTGCTCACCTCTCTTTGTGCTCTTTGGCAAGAGCAGGCCTCCAACCCCTACCTGCCAACCAGGGGTGGCACAACCATGGCATCGGGAGGCCGCTTTCGCTGTCCCTCCTGCAGGCACGAAGTGGTGCTCGACCGGCACGGCGTCTACGGGCTGCAGAGGAACCTGCTGGTGGAGAACATCATTGACATCTACAAGCAGGAGTCCACGAGGTAACCTGGGAGGGTGTCCCCTCCAGGGCACCTGTACCACAAAAGCAGACATGGCTTAGGAGTGCTGTGTGGCTGTGCACTAGAAGCAGGACCCCAGGGCAGAGGAATGGGCCAGGCTGGAGGAGTCCTGAAGCAACCAAGTCTACGAGGAGGTGTCCCTGCCCATGGCAGGGAGGGGGAAGTAGATCTCTAAGGTCCCTTCCAACCTGAGCCATTCTATGATTTGATCCTCAAGAGTGAGATTAGTCCTGAACATCTGCTGCCTGCTTTGGAGGTGGAATGGATCCAGGCATGGAAAAATGTTGCATTCTCTCTTTCCCTGGGATGGATGGGATGCTTGGCACCACTGTGGAGAACTTGGAAGAAGGGATGTTAAGCCCAGTCTCAGGCCACTGAGCAGGCAGCTCTCTCACCCAGTGAAACTGCCTTGTGCCACCAGCCCCTAGGGCTGGTTTTGGATGGTGAAGTGTTCTGTACCCCTGTGTCACCCTGGCTGTGCTCCTGGCGGTGTCCCTACCCCAGCCAGGGGCTGAGCTTTGCCAGGGCACTGAGGGGCTGTTGCTAGAGCAGGTGGACACAACCATCAGAGCCCTGGGGTGGCTTAGGGCACTGCTCCCCTCCTCCAGCCAAGGACAGCAGAGAGAGTGTCCCAAGGGTGGCTTTGGCTGCTCTTGGCTATTTGAAACCCTTCAGGCATAGCTTTGAGCTCCAAAGCCTCAGAGAGCACGAAGTTGGCTTAAAATTGTCCTTTCTGCTGCCCTTTGAGCTGGGTGCCAAGGGAAGGTCAACCACCCTGGTGTGTCACTGATACCCCCATTTTATTTTAGGCAAGAAAATCTAGGAGGAAATGAATCAGCAAAGCTTCAGTGGTGGGCTCTGCTTTGGGCCAAACCAGCTGGGCACATCTGGCCTCATGTCTTTTGTGATTTGGGGTTGGTGTTTTTTCTGCTCACTTCACTTAAAACCCACAGAACTGCAGCTCCTTGCCCCAAGCACTTGCTGGGCAATGGCAACAAAATCTACCCAGGGAAGCTGATTTAGCAGGGTTTGTTCCTTCAGCCCCACAAAAATGAAGCATGTGGTGAATAAAAAGGGAGAGCAGAGGGGGAAAAAATGCAAATACCAACAGATATTTGTGCCCCAAAGGCTGCTTTGTTCAGGCTGTAAAGTGCTGTTTTAACCTTCAGAGGAGTCCGTAGCATGGAGGCTGCTGCCAGGGCAGTGGCAGTGCCTAGCAGCATTATCTGAGCTATGTGACACTCTGTGGGCCTCAGCTGCTTATCTCCCTCCAACCAATGTTCCTCAGGCTCCCCTGAGAGTGTGAGCAAGACCTGCCATGGCTTTACCCCCTGCTGTCCCACCCAAGCCATAGTGTTATGGAACCATGGAGTTACTGAGGCTGGAAAAGACCTTTAGGACCATCTGGTCCAGCCCTAAACCTGACACAGCCAAGGCCACCAGCAGCCGTAGGGACAGGAGGGAAGGCTGAGAACTGACCTTTGCCTCCTTCTTCCTCCCCAAGACAACCCTTCAAAGCGGCAGCCCCCATGGCACCCAGGCAGGAGCCCCCCAAGCCCTACTGTGGGGTGCCATACCTGCACGTGCCAGAATGGTGCCAGCTCCCAGCTGCATTTCATATGAACTTAAGAGAGGGAGGGGAAGCCCCCTGCGTGCCCCCTGTGTGTGCCCCGTGTGTGTGCCTCTTGCATGTGCCCCCTGTGTGCCCCCTCTTCAGAAGCTTATGGGCACCAAGTTTGCTTCCATCCTGTTTGCTGCTGCAGACCTGAGAAGAAGTGTGACCAGCTGATGTGTGAAGAGCATGAGGATGAGAGGATCAACATCTACTGCCTGAACTGTGAAATGCCCACCTGCTCCTTGTGCAAAGTCTTTGGTGCCCACAAGGACTGCCAGGTTGCTCCTCTCACAAACGTTTACCAGCAGCAGAAGGTAGGTTTGTTTGGAGTTTTTTTTCCCCATATCTCATGGATATAATTTTTTTTTCAACATCTCGTGGATGCAAATAGGTTTTTATCTCCTGGATACCTCAGAACCACCAATGGGAAACTGTTCCCACGAGCTGCCAAAGGAGTCCTTTGCCATTCCTGTGTGTGAGTGCAAGGCTCACAGAAATCCATAGGCATTGTTTAGAAACCCAGGGAAAGAAACTGATGAGGGATCACAGAAGGTACTGCAGTGTCCCAGTCTCGGTTAGTATGGTCAGGAAACATTTTTAGGCAGCAGATTGATGTGGAGCTGTGCATCAGCACATGGTGAGACCTTAGAACTGCATGTCAGTGTCTGAAAGGGACCTACAGGAAAGCTGGGGAGGGCTGTGGGGATAGGATGAGAGGCAATGGTTTGAAACTGGAGCAGGGCAGGTTGAGGTTGGACATCAGGAGGAAGTTCTGCACAGTGAGGGTGGTGAGACACTGGCACAGGTTGCACAGGGACATGGTGGAGGACCTATCCCTGGAGACATTCAAGATCAGACTGATGTGTCCCTGGGCAGCCTGCTCCAGCTGGAGGTGTCCCTGCTGCCTGCAGGGGGGTTGGACAAGATGCCCTTTGAGGGTCCCTTCCAACCCCATGCAATCTGTGATTCTGTGATCACCCTTCCGAGGTTCCTGAGCTCTCCTCTTCAGAGCTTTTAGATCAGATGACATCCAAGTGGGCTTGCCAGAGGTGAGCTGGGAAGAGAGCAGAGCACTGCAGATCCAGCAGCTGCCTGTCAGGCACCTTTGCTTTGAAGCATCCCATTTGCCAGAGAAGCTGAGTGCCAATGCTCCTCCTGCGAGCGAGAGCAGGACTGTTCAACAGCTGGCAGCACAGGCTGTGTGCAGCTCACAGCCTCTGCCCTTGCTGTCACCAGCAGGAGGCTTGCTTATTTTTAATGCAGTATTAATTTAAAGCCTGGCTCACTGGGTTATCCTCCTGAGACAAACAGCTCATTTTTCTGGAGGGCCCCAGTGGAGCAGGTGATCAGACAGGCCACATTTGCAACCAGCCTCCAGCTTTGCCACAGGACTGCTGTGTGCAAACTACAAATGAGGAGCGGCTGCAGGGGAGCAGCCACCAGCAGCCTCCTCAATCAGCAGAGCAGGGCCTGATTCCCTGCCCCTGACCACTCCCTTTGCATGCAGATTTGCAAGCAGTGGTTTCCTTCCTGGAGTGCCCGTGGCAGGGGCAGGCTGTGGCCAAGAGCAAGGTGTGAGCAGAGGCTGCAGGATGTGTCCTTCATAGGATACTCTGTGGAGCTGCGGAGCCCATGGGCATAGTTGCCTCTGTTCTCTCTTGGACAGTGGTGTGCCCAGGGGCCCTCCCCAGCACCCTCCCCAGGTTCCCTCAGGGACTTACTTCTCTGTCTCTCCTAAGGATATCTCACAGTCATCTCCATCTCCACACTCAGACCATTCCCTTCTTCCACTCCTTTCCCTCAGCCTCCACCCTGTGCTCTTTGTTTTCTCTCTTCCTCTCTCATCACAGTCCCAACCCCACTGCCCTTATGCCATCAGGCTCTAGTGCTCTGCTCCCTTCAGGTCTGTGGGCCACCTCTTCTGTCCAAGAGATGCAGTCCTCAGGCATGTACCACAGTGGTGTGGCTAAACCCAAACACATCAACCCCAACTCTTCCAGAGACAGAGTCTCTTCTCTGAAAAGCACCCAAAGGGAGCATTCTGGGGCTCTTGAAACATGGTGCTTCAGACAGGAGCATCCAGGGGAGACTCCTGGAGTACAGCCAAGCCTCTTCCCAAGACACAGATTCTTCTCCATCAAGTTTCAAAGTGTCAGCATTTTCATGGTGCTTTGGGAGAGGACTCATGGAGTCATAGACTCATGGCATGGGTTGGGTTGGAAGGGACCTCCAAAGGTCACCCAGTGCAACCACTCCCTGCACTGAGCAGGGACATCCCCAGCTACATCAGGTTGCTCAGAGCCCCAGACAACCTGACCTGGAGTAGGTTCAAGGATGGGGCATCTCCCCCCTCTCTGGGCATCCCGGGTCCCACTTCAGTGTCAAACACTTCTCCCTTCTCTCCACTCTGGATCTCCCTCTCTTAGCAAAAACCACCCCCTCCTTGTCCTGTCACAACAGGCCCTGCTCAGAAGTCTGTCCCCAGCTTTCTGATAGGTGCCCTCGAAGTGCTGATGAAACAAATGCCAAAGCACCTGCAGGTAACTCGTGGGCAGGTGAAGCTCTGATTCTGCTGGGTTCTGGTGGGAGGAAGAGCTGCTTCCCTGCTGTGGCTCGCCCATCTCCTGCTCCCTGCTGCCAGCTGTGCCACCCTGCAGTGGGATGGTGTCTAACACCCCCTGCTTGCTCTCCCTTCCTGCCTAGTCCGAGCTGAGCGATGGCATCGCAGTGCTGGTGGGGAGCAACGACAGAGTGCAGGGCATCGTCACGCAGCTGGAGGAGACCTGCAAGACGGTGGAGGTAGGTGGCACCTCTGTGGGCACGGCCCTGTTGCTGGGAATGGTTGGTCTCTGCCAGGCCCCAGCTGTACCCAGCTGCATCCCCACAGCGCTTCACCAGACCATTATCTGCGGCTTTGTAGCACAACAGCTCTGCTTCTTCAGGCAAGGGACACATCCTGCTCAGCACCCTGCCCCTGGCACTGGCCATGTGGTTAAGGACATAGAATGAGGACAGTCCACGTCTTGGTTGGCATTCTTGGTGCCACAGGGTATGGAGTGGAAAGCAGATCCAAGAGCATTCTGTCAGCTCCAGCTCGTTCATCGCCTAAGGTTAGCTTCTAGAGCTTAAAAAGACCATGCCGGAGTGGAGCCTGACTGGTGCTGTGAGCAGAGCCCCTGGGTAGCCACGGGGGGGTGTGCTGGTCAGCTCTGCTCGGTTGCTTTGCCTCCTGCAGAAGCAGTTTTTAAACACATTCCTGTGTCGATGCAGCGCTGATGTACTCAGACTTTGTCCTTTAAGGAGTCCTGCTTTGTGCTTGTGGGAGAGAAGACTTTAGGTTCTTGCTGGGTTTTCTGGTGAAGGTCTCGCTCGGACAGAGCTGGAATTTGCTGTGTGTCATGCACCAGCAGAAGTGGCTTTTGTTTCCTCCCAGAGGTTTGCAGTAGCAAAGCCAATAGAAACAGCAGCTCTGACCAGTTTGAGCATGGCAGAGCAGCAGGCTGAGGGGAGCTCATAAGAGTTGATCTTGTGGTCAGGGCTTGATGAAGCATCCAGCGAAGGAGTCTCATCCCTCTCAACCCAGTTAGGTAATATTGACCCTTCAGAGCTGGAGCACAAAGGAGAAGCAGCAAAGAAAGAGAAGTGACTCTGAGCTGTATAGATTCTAACTGGAGACAAAACTGGATTCCACAAGCTGTGTGCACAACTGCCCCAGGCTCCTGTTCCCCAGAGCCTCAGGAAAGGCCCAAGCCTGGGCTCGTGGCTTTGTGTTCTTTGCACCAAGCGAAAGAGGGAGCGCAGCAGCGGCAGGCAGAGCTTTGTATCAGGAAGCCTTCACGTCTGCAGGAGGAAGCTGGCTGCTGTCAGGGCTCTGCAGACAGCAACAAGCCTTTCAAGTAGGTCAGCTGCAGAAATCCAAGTGAGACAACAGCAAAAGCTTTTGCTCATTTAAGCTGAACTGGCTGAGCCAGAAACAGGACTTCAAACACCTCGCCTGAAGTATGGAGAAAACACTGCACTAAAAATACCTTCACAAACACACCAGGGCCTGAAGCCACCTGCCTGAGCCCTCCACTCTCTTCAGAGTCCAACCTGGCAGCTCAGAGCCCAAAGGAAGTGCAGCCTCCAGGTGTTTGAACAGGATTTTCACCTTTAAAGCCAGAGATTGCAGAAGATTTGAGCTCGGAGCTTAGCTGGGCTCTTCCCTGTTCCCTTGCAAGCTGATGGCAGCTCCTGGCACACCAGAGCCTTGTCTGAGTGGAGAGCAGATTGTCCTCAGGGCTGGGAAGCCACAGCTGGAGATGTGGAAATAAGGCTTAGAAGCCTGGAGCTGGTGAGGCTGGAAGAGACCTCTAAGGCCATCGAGTCCAGCCCCAGTGGCCCTGGTGGTGTTGGGTGATGATTTGAGCCGATGGCTTTAGAGCCCTTTCCAACCCAAGCAATTCTGATGCTCTCTGTGCCCCCTCCCCACTCCCCAACACATGCAGTGAGTTTTGGCCACACACCCATCTGCAAGAGGCTTTCTCCTTTACAGATACAGACCAGACTTTCACCACTGGCAGGGAAGAGCTCTGGCTGCCAGGCAGGGGAAAGTGGAGCCCTCTCTAGCCAAGTGCTCTGTGCATTCAGTCATGTCACTCCCAGACCTGCTGTGGGGCTGCTAAGAGCCCTGTGCTGCTGGCATCCCAGCACTGTGCCTCAAGGGATGAAGGTGAGGAACTGATTCAGCCTCAGCTCTAGGGAAGGAGGCTGAAATATTCACCACCATCCACAACCAGGTAGAGCCACAACAAGGTTCTGCCATGGGGCCCAGAGGTGACTCAGGTACTCAAGTACTTGATTTAACTTGGCTCCACACTTCTGTTTGGTAGCCCTCAGACACTGTAGCTCCCCTGGCCCTGATGTCCTCCCCGCACACACACCCTGCAAGTGCAGTTTGTTCTTGTTGAAGCAGCCACCAAACCCATCCTGCTCACTCAGGGAAGTGCTGTCTGCTGGGAGGGACAACCAAAGTGTCCCCAAAATTCTGTGACAATCAGTGCCTGAAGGCAAGGGCAGAGCCTGGTTCCTCCTGCTGCCCTGGTGCTCTTCTCAGACATCTTTCCTTTGTGGCACCTCTGCCTCCTGCAGTGCACAGGGTACGGAATGTGATGGGCATCTGCTGTCAGCAGAGAGGCTGGGAGGGTGTGTGTGAGGATCGAGCCCAGCCAAGGTAGTTCCAGGTCCTCTGGCAGCTAAAGACCTTTCTCCAGAGGCAGTTTGAGGCCACTGCTCTGTTCTGCTGCTGCAAATGGACACAGCTGCTAAGACAACCTGGAAGGTCCCTCCCATCCCAAACCTGTGGTGGGATTTCTCCTCCTGCAGACCCTGGTGTACCACAGATCACATCCTGAGTGCCTCCCACAGGGTTTGGGCAGCCTGGCAAGTTACACTATGACCTGCTGGGGTGGGGGTTGTAGCAGCTCAGAACTCCAGAGCTTGAGAAGAGTTTAAAAACTTTTGTTCCACCAGCTTGGGCTTTGCAAAGGAGCAAAGTCTCTGGGGTCACTCGGAATCCTTTGTGCTGTTGAGCCAGAGGCATTCCTTTGATGAGAAGGCTTCCACGGGGCTGCAAAAAGAGAAGCTCTGTTAAGCCCATAACATCCTNGCCTGGAGCTGGTGAGGCTGGAAGAGACCTCTAAGGCCATCGAGTCCAGCCCCAGTGGCCCTGGTGGTGTTGGGTGATGATTGGAGCCGATGGCTTTAGAGCCCTTTCCAACCCAAGCAATTCTGATGCTCTCTGTGCCCCCTCCCCACTCCCCAACACATGCAGTGAGTTTTGGCCACACACCCATCTGCGAGAGGCTTTCTCCTTTACAGATACAGACCAGACTTTCACCACTGGCAGGGAAGAGCTCTGGCTGCCAGGCAGGGGAAAGTGGAGCCCTCTCTAGCCAAGTGCTCTGTGCATTCAGTCATGTCACTCCCAGACCTGCTGTGGGGCTGCTAAGAGCCCTGTGCTGCTGGCATCCCAGCACTGTGCCTCAAGGGATGAAGGTGAGGAACTGATTCAGCCTCAGCTCTAGGGAAGGAGGCTGAAATATTCACCACCATCCACAACCAGGTAGAGCCACAACAAGGTTCTGCCATGGGGCCCAGAGGTGACTCAGGTACTCAAGTACTTGATTTAACTTGGCTCCACACTTCTGTTTGGTAGCCCTCAGACACTGTAGCTCCCCTGGCCCTGATGTCCTCCCCGCACACACACCCTGCAAGTGCAGTTTGTTCTTGTTGAAGCAGCCACCAAACCCATCCTGCTCACTCAGGGAAGTGCTGTCTGCTGGGAGGGACAACCAAAGTGTCCCCAAAATTCTGTGACAATCAGTGCCTGAAGGCAAGGGCAGAGCCTGGTTCCTCCTGCTGCCCTGGTGCTCTTCTCAGACATCTTTCCTTTGTGGCACCTCTGCCTCCTGCAGTGCACAGGGTACGGAATGTGATGGGCATCTGCTGTCAGCAGAGAGGCTGGGAGGGTGTGTGTGAGGATCGAGCCCAGCCAAGGTAGTTCCAGGTCCTCTGGCAGCTAAAGACCTTTCTCCAGAGGCAGTTTGAGGCCACTGCTCTGTTCTGCTGCTGCAAATGGACACAGCTGCTAAGACAACCTGGAAGGTCCCTCCCATCCCAAACCTGTGGTGGGATTTCTCCTCCTGCAGACCCTGGTGTACCACAGATCACATCCTGAGTGCCTCCCACAGGGTTTGGGCAGCCTGGCAAGTTACACTATGACCTGCTGGGGTGGGGGTTGTAGCAGCTCAGAACTCCAGAGCTTGAGAAGAGTTTAAAAACTTTTGTTCCACCAGCTTGGGCTTTGCAAAGGAGCAAAGTCTCTGGGGTCACTCGGAATCCTTTGTGCTGTTGAGCCAGAGGCATTCCTTTGATGAGAAGGCTTCCACGGGGCTGCAAAAAGAGAAGCTCTGTTAAGCCCATAACATCCTTAACGTAAAGCAAACGGTTGGCAGGAGTGCTGCAGACGGCAGAAGGAGCAGCTCTGTGAAAAATTTGATTATCTCTACTCCGTGCTGGAAGAAAGGAAAAATGAGATGACACAAATCATCACTAGGACCCAAGAGGAGAAACTGGAGCACGTCCGCTCCCTGATGAAGAAGTATGGGGATCACCTGGAAGCGGTGTCCAAGCTGGTTGAATCAGGAATCCAGTTCATGGAAGAACCAGAAATGGCTGTGTTCTTGCAGGTATGGATCTGTGAGTGGAGACAGAAAAGGCATGGGGAGGTTGTCATAGAGCTGGGGGGGTTGGGAAAGCCTTCTGAGATCATCCAGTCTAACCACAGCCCCAACCCCACCATGGCCCCAACCCCACCATGGCCACACATCTCTTGAATACCTCAGGGCTGGGAACTCCACCACCTCCCTGGGCAGCCTGTTCCAATCTCTGACCACAGGAGTCTGCAGGACAAAAAAAACATTCCCAATATCTAACCCAAACCTCCCCTGGCACAACCCCAGGCCACCTCCCCTCCTTCCAGCACCCAGCACCAAGGAGAGGAGTAGATGGACCGCTGTGAATTGTGGCATTCGTTTGCAGTGCCCAGGTGGTCAAGAAGTCCAATGGCATCCTGGCCTGCATCAGGAGCAGTGTGGCCAGCAGGAGCAGGGCAGTCCTTCTGCCCCTGTGGTCAACAATGGTCAGTGCTGTGTCCAGTTCTGGGCCCTTCAATTCAAGAGAGATGTTGAGGTGCTGGAAGGTGCCCAGAGAAGGGCAGAAAGGCTGGGGAGGGGCCTGGAGCACAGCCCTGTGAGGAGAGGCTGAGGGAGCTGGGGGTGTGCAGCCTGCAGAAGAGGAGGCTCAGGGCAGAGCTCATTGCTCTCTGCAGCTACCTGAAGGGAGGTTGTAGCCAGCTGGGGTTGGGCTCTGCTGCCAGGCACCCAGGGACAGAACAAGGGGACACAGCCTCAAGCTGTGCCAGGGCAGGTTCAGGCTGGATGTTAGGAAGAAGTTCTTCACAGCAAGAGTGATTGGCATTGGGATGAGCTGCCCAGGGAGGTGGTGGAGTGCCCATCCCTGGAAGTGTTGAAGAGGAGGCTGCATGAGGCATTTAGGGCCAGGGGTTAATGAGAAGGGTTAGGTGCTAGGTTGGACTCAACCTTGAAGGTCTTTTCCAGCCTGGATAATTCTGTGATCCTGTGAAAGACAGCACAGGGGGTGATGGGCACAAACTTGAGCTTAGGAAATTCCATCTAAACGTGAGGAGGAAGTTCCTTGGTTTAAGGGTAGTGGAGCACTGGAACAGGCTGCCCAGGGACTGCTGGAGGCTCCTTCTCTGTAGATATTCAGAACCCTGCTGCCTGCGTTTCTGTGTGACCTGCTCAAACAAAACAAACACAAAAACCCAAACCAACCAAACCACAAACCAAACAAGAAACTCCAAACAACCAAACCTCCCCCCTAAACAAACACAAAAACCCAAAACAAACCAAAAAGGGTGGGGGGGAAGCCCTCAACCCGCCCAAACCACTAAAAAAATGCCCAAACCCACAAAACCCCAACAACCAAACCCACTTATTTTCCTCAGAGTGCCTCTAAAGAGCTCAGTGTTACTCCAAAGGCAATTTTAGTGCTCTGGAAGCCTCATGCCCTTGTGGATTGTCACAGGTAGAGTTCCTGTTTCTGAAGGTGCTAGTGGGAGAATTGCTCTTCACCACCAAGACACCCAGAGGAGAGGAGCCCCCAATCTCCAGCTCATTTTGGGAGCAGCTGTAGGTGGTGTAGGTGCTCCACATCCTACTCAGGCTTTCATTTAAGAGGGGTTGTTCAGTTTGGCAAAGAGAAGGCTCTGAGGAGAGCTGCTTGTGGCCTTCCAGTATCTGAAGGAGGCTACAAGAAAGCTGGGGAGAGACTTTGTAGGATGTCAGGGAGTGATAGGACTGGGGGGAATGGATCCAAGCTAGAGGAGCTAGATCCAAGCTAGATTCAGATTAGACATTAGGAAGAAGTTCTTCAGCATGAGGGTGGGGAGAGACTGGCACAGGTTGCCCAGGAAGGTGGTGGAAGCCTCATCCCTGTAGGTCTTTAAGACCAGGCTGGATGTGGCTCTGGGCAACCTGATCTAGTGTGAGGTGTCCCTGTCCATGGCAGGGTCTTGGAACTGGATGATTCTTGAGGTCCCTTCCAACCCTGACTGATTCTGTGCAAGGAACTGAAAGGTTCCCTCAGCTGTGTACTGGTTACCTACTGCCCTGATCTGATCTTGGTGCTAGGTCTGATGGTTGGCACTTAGGAGATCCATACTGGTGTGTTCAGAAGCAGCCAGTGTAAGAGTTAAAACTCCAGGCCTGAGCTCCCTGAGCGAATTGATCAGTTTCAGGAGTAAATTCTTTCCTTTTTTGTCTCCACAGAATGCCAAAACCCTGCTGCAAAAGTGAGTATCCAAACTCCTGCCTCTTGACCTCTCTGGTGCACTGCAAACCACACATCCTCCTGCAAACCCAATAACCAATCTCTCTGGTTCAGGATCAATGAAGCCTCTAAAGGATTTCAGATGGAGAAAATAGAGGATGGGTATGAAAATATGAACCAGTTCACAGTGAACCTCAGCAGAGAAGAGAAGATCATCCGGGAAATAGACTTTGACAGAGGTATGTGATGGATGCACCTCAGCTGCTCTCCTGGATTGCAGCTGCCTGTGCTGATACTCAGCAGGAAGACCTGAGCCAGCTGTTTCTCTCCAGCCCACAGTGCAGACAGACCACTTGGCACCAGTTACAGGGAAAAAGCAGAAATCTCTCACAGTCAAAAAACCACCCAACCTCTTGACACCATTAAACTTACCTTAAATGTGACCCCAGCACTCTTCTAAACCCACGATCTTTACTAGATCAGAATGGAGAGGAGGAAATATTTGACATTGAGGGTGCTGAGAGCCTGGCCCAGCTTGCCCAGAGAGGTGGGAGATGTCCCAGCCCCTGAACCATTCCAGGTCAGGTTGTTTGGGGCTCTAAGCAAGCGGCTCTGGGTGCAGGTGTCCTGCTGGCTGCAGTGGGGGGTGGCCTGGATGAGCTTTGAGAATCCTTTCCAACCCAAACCAGTCTGGGGTTCTGTGCTCTTCATGGGGAACTCAGACCTGTGCTTTTATGCTTGTCTTCTCAGAGGAGGAGCGAGAGGAGGGAGAAGAGGAGACAGTGGATAGTGAAGCCTTGGATGAAGTCCATACAGAGCCATCAGGAGACGAAGAGGAGGAAGAAGCAGAGGAAGAAGGGGCTGAGAGAGCATCACAGCTACCCCAGCAGGACCTTGAACCTCGGAGTGTGGTGGGAGAGCCCCAGGCTGAACCAGCTTCAGTGCCACTGCCCACTGCCCCAGCTGGTCAGGTGAGTGGCACTGGTGTCTCAGTGTCCTGCCAGCTCTGCTGAGTGTGCCCTGGAGCAGCAAGCAAACAGCTGTCTGTGGGCAGAGGGTAGCAGGGGCATGGCTGAGGGCAGTGAGCACTGTGGTTTGCTGCCCCTCTCTGCACACATCCATGCAACAAGGGCAGCAGGGGCATGGCTGAGGGCAGTGAGCACTGTGGTTTGCTGCCCCTCTCTGCACACATCCATGCAGCAAGGGCAGCAGGAGCATGGCTGAGGGCAGTGAGCACTGTGGTTTGTTGCCCCTCTCTGCACACATCCATGCAACTCTGCCTTCTCTCAGGCTGTGGATTTCTCACCAGAGAGGCAGGAGATGCTGCTGGGGAAAGTGAGGTCTAGATGGGCTGCATAAGGTATGAATAAAAGAGATTCAGTTTGGGAGTTAAGCACGTTAGAGAGGATGTTCTGCTTGCTGTGACTTAACTCGGACTAACTGTTCCAAATGAAATGGTTGATAAAATATTTATCCTCAGAGATTTGGCATTCCCTCTGGATTTAGTGTGATTCCCACCACCAATTTTTAGATCAGACTTTTAATCTGGGGTTGGTTTGGGGTCTTGGGTTTTTTTTTTTTGAATGCTGTTTGCTGCTGTGGTCTCATCTAGGTGTGTCCAGGGATGTGACAGAGCAGACAGGAGAGGAGACTGCAGCAAACAGCTCCAGGGTGGGGCTGTATTTAGGCCAGCTCTTGTCCTTAAGGACTGTGATTAGAATGAGACCATAATTGCTGCATATTCTAAAAGACCTACATAAAAAAATACAGACTTCATGTGCTACTTTATTAGCTGGCCTGGCAATTAACTCAGCCAATGCTCCTCTTAGGCAATGTAGCCAGAGAAGCTGCTCTGAAGGTGTCTGAGGAGGGCACTGTGAAAGCAAGAGAGCACAGGAAGGGTTGGACCTTTGCTGGCAGCATAAAGCAAGGGAAAGACACACTACAGGCTGACTCTTGCTTTGATCTTGCTTGTCACTCTCCCAAGGAACAACTGATAGGACAAGAGGAAATGGCCTCAGGCTGCACCAGGGGAGGCTTAGGTTGGGCATGAGGAACAATTTCTTCCCAGGGCAGTGCTGGAGTCTCCATCCCTGGAGGGGTTTCAGAGCTGTGCAGATGTGGTGCTGAGGGCCATGGTGCAGTGGTGCCCTGGCAGTGCTGGGGTAAGGGTTGGACTTGGTGGTCTCATAGGTCTCTTCCAACCAAAGTGGTTCTGTGATTCACAAAACCATGGATGAGCTTGCACCAACTGTATGAAGCTGCTTTTAAACCTGGCTTCACTGATTGAACCAAGGTTTGTCTTTTGAGGGTTGGCACTGGCTTGGCTAAACCTCTGTGGCCTAACTGGTGTTGATTTAAACCAAACCAGAACCAGACTCCTGCTGTAGCCTTGCTGCACACTGAGTCCTTCACTGCTAAGGCTGAAATGGGAAAGGTACCTTGGAAGGTGCCATCGAGGTGCCAGGAGGAGATGGCAGCTGTGCAGTCAAACATGGCCTTGGTGTTGTGGTGTGTAGGACACCTGAATTTCAGCCTTTGCCTTCTGGTGTGAGAAAGACAAAGCAGAAATGCTGTGCTGAGAGCAGCTACCACGTGGGCAGACTCCGAGAGTCTGATGCTGGTAGAGGGGTACAGCTCATCAGGCTGCTCCTCTCCCTCCAGAGCAGCTGTGCTTGGCTTACAGCATTGGGCACAAGGCTGGTGGGCAAATGATTCTCTCCAGCGTCTTGGTACTCCTCTTGTTCTGCCAGCTCACATCGAGCAGAGTCCTTGACGAGTGTCTTGTTCTGAACCCAAACTCCAACAGGCCATTCAGAGCTACCTACACTTCTTGTTCCTGGCTGGTGCTGCTTCATGGGGCTCTTATACTGAGTTTCTGGGCGGTCTAGGACTGAACTGGGGACTCATCTGAGTTGAGGAACCAGCTGCCTGCTCCTTTCTCAGTCAGCTACATTTTCTCTCCCCTGTCTGTGTTACTCAAATGGCAGCTGCTCCTGCTTCTCATTTTCATTCATAGATTCACAGAATAGGTCGGGTTGGAAGTGACCTTAAAGACCACTTAGTTCCCAACCATGGGCAGGGACACCTCCACCAGCCCAGGTTGCTCAAGGCCTTATCCAGTCCAGCCTTGAAGACCTTCAGGGAGGGGGCACCCACAACCTCTCTGGGCAGCCTGTGCCAGTGCCTGCCCACCCCTGCTGTCAAGAATTGCTTCCTTACCTCCAGTGATCAGAGTTCTTGCAGACCATGCCTGAGCACCCTGCTCCTGATTGCAGATGTCCCTGCTGACTGCAGGCAGGTTGGGCCAGGTGACCTCTGAAGGTGCCTTCCAACCCAGCCCATGCTGCGATCAGGACAAACCTGTCCCTTGCAGGGAGTGTCACACAGGGCATGCAGAGCAGCCTGGCTGGGGCAGGAAGGTAACTTGGTGCACTCTGCTTGTTCTTCTCTCTGTCTGTCCTGCTGAAGGAAGAGGCTGTGACACCGAGTGGCTCTCAACAGACCCCAGAGTCTGACACTCAAGTGCTGGCCACAGCAGAGCCCCTGGACCCCCTCTTTTACCCTAGCTGGTACAAAGCTCAGCCGCGGCAGCCGAGCAGCCCCAGCTGCGCCCCGGCGAGTGGGCTGGGCACAGTAGGGCCTCCTGCTGCCCCGGAAAGCAGTGCCAAGAAGGCAGAAGCTGCAGCAGCCGCCGAGGAGAGCGCAGCGGGCAGCGGTAAGGAGAGTAAGGCCAACGCCACCGCCTCCAAGGTCAGTGCCACCGACGCTGCCAGGGACAACGTGGCTGCGTTTCCCTCTGCATGCCGAGGGCGAGGAGCGGGCACACGTCAGGAGCTGGCAGCAGCTGTCTGTACAGCAGGTGTGCTGCCTCTGCGGCCGCTGGGCTGGGGGCCAGGCTTCGGAGGAGCATGGCCCATGGCTGCCTGTGCTTGGCCGTGACGCGAGTGGCCGTGCCGAGGGGCTGCTGGAGAGGCTGCTGTGCCCCTTGCGTCGGCTGTGTGCGCGTGCTAGCAGCTGGCAGAGCCTGGGCACGAGGGATGCTCATCACCCACCGCGGGTGAGCAGCTCTGGCTTGGCTCTGCCCGGGGGTGCTGTGTGCCTTTCCCCTGGGAACACGGAGCTGTGCTGGTGCCCAGAGCCCTCTCAGCAAGCAGTGAGAATCCCTGGGGCCAGCTGCTGCAGGGACATTCCTCCAAGGGGTCTTGGGATGTGGTTAGAGGAGAGCATGGAGGTTGCAGCAGTGCGATGGGGTAAGAGATGCTGCTGTGCTGGGCATGGGAGGGTTGGAGTTGGTATCACCTCGGTCTGAGTATTTCTCCTTCTGTCTGTCTGTGAATAGAGGACCACAAAACATGGCCAAGGGGCTGGGATGCCTCTGCTGTGACACCAAGGCTGGTAAAGTCTTTGCTGGGTGAATTCCCTGGGAGCTGGCCTGACTGGTCTGCTTCCCTGGGTTCTAATTTAGCAGCAGCAAGTAAAGGAGCACAGTTAAGGTTTAGTGTGACCCAAAGAGTGTCAGGAGTTACAAAAGATTGGAAAGATGTCAGTTCCTCTTGGGGTGTGAATTTCGGGGCTCAATGTTTTCCTGAATCATGAGTGACACTGGCATTTTGGGTGGAGGAGGATGTGGGGAAGTGGAGCACATGTTCTAAAGAACAGGTCTGAGGAGGAGCAGCTGAGGGACCTGGGGGTGTTTAGTCTGGAGAAGAGGAGGCTGAGGGGAGACCTCCTTGCTCCCTACAGCTCCCAGAGAGGAAGCCGAAGTGAAGCCAGGATTGGCCTCTTGTCCCAGGGAACTAACAACAGGATGAGAGGAAATGGCCTCAAGCTGCACCAGGGGAGGGTTAGATCAGAGAGGAGGGAAAATGTCTTTGCTGCCAGAGTGGTCAGGGATTGGCACAGGCTGCCCAGGGGGGTGGTGGAGTCCCTGTGAGAAACCTGTGGCCATGGCACTCAGGATATGGTTCGAGAGCCCTGGGGGCGTTGGGCTGATGGCTGCACTGCACAGTCTTAGAGGGCTTGTCCAACCCTAATAACCCTGTGACTTTGTGTGGCTCTGTGGCTGGAGGGCTGAAGGAGCAGGAGATGCAGCTGAGAATGGAACTGTCCCTGGGCTGGAGACAAAGGAAGGGATTAGGACAGCTCAGAAAGCAGAAAGGTGCTGAAGCACAGAACAAGCAGTGCCCAGGCTAGGATGGGTGATGCCATGGTCAGATCCACAGGTGTGAGCTGGAATGTGCCTGTCAGGAGTGCAGTGGCCTCTGTCTCTGGGGATGTGAGCCTCAACTTGGGGTTTCTCCTGCATGTGATTTTTCCACGCCCCACTCTGAGGTGCTGTAGCCCTTTGCAGCCCCAGCAGATGTTCCTCTCACCGCTGGTTTTCCTCCCTTCCTCCAACTGAAGGACAGGATGGAGAAGTGCTGTGGGATCAGGGCTTTTCCCTGACCACCCTGGCAATGCCTCCCCTGTGGCACAAGCAGACTGGTGAAGCACTCTTCTTGTTTCCTCACAGGAGTTAGCTTTCTGCTTATCACTCCTGGCACTCCTTATCATACTCCATCACCTTTGGAATCTGGCCCAATACATGATTTGTACCTTCATGGGTAGGAAACATTTTGTTTTCCCATTAACTAACAGTTCAAAGTGTCTCTGCTGCTGTCCCTACATGGTTCTGGAGGGGTTTTGTTCCCTTTCTCCCCATCCAAAGCCATCCTGCTAGAGCACCACACAGGCTGCCCAAAGCATTCCTCCTTTGCACCTCTGGAATGCCTTCAGCTTACTCTGCATGGTTCAACTTTGCATCTCCCTGCTCCAGAGTGGAAAGAGCCATTTAGTCCCCCAGGTGTATGGGCTCACATGTCAGCTGCTCTGCAGCAGGTTGGAGGACCTGAGGGTTGACAACAGATGTGAAAGAGCCCCAGGCATGTTCACACCTCTGTAGAGCAATGGTTGGCACCAGAGGGGCATAGATCAGGAAGAAAACTCCACTGGGTGATCCTGTGGGTGGGATCCTCACTGTGAGCACACCACCAGTGCTGCCTCAGGCGGGGTGAGTTGAGTCCTGGGCTCTGGAGGTCCTCATTTGGTCTCTTCTCCCAAGTAAGAAGTGAAAGGACAAGAGGAAAGTGGCACCAGGGGAGGTTTAGGTTGGACACAAGGAAAAATGTCATGATGGAAAGGGTTGCCAAAGCCTGGGACACTCTGCCCAGGGCAGTGGGGGGAGTCCCCATCTCTGGAGGGATTTCAAAGCTGTGTAGATGCTGAGCCACATGGGTTAGTGGTGACCTGGCAGTGCTGGGTAAAGGGTTAGATCTGATGATCTGAAAGGTCTCTTCCAAGCAAGGCAGTTCTGTGATTCTGTGCTCTGATAGCTAGAGAGAGCCATGGGTATCCAGAACAGGAGAGCCACTTTCCAGGCTTTAAAACATCCTCACAAGCAGAGCCAATCTGTCCCTTGGTCTGCAGCAGAGGAGGGCCAGAAGTCAGCAGGGACAGGTCTGCCCTAGCAACCTTCCTTCTGCTGGGAGAAGGCAGACCTCATGGCACCTTGTCTCAGCTCAAGTCTTTTCAGCCTGGTTAAGCTACAGGGGACAGTGGGCACTGGAGGAGAAGGTCATGCAGCCTTTCCCCTTTGGCAGGTGGCAGCTCTGATGCCAGCACAGCCTGCATGCTGGTGAGAGCTGAGGAAAGTCTGGGAGAGCAGGTCCTGTGAAGAAGGGCTGGGGGAGCTGGAGGTGTTTAACCTGAAGAAGAGGAGGCTGAGGGGAGACCTTTGTGCTCTCTACAGATCCCAGAGAGGAAGCTGAAGTGAAGCCAGGATTGGCCTCTTCTCCCAGGGAACTAACAGGATGAGAGATATGGCCTCAAGCTGCACCAGGGGAGGGTTAGGTTGGAGATGAAGAAAAATTTCTTTACTGCCAGAGTGGTCAGGGATTGGCATAGGCTGTCCAGCAGGGTGGTGGAGTCCCCATCCCTGGAGCTGTTCAAGAAACCTGTGGCCATGGCACTTGGGGCCATGGTTTGGTGGCCATGGGGATGTTGGGTTGGTGTTGAACTGGATGACCTTGGAGGGTTTCTCCAACATTAATGATTCCATGATTCTGTAACTCCACAATTCCATGATTCTCTTTGCCTGAGCCTCTTCTTACCCAGCTTATTCCACCTGAGCCCTGGGCTTTCTGTGGTGCTGCTCACGTTGCCCAGCAGAGACGTGCCTGCCTGTGGCTGGAGCTCCTGGGCTTGGCCTGGAAGGAGATGCCAGTTAATCATCCACAAACAGCTCTGATCTAATTTCCCTCTGCTGCCAGTAAGCATACTGCCTCAAGTCCACCAGGAGATGAAATATAATCAGGGCTGAGCTGTTTGGGAGGAGAGATCCTCGTGGAGTGGCCTCTGTTAATCTTCTTTCATTAAGTTTAAAATTTTCTATTACTTGCTTGCAACCTTCTGCCACCTGCCAGAACCCCCACGGGGATGCTCCTCTGTATTCCTGCACTGTAGCTCTCTCTGCCCTGCTGCTGCCACTTCAGCTGGTGAGCCTGCAAGCAGCTTTCCCTGAGACAGCCTGAAACCACAGGCCAGCAAGGTCAGCCCTTGGCTGAGGTGGAGCTGGTTGGTTGCCATCTCAGTGTGCAGGCAACACAGGTGAAAGAAAGACACCTAAAGCCCAAGCAAGCCCAAGAGAGAGATGGTGCTGTGCTGGTGGCCCCTGCCCCCCTGCCTTGCCATGGCTCTATAAAAGCTGTGGTGCCACATTTTAGCACATCCTGCTCTGGAATGACCACACCAGCATGGCAAATCTTAATATGCTTCCTCTTCTCCCAGGTGGGAACTTGGTCTTTGCCAGTCTGCCCGGGTGAGGAAGCCAGCTCCTCACATGAAGCCAGCTGCTTGCTCAAGAGAAGGCTGGATATGGATATGGATATGGAGAATGGTCCTAAGCAAGATTCTCCTTCCTCTTTGGCCACCCAGGGCAGGACAAGGAGTGGCAAATTTGGAACAATTTATTGATAGATTCACAGAGTGGTTTGAGTTGGAAGGGATCTAATTCCAACCCTCCTGCCATGGGCAGGGACACCTCCCTCTAGCCCAGGTTGCTCACAGTTATCAAACACTGGCCCAGGCTGCCCAGGGCAGTGGTGGAGTACTCATCCCTGGAGGGGCTTCAGAGCCCTGGGAGTGTGGTGCTGAGGGCTGGGTGAAGAGTTGCATTTGGTGATCTTAAAGGGGGCTCCAACCAAAATGATTCCATGATTCTGTCAACATCAGGAGCAAAGCTCAGCTCAGGAAGCTCCAATGCTCTCAGCTCCCTGCAGCAACTCTGTTTAGAGCATGCAGGAGCTGGGAATGTGGAGAGCAAAAGCCACCTTGATACTTACCATCTAGGTCTTGATGTCCTTGCACTGTGTCTTGTCTCAGGCAGGTATCTGGGTGGGTCAATTTCTGTCCCATTGAAAAGTCTGCAGGGTTTGGCTGGGTGAGAACTGGGACCTCTGTCCTGGTGGAGGCTTTTGGAGGCAACCCACACTGAACTCTGTGAGGCTTCTTCCTCAGCATCTCTCAGATCTGGCAGAGCCCAGAGCATTCCACCTGCAGGTGAAATACAGAGCAAGCAAGAAACTCAGACTGCAGGATCTTGAAGGTCTTTTCCAACCCAAGCACCTCCATGGCTTAATGGTCCCAAAGCTTCTGCCTCTGCTTCTCTGCAGCTGGACTCAGTGAGCTGGGATTCAGGTTGGCTGCCCAGGTCTGAGCCTGCCCAGGCTGGTGTTCAGTTGGTGGGCAGCTCTGCCTGTGAATTCTCATTTTGCATCTTGACTTTGTGCTTCAGGTAAGATTGTCAGTATTTTTTCCCCCAGATAAAACCAGGAAAACCTGGACTGTTCCTCTGAACTCCTCCCTCTCCCTTTTGAGAACTGAGTGATTCAGAGGCAGCAGTGAGGAGCTGTGAGGGCAGTGCATAAAGTCCTGCTTTTCAGACAGCAGTTCTCTTAATTAATGAGTGGCAAATCCTTCACCTGCAGCTTTACCTCTGGTAGCCTGCTCTCTGCTCTGCCTGCTGAGTCACAGACACCCTCTGGCTGATGTACACTGCAGTTATTTCAGTCCACTGGTAGCAAAAGGAGCTCCACGGTGACAACGTGGGCAAAATGATCTCTGATTCAGTTGACCACCAAGCCAGGCTCACCCAGACTGTCACTCTGTGACACCCTTGCTGAAATACTGAATCCTGCCTCCACTCCTCCTCTTCCTCCCCCTCCCCCAAGCATCCTCTGTCCTGCTGCTTGTTCTGGTGTTCAGGAAGGAAAATAGAGGGTGAAGAGAAGAGATTTCTCAGTGAACTGTTGGTGCTTTCCATCACATTCTGGTAGTTCTAAGTCACAACAGAGGCCATCTGTTTGGAGATGCTTGGTTCTTGTCCCCCTGCTGCCTTGAGACACTTCAGTGCAGCCACAGGTCTGGGGAAAGCAGCACTTGGAGTCCTGTGACCACTGGAGGTGGATCAGCAGTGGAAATGCCACTGGTGGGCATTAGCCAGCTGGGCAGGAGCCCTTGTGTTGGGATGTTGTGGCATGGCCCCTCCAGGCTTTCCTGACCTGTGAGCAGGAGAAGGGCTGAACGTGCAAGCTTTGGTACCCACCTACCTGGGGCTTGAAATGGAGATGAGGGGGTGAGAGGATGCTGCATGTTCTGCCAAGAAGAAACAGGGAGAAATAGGAGAGGGACATCTCAAAAACTTCCTTCTGAGAGAAACTAGGGGTGATGAGGGGATAGTTATGGGGGGAGACTCTTCTGATGCTGCAGCCTTGGTATTTGAGACTCTGCTCTTGGGTTTCCTTCACTTCCCTGGAGAGTGTCAGGCCTGAGGGTTGTGCAAATCTGCAGCTGATCATGCTCCAGGAAGGTGCAGAGATGGGTGGAATGCTACACAAGTGTCCTATTTTGGGCTGGTTGTTTGAGCCATGGCAGAGACAGGTGACAGAAAGGGCAGCATTGTCTGCCTTGTGTTCCAAGGGACAGTTGGAAGCTCTCCAGCCCCGTCTGGGCCTTGCCCACTGCTGGCTGGACCCCCACGTCCCATGGGGGATGTGTGGATCCCAAAGCAAAAGGAGGCAGCCAGGCTGGTTTGCTCTGGAATGTGTTTGGGCTCCCCCAGGTCACTGTGGAAGAGGCATTGCAGTAGACACCACCCACCTAAAGTCAGTTGGCATTCAGTGAGCAGCCAGTGCAGAGAGGCAGCTCCTGCCTGGGACCTGGGGGATTCCTTCCTGGCCACTATGGACAGGGTCACATCTCTGGGGCTGTGACTGATGGGGCTTGCCCATGCCTGTTGGCTGCTACCAGGGATTTCTGTGGCAGGCAAGGACAGCAATTATTTGAGGGAATATTCTGCTGCTAATGATAATAACAATAAATAATAATTAAAAAGAAGAAGAAAAGCTCCATGCAAAATATGCAGCCTCTTAGCTTGAAACAGTATTGTTGTGATGGATGTGACAGCTGCCAGGTGGAAGCTAGACAGCAGGAAAATAGGAAAACAAAAGGCTTGAACTAAAGTTTAAATGGTTTAAAAATAATCTGTTGTGCTCCCTTGGTTTCCACCACCTGAAGCCTTGAGTGAAACTCTTGGCATTTGAGGCAGGCAGACACAGCCTCTGCATTCTGTGAGGGCTTCAGGACCAGGCAGCAGCCTCTAGTCCTGCCTCTGCTTGTCAGCACTAAACAGGGCAGCTAAAATGTGGGAATTAACTTCATTTGCTTGCCATTTCCTGAGGCTGTGTGTAAAGGGTCAAGGCTGGGCTGGCACACCAGAGCAGTGCCAGAGGCTCTCCATGAACCCCTCTGCTTCCCAGAGGGAAGAGAAAGGGAAGGAGGGAGAGAGACTGATGGGGTGGGAAACAAACTGAGCCAGCTGAGGTGGAAAGAAGAACAATGCCATGGAATAGAGACTCACAGACACAAACCAATGTGGAACCCAACCCCTGATGGCAATGAGGGCACCTTTGGCACCACTGCTGCTGGGGGTAGGCACTGGGCAAGTCCCAGACTGACTCCATGGCAGATGGGAACTGGATTCAGGAGCAGAGGGANTACTACAGAGGCCAGAAGTTTGCCTTTCCTCTGCTGCTCTCTTCAGACCCCACATTTGCTCTCAAATTCTCACTCTTGCTGTCCTGTGGGGGTCAGGAGGAGGCAGGGAAGGCATTGGGAAGTTCTTGTGCTGCTTCTGAGAGTGCAGGTCCATTTTTTTCTTCTGGCAGCAAAGGTGATTTAGGAGTTCCTTGCCAACCAGCCCTGCTTCTTACTGCTGCCCAGATGCCACCACTCACATTCGTGCTGAGGCAGCTGTTTGTTGGGCCCTGTTGGAATCAAATCATTCCAATGGTCCAGGTTTAAAAATACCTTCCCTCACCTCAGAAACCAGCAGAAAGTTGGTGTCATTCCAGTGACATTCCCATTCCTAGCACACAGCTAAGAGGAGGGCTGAACAGATCCCCAGGGGCAGTTGGGATTGCTCAGCATCTCCAAAGAGTTGGTGTGGAAACTCCAGCCTGGACTTGGCTGATGGGGAAACCAAATCCAACCATCAGCACTTCCAAAGAGTTGGTGTGGAAACTCCAGCCTGGACTTTGCTGGTGAGGAAACCAAATCCAACCATCAGTCATGCAGGGTGTGCTTCCCTCCTCACTTCATGAGCTGGCCTGCTGAAAATTCCTGGGGCTTATTGAAAGCTCCTTCTGATGTCACTTGGCACCGCAGGGGAAATATAAATCAAGGTGTAAGTATTCAGCACTCTCTCAGCATCAGCTTAATGGGATTAATGTTATCTGAGGTCAGCACTTCAGTTCCTCCTTGTCACTGTTAAGGACCCAAAGCAAGGGGTTGGAACTTGTTATTCCAGGCAATGTGAAAAACAAGCCCTACCCACGAGATCTCCAAGACTAAGATAAAGCTTGACAACAGTTACCTCATCAGGCTGGACAGACACAATGGAGTGTTGAGTCTGAAGCCTCTGAGAGGAGTGTGGCAAGGGCTGTGCTGTGCTCAGCAGAAACCTTCTCCCCAGCAGCAGCCTTGGGCTGCAGGAATGAGGAGAGTGAGGTGATCCAGGAGGAGACTGCAAGGATCTGGAATGTTAGAAGGAGAGGAAATGACCTCAAGCTGCACCAGGGAAGGTTTAGGTTGGATATTGGGAAAAATGTCTTTACTGGCACAGGCTGCCCAGGGAGGTGCTGGAGTCCCCATCCCTGGAGGTGTTCAGGAAACCTGTGGCTGTGGCATTTGGGGAGGTGGTTTAATAGCCAGGGTGGTGCTGGGCTGGTGGCTGGACTGGATGAGCTTGGAGAGCTGTCCCAGCCCTTGTGATTCTGTGGTGTACCTGCCGTGGCAGGGAGGTTGGACTCGATGATCTCCACGAGTCCCTTCCATCCCCTACCATTCTGTGACTCTGTGACCTACAGAGGGCTTGGACACCCAAATCCCATTCTCTGAGAGGACCTCATTTTGTGCTTTCACCACCTCCTGCTTCAAGAACCAGCTGGTTTCTGTGGACATCTACAACTGAGATCTTTGTCCCAGCTCCCTGTCTGCTTCTGAAGCATGGGGGCTGCCTTTGGAAGCAGGGAATGGACTTAATACCGTGGACAGAGTGGCTCCTGGCAGCTTCTGCCTCGCTGGAGGGTAGCATCCCTCAGCCACTGCCTGACTCAGAGCACAAATGCTCAAGTGTCTTTACTGAAGACGCTTTAGGTGTGCCAGCAGAAGCCCAAAAGCCAGGGACTGGCCCTGGCTGTCAGCTTTGTGCTTGCTCCACTGCTGCCTGGGTGCGATGGCAAACGCTCGTGCTTGGCAAGCTCCCTGGAGGTAGTGCAGCCTGGCAGCCTGCTGCGGCCAGCGCAGGCAGCAGCTGCTTCACCCAGCCAAACCCAGTGGGAAGCTGCTGCAGCCCCAGCAGTGTTTTGCTGACAGGGGAAGATGTCATCGCAGCAGAATATGAAGGAGTTAACAGGTTATGAAATAAAGCTCTGGCAGTGAAGCAGACAAAGATTGTTTTGTTTGAAAGGAGGTTCCAGCAGGGTTGGTTCACGGTAATGTGGTCACCTTGCCAGTCAAAGTCATTACCTTGTGGTTTTTATCTTCTAACATGTTGGGTCCAAACCCTCCGAGACAAGCTGCTCAAGGCCCTAGAGAGCTCTTTTCTCCAGAGCTTAGTGTGTGGAGAGGGGCTGGTTGGAACAGCAAGTGGAAGTGCTTCAGGAAGCTCATCTTGCCCAGGAAGGGAAAGGGCAAGGTGGGTTTAAGTGGAAAAGGATCAAACTGCAGGAACTTCTCTAGAGCTCTTCCAGGCAGGGTGAGAGTGAGCAGAGCTGCCCCAGGGCTGCACAGGACTGCACCACCCCTGTCAAAATAACTCTGGGCTAGTCCAGGCACTCCAGCTGGCCTTCCAAAAATAAAAGGCAAACCTTTCAACTCCCCCAGAGGACCAGTGACCCACCCCCACTCCTCCATCTACCCCAGCCCAGAGAGCACAGCCCCCACGGCAGCTCCGAGAGCCTCAGCGTGGGGCTCCTGCTGGGAGGTGACTTCTGGAAGCAGGTCACAGGGTTTGCATTCGGCGCTTGCCAGATCCTCCACGGTCAGCACCCAACCAGCTGCCTGCTCTGCCTGCTGGAGACCTGGCCCCATGGGCTTCATTCTCAGCAATGCTTCTGCCTAACCCCAGGAGCTGACCCTCAGGGGCATGGCTGAAAATGGACTTCTGTATGGAAGCAGGCAGCTGCTGCACCCAGGTTTTTCACAGTGCTCGTGCCCACCTTAAGTACCTGATAAAGCTAGCAAGAAAAAGTCATCTGCTTCCCCCAGCTCCCATTGAAAAGCCACCCTGAGCCCTGTATTTTGCAGTGAGAGGCTTGGTTTGACATGGTTTAATGGCCAGGATGGTGTTAGCTCAGTGGTTGGAGATGATCATCTTGGAGGTCTTCTCCAATCAGAAAGTGATGGAAAGCTTTGTCCACACTTCAGATATTAAAGTGGCAGTAGGGCTCTTCCAATTTAGAGCCTCTGGGTCTCAAAAAGGGAGCTGTGGCCCCTAATTAGAGATAAGTAAAGCACTAGGGACCTACTTTCCCTGTCCCTCCGTGCTGCCTTGCTGCTTGGTGTCTCAACACTCCGCTGGGTAGTGCCTGGCATGGAGCCCAGCAGCTTTGCACAGAGCATGGCATTAATCCTTACTAACTCCTGGGGCACATTTTAACACCCAGCACCTACAGAACTGCTTTGGAAAATCATCCATCCCCATGCTCCAGTGCTTGTTCCTGGCTGTGTCTGTTCCCATCACTGCTTCGGGAGCTCCCCGTTTTAGGGTGAGATTACAAAGGATTGAGACCTGTTACAATTCAGAGGGCAGCACTCTGACATCTGCACTCTGACATCTGCCCTCTGACAAGCAGTGTCTTGGCATCAAATAATCCCCCTGAGATCATCCTGAGGTTCCCAAGGTGAGACAAAACCTTGCCAGAGCAGCCTGGCTCTCTTCATTTTAAGCATGTAGAGTAATTTATGTGCATATCCAGGAACCTAATGCAAGCTAAATTGTGGGTTTGATGATGAAGGCATCAAATCACCCACTCGGATGTATTTTAACAGGGTTTCTGATACCATCACAAATCCAGGCTTGCATCTCTGCCACAGAGAGTTGAAAACACTGCAACTGGTAAAATGTTTCTGCATATGATAGTGGCCTCTCAAATATTCAGCTAATCTTTCACATAATAATAGTTCCTGTGATGAGCAGCTGCAGCACATCATGTCCAGGTTCTTTTTTTTTTTTTTTTTTTTTTTTTT
>WBNM01014480.1:51480-115179 GCA_013399055.1 Ramphastos sulfuratus
TTTTTTTTTTTTTTTTTTTACTGTAAGAGTAGGATACTTTAAAAAGGCAGCCTCTGGCCTGGGATGGAAGCAGAAGCTTTTCTTTTCTGTATTAGTTGTTTCCTGATCTTGGGCTGAGTGAAATGGAAATGAAATTAAAGACTTCTTGAAAGAAAAACAACAATAATAAAAACCAACGTAGACACACAGACACACACAGACACACACACACACAGACACACACACACACAGACAGACACACACACACACACACACAGACACACACACACACACACACACACACACACACACACACACACACAAACACACACAAACACACACACACACACACAGACACACACACACACACACACACACAGACACACACACACACACACACAGACACACACACACACACACACACAGACACACACCCCCCCTCCAAGAAAAAAATAAAATTCCAAAACAAAATAAGACCACAAAAACCAAACAGGGGTGGACACTGATCTCCAGAGGTCCCTTCTAACCCCTACCATTCTATGAAAGGGAAAAACACCAAAGAACAACAAAACACACACAAAAGACCACCCAGGAAAAAGCCCAAGGGACCAGCTCAGCACAAGCCCCGTGCAGGCAGATTTCACGACAGCAGAGCAAGTATCACTTTGAGTGGCAATGCACTGACAATGACTTTTGGCTGCAGGCCACATCAATCTGGAGGCCCAGCTCCACAAGCCAAGCTGGCTCAGGAGCTCTTCTGAACAGGCAGCTCTCACCTCCAGAGCGATAAAACAGCATTCCTGAGGTCCAGAGCAGGACCCAGCCCTTTGCTCAGCTGTGACTCGCTCTTTCCTCCGCTGCAGTCCATGGCACACATCCCTCTGGCTTCTCCACTGCTGGCACTCCGATGGCCTCCCCAAACTGCCATGCTCCCCCTGCCTCCCCCCCCTTTCCCCACCTCATTCTGCTTTGGGAAATCTTAAGGATTTTAGTGCAATTTGCCTTTTTGCCCTCTTGCATTTTTCAACCTCTCCTTCCTTTGCAGACTGGTTCTGAAGCATCCCCCCAAGGCCAGGTGGAGGGCAGCCCCGGGGGCAGTGCAGGGGGCGAGGAGCCGGCTCGCCATGTCTTCTCCTTCTCCTGGTTGAACTCCCTGAACGAATGACTCACTCTGGCTGCCTTCTGGTGTGAGTGCTGCTCCTCAGAGGGTCGGCGAGTGCAGGCAGCCTGGCTGCACTCAGCAAAGGACCTGGCCTGGAAAGGGACATCTGAGCAGGTTTCATTCCCAGGAACTCAGCTGACCTCCGCCTCATACCCAGCCCTTGAGATGCCAGTCCTGAGAGGGGTGGGAGCATGGGGACAAAGGACTGTATTGTAGTCAGAGTGTTTGCCAGGAATTTCTTGTTTCCAAGGGGAAAAATAGCATCACTACAGCTGTGGGCTGAGCACTGCTAGTGTTTGTTACTCACTTTTTGGGCACGTCCCCGTGTAGGTGTAAATGCTTCACCCGTGTTGGTAGTTACAGTGCTGGTGTGATACTCACTGGTAGCATCCTTTGCCACAAGAGAGTTTCTCCTCAGTGCTCTCTCGTCACTGCTGAAGGCTTCAGTGACACCATCATGCCCTTTGCACCCCAAAGCTGGGGTCGTCTCTCAGCACCTCCCTGCAGTCTCTTGTCCCCAGGGTACTGGTGCCTCCCCAGCTGCCCAAATCAACTTCGGGTCTGAGAAGAAGCTCTGCAAGTCGCACTGCAGGTGACACTGTGCAGGCTCTGTCACTGGGGACAGGCTGGCAGCATCCAGTGGTGTCCAAGAGAGGTCTCAGGTTGCTGGGAGTGCTGGTGTCGAGGGGACCAGGCAGCAAGCTCTGCACTAGAGCTAAGCGTGGACCTGTCCAGGAGCTCCAAGCCCTAGACACACCCTCTGGGCAGGGGACTGTAGGGCTGCACTGGCCCCCAGCAGGACTGGTGAGCAGGGAGCACCTGGTTAGGAGACTGTAAAGGGTCAGGCTCAGTCCTGGCCACACTTGCCCACAGGGCTGAGTCACATCAACCCTCATTTGGATTTCATTCCCCTGGAAAAATGCTCTTGGGAGAGGGTTGCAGAGGCAAGGTCCGTGCAAAGCTTTGAGACTCTACCACAAGCACAGCACCTGGGGCTGCTGGAGCAGCTTTTCCCTGGGGTTTGCTGTGGGGTGAGGGATTTCTTCTCTGCCCTGGAGGATTTCCCCTAGTTCTTCCTGGGAAGTTTCTTCACACAGATTGCCACATCCTCAGTATCCCTGGGAGGGACCTGCCTTGGGAATGGGACAGGAGTAGTCAAAGCAGGGTGGAAACTTTTGGGGTGCAGGGGGGAACCTATCCTTTTGGGGTGGAACCTGCAGGTTTTGGGGTGTGTGGAGGATGAACAGAGCTATAAGGAAAGTACAGAAGAGATTTTTCCCTGCTGCTGTGCTCCGGTGGGAGGAGGCTGCCCAGCCCCAACCGCAGCTGCAGAAGCTGGGGACCTCCCTTGGGGTGCTGCTGAGGTGGGAGTCAGTAGAGCTGGGGCTGACCAACTGGTCCTCAACCCTCTGTTCCCAGCCCCAGGAGCAGCCTGTGCCAAGGCCAGCTGCAGACTGGGAGAACCTGTGGGGATGGTGAGGGGCTGCCCTGGGCTGGGAGGGGGGAAACATTCCCAGGGTGGTGATTAAAGGCTCCCTGTGGCTCTGGGTAGCCGAGGGCACAGGTGCTCCTCTCCCCACCCCCACCCCCCCCCCATCCTCTGCCCCAGTAGGCATTGAGGGAGGTGGGGGAGCCCTCAAGGGGTCTAGGCAAGAAAGTTTATCAAGCCATGGTTACTTTGCAGCTTTTATTAAAAATATAAATATTAAACATTCTCTTACACAACCAAATCGACCGAGCGCTGGAAAGATGTTTTATTGTGAAAATGGTTACAGGGGGAAAGGGAAGAAATAACAATATTTAAAAAAAAAAAAAAATAATTCAAAGAAGAAGAAAACCCCAAAAAAAGTGGATTTAAAGTAGCTACAGAGATTCCCCCTCCCACCTCCCTGCCCCCAGCAGAAAAGTTATCTGTCTTCTTGGCACCACTGCTTGCACTGCTCACAGGACCCCAGGCAGCAATGGCAGGAGAACGACGGGAAATGGAGAAATAAATAAAGGTGGAGGGGCTTAGGGAGGACACGGAGGTGTTCCTGCACTTGGTACACGCCTGTGCATGCTAGTCGAGGGAGAGAGGCTGGTCGGAGTGCACCCTTCTAGGTTTAAAGCTCTATAAAAATAAAGAGATGAGCTCAGAGCAGCACGATGTAGGTCGGACGGTGTCGGTATTCTTGTGCTAACTGCGGAATCTCTTTGGCAAGGCGGGGAGGGGCAGGATCACTTCCCGATTATCTCCATCAGTTTCCTGTTGCTGTGAGCTTGCTGCGCCAACTGCTCTGCTCGGGCCATTTCCAAGACTTCTCGCAGGAGGTGGAAAGTCAGATCCAGAGAGATAGGGGGTTCCTCGGATCGCTTCTCCCTCTCCACAGCCTCGCCCTCGGCTTCGCCCTTCTCCAGGGTCCCCAGCGAGCGCTCGGGTAGCTCTGGAACCGCCGCCCGGAAAAAGTTGCTGGCGGAGGCTTCGGGTTGTAGGTGGCTGGTGCTGATGGAAGAGGTGGAGAAAGAGCCCACGGGTCTCTTGTTGAGGTTGCCCAGGCGCAGGAAATACTCTTCTCCCATGCGGAGCAGGACGGGCAGAGTTTGCTGCTGCTGCTGCTGCTGCTGCTGCTGGAAGAAATCTGACTGGGGCAGAGCCCCGTGGGTAGCTCCCGGGGTCTTGCTGAGGGCTCTGCACTCCTGGCAAGGCAGGAGGGCAACGAGCAGGATTCCCGTGGAGACCAGCAACGGGATCTTCATGATCGGGGCCCAAACCTGCGGAGGAAGACGGGGAGAAAAGGAGAAGGGGTACGGGGGGGGCGTTACACAGCCGAGAAGCGGCGGAGGGGACGGGGACAGGGATGCGGACGGGGGTACCCCTGCCGCCGCTGTCCCGGTGCTGAAACGCGACTCTCCGCGCCCCTCCGCATCCCGGCTCCACCGGCCCCCGCCGTCGAGGCAACTGCCCCCCGCGGAACGTCTCGCCCAGGGCTGTACCGGCAGCGACTCCCGGGAACGGGGCTGTGAGGAGAGTCCGTGCGTTGACCCGCATCTCTTTACCCATCCGGGGCTGCGTGGGGTGCCCGTTCCCACCCTCCAGAAGCTGCCGGGTACGAGCGCTCGGTTCCCCCGGAGCCTTCCCCGCCTCCCGCGGGATGCTGCTGTCGAGCATCCCCCCCCGCATCCCACATCCCGGGCGCGGTCCCGCACCTACCCGGGGTGGTGGCAGCAGGACGGGGCAGGACAGGCGGTGGGGCTCGGTGGATCCTTTTCTTCTCGTTCTCCCTCGGAGCCGGTTCCTGGTGAACTTGGGATGAGCTTTGGTCCTAACGAGAGCCGGGGCGCGGGATTTTTATAGCTTCGACCCTCTCCTGGAATCACGCAGAAGTTGCTGACGCTCCTGCCAGCCCCGCTTGCGTGCCCCGAGCCGCTGCTGAATAAATCATGGGGGCCCCGTCGGAGCGGCGATGGGCCGAGTTTCGCTATCGCAACCCCAAATCTCACGGCCAATTATATCAACAGATATTTATCGCCTCTGCAGTGACGTCAGCCGGGCCGGGGGCTGGGGACCAGGGTGCCCCCCCCCTTCCCTTACACCCCATTGACAAAAATACTTGAATGAGATTTCCTGGCGGGTGCGTACTATCAGAGGTCACTCCGGGAAAACTTTCCACTCCACCGGCCCGGGAGGTGCCTTCATCCCCTCCCCAGACCCTGGGCGCTGCTCCGGGGAGGCTCCACGGGGCGCGGATCTCGCGCGGAGCCGGCGGCTGGGGCAGCGTTTTGCTCTCCCCTCTCCTGCAAAGCGTTCAGCCGAGCCCCGATGCCGCGGCAAAGCTGACACCTTCCACGGGCTGCTCCGGGACCCCCCCACTGCCACCGGCAGAAGGAATGGAAAGTCACAGGGATAGAGGATGGAAAGCTCGCGGAGAGCACTCGCCAGGAGCTCTGGGGAGGAACGGAGGTGCCGCTGCCGCCGCGGCCGCCCCGAGAGCATCTGCCGGGGCAGGGAGCCCAGCCCGGGCACCGCTCCGCCCGCTCCTTCTCCTCCTCTTCTTCCTCCTTAGGCAGCGCCAGCGGCTGGTCCCGGCCCTGCCTCCGCGCTGCCAGCTCCCGCTCCCTGCTCCTGGCCCTTGCTTCCCTCCATTGTCTTCCTACTCCTTGCCTGGAGGGAGAAACTGCACCTTCTCCGTATTTTTTCCTCCATTTCCCCCCATTTTTTTCCCCTACTTCCCCCATCCCCTTTTTCTCCCTTCCTCCCCCCCTTTTTCCCCTCCTTTCCCTTCATCTCCTTTTTTCTCCCCCCACCCTTTTCACTCCTCCTCCTCCAATTTCCCCTCTTTTTTCCTCTTTTTTTTTTCTTTCCCCCTCTCCTTCCTTGACAACACTGACTGACCTCTCCTACCTCTTCACCCCCATGCCCATGTGCTTTCCTGCCTGTCCCACTCAGCCAAGTCCTGACCCTCCCTCTGAGTGCCCTCCTCTCTCCATGACATCCACATTCCACCAGCATCTCCAGCTGGGCTGCTTATCATCAGCTCTCCTTTCTAGAAGGTGAAATAACCTCTGCCCAATGCCTGTCCCATGCCTAATGTGTGTCCTTCAGGTCCTGCATCTTGCCACTGCCTCTCAGTCCTGCTTCACCACTGGCACAGTCGCAACATTCATTGTGTCCTTCCCTATAAAAAGGAAAATTGGACAGAAAAATCTGCTGGCTTTTTATCTTGCCAAGGCTGTTGTCAAGGGTTAGGGCTGGGCTGGCCACAGATGAGTGCCAGAGGCTCTCCATGAACCCCTCTGCCTCCCCAAAGGGAGGAAGTAAGAGGCTGATGGGGTGGGAAAGAGAGGCCTGGGGTGGTGCAGCTGCATGCCTGCACCACTGTGAGAAGTTTCACCAGACCACGGGAGGTGGTCACACACCACTGGTGCTAAATCAATGCTGAACCTGAAATCCATTTCCTTAATAAAACAACTTAATAGATGAGGGTTGGCCGCAGCCCAGCTGGGAGCATCTCCTTAGGGACGCTCTTCACTTTAATTGTTGTTCTACCTACCTGCAGCCTCCGTTGCTGTTGGTCAAGTGCCCGAGCAGCAGCTCCTGTGCATGACAAAGAAATGAATGGAAACCCAAGCGGTGAGATCAGAGGTTTGTCTCTAGCTCAGGCTTTCAGGAGCTGAAATGGCTGTTTACAAGGGAAACAGAAGNAAGGAATGGAAAGTCACAGGGATAGAGGATGGAAAGCTCGCGGAGAGCACTCGCCAGGAGCTCTGGGGAGGAACGGAGGTGCCGCTGCCGCCGCGGCCGCCCCGAGAGCATCTGCCGGGGCAGGGAGCCCAGCCCGGGAACCGCTCCGCCCGCTCCTTCTCCTCCTCTTCTTCCTCCTTAGGCAGCGCCAGCGGCTGGTCCCGGCCCTGCCTCCGCGCTGCCAGCTCCCGCTCCCTGCTCCTGGCCCTTGCTTCCCTCCATTGTCTTCCTACTCCTTGCCTGGAGGGAGAAACTGCACCTTCTCCGTATTTTTTCCTCCATTTCCCCCCATTTTTTTCCCCTACTTCCCCCATCCCCTTTTTCTCCCTTCCCCCCCCCCTTTTTNCCCATGCCTAATGTGTGTCCTTCAGGTCCTGCATCTTGCCACTGCCTCTCAGTCCTGCTTCACCACTGGCACAGTCGCAACATTCATTGTGTCCTTCCCTATAAAAAGGAAAATTGGACAGAAAAATCTGCTGGCTTTTTATCTTGCCAAGGCTGTTGTCAAGGGTTAGGGCTGGGCTGGCCACAGATGAGTGCCAGAGGCTCTCCATGAACCCCTCTGCCTCCCCAAAGGGAGGAAGTAAGAGGCTGATGGGGTGGGAAAGAGAGGCCTGGGGTGGTGCAGCTGCATGCCTGCACCACTGTGAGAAGTTTCACCAGACCACGGGAGGTGGTCACACACCACTGGTGCTAAATCAATGCTGAACCTGAAATCCATTTCCTTAATAAAACAACTTAATAGATGAGGGTTGGCCGCAGCCCAGCTGGGAGCATCTCCTTAGGGACGCTCTTCACTTTAATTGTTGTTCTACCTACCTGCAGCCTCCGTTGCTGTTGGTCAAGTGCCCGAGCAGCAGCTCCTGTGCATGACAAAGAAATGAATGGAAACCCAAGCGGTGAGATCAGAGGTTTGTCTCTAGCTCAGGCTTTCAGGAGCTGAAATGGCTGTTTACAAGGGAAACAGAAGGGAATATCTTGTGCAGCTGCTGGCAGCAGAAGCTCTTTGTGTGCTTCTAAGGCATGTCAGCACAGCTCTCCACCAGAACACCTCCAGGTTCAACAGAACCAAGAGGCAGAGAAGTTCAATCAGCTGATGGAAAACACAAGAGGCACTTAGGAAACTCCAGCCCTCCACAGATACTCTGGGGTGGGTTTGACCACAGTGTCTCCATGTTTTTGGCTTAATGCATCTTTTAATGGTGTGAAACCTAGAAAGGTCCTTGAGGTCCCTTCCTACCTGGCATTCTGTGAAAGCTCTTCCAGTGATGTGCTCATTAACGTAAAGAAGGCAGAACTCCAATCCAAAGACACATTTTTAGTGCTCTGGGTGAGATCTGAACAAGACAGAGAACTGCATCTCTCCACAAGATTGATGCCAGCAAGAACTGCCTCCAATTATTTGATCTTTTTCATCATTTACAATTTTATTCAGGTCCCTTCAGGCAGACAGTTTGGAATTGCAGGGACAGCAAACAGAGCTCAGGAGTGGGCTAGGAGAGCTCTGGCAATTTTCACAAGAGCTCTACAACCTGCCAGGTGCTTCTGCCTTTTTTCCTGACCCTTGGTTCTAAGCAGGGGCTGCAGCATCTCACACAGGCTTGTTTCCAACTCAGTCTGATCATGTCACCCCATTTTTCCCAGAAATCCTGAATGAGGTGTGAGAGGGCTTGCAGGGAAGACTGGGAGAGACATTTGGGTGTCTTGGTAATGAGGAATAGAAAACATTGTGGACACACAATCCAAAAAGGCACTTCCCTCAGCACTCCAAATGCAGGAGTGGCTGCCTGGGAACACAGTGGTCCTTGCTCCAGAGTCACCAGTTTCTGGGTGACATCTTAGCCAGGTGAAATCTGCTGAAGGGGGTGAGGACAGAAGGGGTGAAAGAAAGAGACACAGCAGAGATCAGGTTCAGCTGGACTGGAGATTTCTGTTCAGTGATACAGCTGGAGATTAGCATCCCCTCCACAAGTGAGATGCTCACATTTGACTCATCCTGCAAACATCAGGGGCAAACAGGAGGTTTTGCAGTGAATCACAAAGTGACATTGTCTGGAAACACATTAGCAGGACCCATCTCCTTGGGCTGGGGGCACCCACTCCACAGCCTGAGTGATCTCAAAGCCAGGCACCTACCCAAAGGCAAGCAGAGCTGCTCTGCTGCAGCTAGCAGAGAGCAGAGCAGCACTTTGAGCCCCTGGGGAAGCTCACCTGCTTCTCTTGTGGGGAGAACCACCTCAGCCTAGTTCCTGGGTTCTTAGATGGCTAAGGTGAGGTGGGAAGCATCCTCCTGTCAACAGCTGAGCACAGCAGAGCTCACTGAGCTCTGGACAACAGCCACGGAGAGGGGATGCTGTGAAACCAAGGAGGCATAGCTGACTGCAGGCATTCCTGAAGGTGTCCACCTGCAAGCACACAGTAGATGCCGATCAGCTTCCCTCCACAGCAGTGCTTCATGACCACTGCAGCTTGTGGCAGGAGTTTCTGCTCCTGTTGCACTCAGTGAGCATTTCCATGTCCCCTCACATGGCCACTCCGTGTGACCACCCTCACCAAGCTGTCCCTGTGGCCAGCTCCCCAGCACAAGATCTGTGACTATTTCAGGTGGCCTCGGAGCATCTTGCCCACTCTGGGGTGCCAGCAATCATGGACTTCATTTCCTTCCCATTTCACCTTTGGTACTCCCGATGCTAAGAAATCTACAGCTGCTACAGATTCTGGGGCAATCAGGAGAAAAAGCAAAACCATTCAAGGTGCTGGATACCAGAGTCTGGAGGTGCTAACTCATTTTAAGAACAAAATACATTTGCTTGTTATTCCTCAGCAGGCTGAAGTCGCTGGACTGGTCAGAGAGAGCCTCAATGGAAGTGAAGTGTAAGAATCAATACCAATAATTCAATTAAATACAAGAGGGTGTCCTGGGTCTGGGTGAAGAGCGAGGCTGATAAGGAGCTCAGCTGCATGCCCCTCCAGCTGACCCCAGAGCTCTCCCAAGTTCTCACAGTCAGTTTTAATTTCTCTCCCAATTTCTCAGTGGGCTCACCCCAGGGAGGGAAGGCCAAGCCATGCTCCCCTGACAGGGATGTCCTGTGCCATGGCTCACTGCTGGGTCACAGCTCCACCTGCAACTTCAGACAGGTTTCCCTGCAGTCCTGTGAGAGACAGTAAGCACCTTGATTTCCCAACCTTGCCAGGGGGGAAAAGCAACATGAGAGGGTGAGGAGACTTACCCAGTGCCCCTCAAGGATCTGTGTGTGAGGCAGGAGTGCATCTTGCATTTTCCAAGTCCATCAGCTCAACCAGAGGACTATTTTCATCCATGACTTAACACTGATCCCAGATGGCTGCCCACAAGACACACTTTAATGGGATTGGGGTCCTAAAGGAAGGGAAAATTCCTTGAGAATATCCTCTTGGTTCCACTGTGTCTGGGGAGAACAGAGCCCTTCCTAGGAGCTCCCCCACGGGTGGCTTTTTGGGGGTGGTTTTCCTCCTGCAGCCTGACCCCAGCTGATCAGGGCCCAGCACACACCACTCAGGAATCTCAAGCACGAAGCTCCCCTGTGCCCGAGCCCTGTGTGCTGGGGGGGTGAACTCACGTGGGTAGGAGCTGTGCACAGACCCTCTTGGACATCACCAACAAAGACCTGTGGCGGTCTCACAGCCTCACTCCCTCCTCCTGGGCAGTGAAGGGAAGCTGCAGACACAAACAGACCTCACAGAGTTGGGTTAATAGTTGGACTTGATGCTCTTAAACCAAAGTGATTCTGATGGCAGGATTCTAAGTGTGCAGGCTGCTCGGGCTGTGCCTCTCTCCTCCTGACAGCCCTCATCTAGGGAGGCAACAGCTGACCTTTATATTTACCTCACAAGACTTGTCAGTTGCTATTCTTGCTCTCCAATAAGGGCTGGAGAAGGCTGCACGGGTACAAGTGTGAGCCCTCCACGCCACTGGTAATGCTGCAGGAGCTCATCCACAGTCATTGGGAGCAACAAGCAAACAGGCAGTCCCTGGCAGCACCAAGCAGTGGTTCTCTTGGTGTCTGGGCACACTGGGCCACATGAGAAATGGAGCTGGCTGGTTGGGAGCCTGATCTGTCAGACCAGGGCAAGGAGGAGGGATTGGGTTTGCATCTGGAATAACCCCCTGGAGATCAGAGGGGAGGGACAAGGACACCCACAGCCTGTCCAAGCACAAGCACAAGCAGTGAGGGGTGGGGGGATGCTGAACCAGAGGACAGGAGTGGGGTACATGGGCCAAGCTGCTGGCCAGTGACAGCTTCAGCCACTAAAACTTCTGACACCAGGGACCCTGCCTTGCTGTCACTGTGCAGCAGCAGCCCTGCCACCAGCAGCAGCATTTACACCACCCAGGCCTGAAGCTGCAGCCGTGTCACAAGCATGGTGACAGCCTGCTGCTGGGAGTGGATCACTGTGGAAATGAAGGGAAACAGCTGAGCACAGCTGGGCTGCTGGGGCATGCTCCAGCATCCAGGCAGGAGCAAATCACATAGTTATGGTTGTTTAGAAGCCAGCCCACTGGAGAGGGTAGCAGGAGAGATGCTGGAGTTGGAATTTGCAGAAAGCAAAGCCCTTGGCCAATGGCAAAGCAAAAACCTGTGCTTGCTGTGCAGCAGGACCTCTTGCGTGGCATGAGGTACACCACACGGTCCTGTGTAAGAGCAGCCACAACCTGAGACTGAGAAATGACAAAGCAGCGAGGGAAAGTGATCAGTGCAAGTTTAGAGGAGCTCTGTGGTACCAAGGGCAACTCCTGTTCTTGGAATCCTGCTACAGCCTCAGCTGGTGCTAAAAAATAAAGCTTAGCCTTCAGGCTTCAAGCCATCGCCCAACTCTTCCATCGGGGCTGAGGATCCCTGGATAAAGAGCTGAGAATGTCAACTTCTGCAGCAGCCTCACCATTCTGGAGAAGGGGATGGGGGCAGTGCAGTTCTGCAGTGCTGGAGGTTAGAGATGGTGCAGTTTGCCTCCTCATTCCTTTCAAGGGAGGGAAGATGAGGAGAAGCACACACAGAGTCCCCCTCTTGAATGGCTGGGCACAGGCTATATATAGAACCTGCTCTGTCCTACTTAAGTTATGACTAATGCTAAACAATTAGAAATTCAGATGGCTGCATCCTTGAAGGAACAAACATCTCAGATGCACCATTTGTTGTTCATTAAAAGGGTGGAAGAACCATAGAATTGTTTGGGTTGGAAAAGCCTTCCAAGACCATCCAGTCCCACATCAACCCAGCACCACCATGGCCACTAAACCATGGCCCCAAGTGCCATGGCCACAGGTTTCCTGAACACCTCCAAGGGTGGGGACTCCACCACCTCCCTGGGCAGCCTGCTCCAACCCCTGACCACTCTTGGCAGCAAAGAAATTTTTCCTCATCTCCAATCTGATGCTCCCCTTGCACAATTCCAGGCCATTGCCTCTTCTTCTATCACCTGATATTAGGAAGAAGACACCAACCCCAACCTGGCTCCAGCCTCCCTGAGTTCCATCCAGGCTGCACTTACCAACAGGTGCCTGGTGCTGGAAGTGGAGCCCCAGGAGATTAATTGCAATGGAAAATGAAGGAGATGAGGTTGTTCTAATGACCAAAGGCTGCCAGCTCCTCAGGGAAGGGACTTTCCTCTCTGTTCCATGCCTGCCTGGTGCCTGGAACTGCAGCACCTAAGTCTGAGAGTAGCAGCCTGAGTGCTCCTGCAGACTGTAGTGAAGAGCAGAAAGAAATGAGCTGGGAACACAAAGGTTCAGCAGTGTACAGGATCAACAAATGCTTCTCCAAGGCAGAGGCCACTGGAGCTCTGCAGGGAAACACTGCAGTTTTGCAGGGAGGAGGCAACACTAACACAGAGCTACTGCCTCCTCTGAGGAATTTGGCAGTGTCTGGCAGCACTGAGCAGGTGTTACAGAATCAGGGAACTGCCTCATTGGAGAACATTGCTCAGATCCCCTCTGGGGCTGCTCTTCTCCAGGCCCAACAGCCCCAGGGCTCTCAGCCTTTGCTCCTCACAGAGATGCTCCAGGCCCCTCAGCAGCTTTGGAGCCCCCACTGGACTCCTTCCAGCAGTTCCCTGTCTCTTTGTAGTGGGGAGCTCAGAACTGTGCACAATACTCATTAATGGGAGCAGAGGTGCTTGAGCTGCTGTCAGCACACTGCTCCAGCACCGCAGTGCTGTGACTCCTGTAAGAGCCTTGCTGAGGGCTGGGGGCTCCTTGCTTTTCTTGGCTGTGGAGCAGCAGCAGCTCAGCTCCCTCTCTGCCCTGGTCTTCATGCCCTTGGATCGACAGCTAAGCTGCAGCTTGGCTAAAGCCACCTGGGTAAATGCCAGGAGCTCATCAGCACCCTGCTCTGACGTAACCTGGCTCCTCCAGATGAAGTTTTAACTAACTGACAGAGGAAGGATGAGTTTTTAGGGGTGAACAACTATAGAAGAGCCACAGGGTGGGCTCAAAGACATTAGGAGCTACACGTTCACAGCTCCTCCTCAGATGCTTTCAAGTGGGAGAAGACAGCTGCCAGCAGAGGGGCCAGGGCTTTTTTTAAACCTGAAAAACAACATCAGAACTGGAACCAGTAAATAAAGTCCCATTTTATGCAGTACTTGAGTGGAAAGTCTCTCTTTGGAGGCAGCCACATATATGGGCATCCAAAGGTTGGGAGTGTCCCTATAAGGCTTTTTCAGTTCCCTTAGTGAAGGTTGGGTGAGAAGTAATTTTAGAGCAGCCGCATTGAAGGTGTTAACAGTGAATGCCACTGACCTTTGGGTGTTGCTGTAAGACAGCAGTGTGAAGAATAATAAACTCCCTCAGGTTGTCTCTCTTCAGTTGTCTACGAGGATCTTCTGCTCAGGGAGGATTTTACAAACCCTTGGCTCAAGCAGGCAGCTCAGCTGAACCTCCAAGGGCTGCCACCCCAGGCAGGCTGCTCAGCAGTGCCTCCACCACCAGGGCAGGGTTGAGAGCGACGTGGAAACACATCTAGCAACAGGGGTGGCACAAAAGCTTTTAGAACTGCTCCTAGGCTTGGGAGTGAGAAAGGTTCCTCTGTCAGCAGAAGGAAGAGGGTGTGATGTGGGGACTCCATCTCAGTCCTTGGCTTGGCTCACCTGTATTGATAGAACCACAGAGTTGGCTGGGTTGGGAAAGCTCCCTGAGACCATCCAGTCCAACCATCAACCCAGCATCACCATGGCCACTGAACCATGGCCCCAGGTGCCACAGACACAGATTTTTTTGAACACTTCCAGGGATTGGAACTTCACCACCTCCCTGGGCAGCCTGTGCCAATCCCTGACCACTCCTGAAGCAAAGAAATTTTTCCTCATCTCCAACTTAACCCTCCCCTGGCACAGTTTCAGTCCATTTTCTTTCCTTCTATCACCTGAGACTAGGGAGAAGAGACCAACCCCCACCTCACTCCAACCTCCTCTCAGGCAGCTGTAGAGAGCAATGAGGTCTCCTCTCAGCCTCCTTTTCTCCCAGTTCTCTCAGCTGCTCCTCACCAGACTTGTCCTCCAGACCCTTCAGCAGCTTCCTTGCCCTCGATGATCCAGAGGGGGAACAGGAGCTGGTTCTGACCCCAGAGATGAAGCAATTGTGCATCCTGAAATCTGGGGGGTTGACACCGACTGCAATTAAACTTGTTTTGGCCCCAAACTGCAAAGCTCTCCTGTTTGTCTTGGCAGAGCTCTTGGCAGAGCTGTGTGATGGAGGCTGACGGGCTGCTGCAAAGCAGGAACAGAGAGGAGATGCCAACAGCAGGGAACTGCTGAACTGGAAGAGAAGGGCAGCAGCAAAGGAAAGGGCTCCTCCATGGCTAGAGGTGATTGAGCAATGGCAGCAGGTCCCTCTGTGTGACTCAGGGCACCCTCTGGGCTCACTGCTACAGGAGGTGCAATTTCTTCTGCCTTCTCCTGCTATCCCTATCAAAACCAAGCCTCAAATCAGAGAAGCAAGAAGGAACATTGTGCACTTCAACCAACCAGCAGTACCACATCACTACCCACTTTCAGACTGCATCTCCTGATTCACTCAGCCCCAGTCCATTTTCCCTCAGGAACCATCACTTCTAGACCCAAACCAGCTGCATCTTCAACTGCACCACCCTGCTGAGTGCTGAAGAAGTGACAGCTACCCCAGTGCTCACCAGGCTTCAAACACATCGTGGAGCTGTCATTCCTTTGCCTGAGCCTTCGGCTCTGTGCCCCTGGGCTCTGCTGGGAAGTGGTCTGTGGCTTGGGGACTTTGTGATCCAGTGGCAGGCTTCACGTTTAACAGCAGAGAATATCAATAGAATAATATGGAATTTTCTTTCACAAGTCTGTCTGGACAAAGATTGATTGGGAAGCTCTCCCTGTGCATGGCAGCTGCATCAAAAAGCAGCCAGCCCCAGCCCAGATCCTGCCACTTAACGTGGCCACAACAGGAAAGAGATCTTCAGGTGCACAACTCATCTGTAAAACCACCAAGATCCTTCTCTTCCTAGCAAGTGCATCTTTGCTTCTCACACTGCTGCCCTTGCTCTGGAAAGGGAACTGATTCTGTAGTTGCTTGTGGGAGGCCTGAGCCCTCCACAAGACAACAGTGCAGGTGAGCACCCACAGCTCACATCTCCAGTGCTAACACCAAGAAATTCCAGCAGTGCTTTCTGTGCCTCCAGCTGAGCAAGCAGCATCTGAGAGGAAGGATGGGATGAGCTCTCTCTAAGGTTCCTCCTGTCCTTTAATCATCCGTTTAGCCGGAAGCATCCCATACCTGCAGGTGGGAGCCAAGAGGTGGTGCTAGAACTCAGCTATCTGGTACCCAGCAAACATCTGCTCCAGCTGGGCTTCGGGTGGAAAGCTGCAAAGGATGGCTGAGCTCCCAACATTTGCAGCCTGAGTTCAGCCAGCTCAGCAGCCTGGGCTCTTAGGAGGAGGCTAAGCTGGTTTGTAGCTCAGGGGCTAGCTGCTGTGGAAAGGTGGGACTAGATGGATCCGGGGGTCCCTTCCCACCCTCACCACTCTGGGAAAGCAACCATCCTCACCTCTTCCTTCTTGCTTCCTAGAGTCCTTCAAGCTCTTCACTCCAGTCACATCCAGAAGCACTCCTGATGGATACAGTGAGAGCCACTGCAAACAACTCATCAGTTAATCTCATCTCATTGTCCCTAAATTGAGCACTAGAGCCACACTCTACCAGACATGGGTGAGTCAAATCGCGCTTAAAACTAACACCAGAGCTTTCAGCAGTGACAAATGTCCTGCTCTGGGGATGAGTTACCAGAAGCTCTCCCAGTGTCAGTAGATCTTACTATGGTTTGGGTTCAGGGCCTTGAGTAAGAAAGCAAGATCCCACCAGAGATCCATACAGCACCACTGGCAGCTGTATCTGCCACAGCTGAGGCTTTCCTTGCCCTGCTGCTGTCTGCCTGAGCTGGGAAATCAGTCCCCAGCAAGCTTCTCACTCCTTGTAGCCACCTCTAAAGGGACATTTTGGTGCTGCCATTGGAAATTCGAGCAACATTAGGAAGGAAGAACAGAATAGGCACAACTGTGATGAGACCAACACAGCAAGGTCTCAGTGACAGATTTGCTTCACAGACCTTTCCAAATAACACTGATCAGAGGCCACAAGAGCACTGTGACCACTCTCCTAGCAGCTAACAGGACTGGGCACTTGGTGCCTGCACCACCCCTCAGCAACAGGTTTTAAAAGCCCCCCAAAGGAATGCTCCTCTTACAGCCTCCAGTGTGCTTTCACAGAGTCACAGAGCTGTGGAGGTTGGAAGAGACCTTTGAGATCAAACCCAACAGCTCAGCCAGAGCTCACGGCCCCACCACTGCTGCTGAGCCACTGCCACATCCCTCAGCACCACATCCCTGCCACCTTCAAACACCTCCAGGGATGGGGACTCCACCACCTCCCTGGGCAGCCTGTGCCAGTCCCTGATAAATCTTTCTATGAAGAATTTTTTCCTGATATCCAAACTGAACCTCCCTTGGCACAACTTGAGGCTCTTTCCTCTTGTGCTGTATTTATCTCTGCTAAAACCTGAACAATCAAACCTCCTTCATCAACCTCATTTATTCTGTGACAACAACCCACTGCAGACTGTTCCTTCAGAATCAAGGAGGAGCTGCTAATAAATTGCACCATCCTGGCTTGATGGGTTAGGGAATTTCTTGAAGTGCTCCTCAACAATTAGCTGCTAGAGCACTTGAAATGAAAGCTTTTTTTAATCTGCTCATGAATAAACCTGGGTTTATTTCATCATCATCTAAAAAAAAAAAAAAAAGAAGAGAGATCAGTGAGAGCAAACCCAAATGCTGGGATATTACAGAGTTTGTTATTCTGTTCTTATATAATTTGGATTGTGTTGGATTGTTCTGCACTAGAAGCACTTTGGAACAAACAGATGTAGCAGGCACCTTCTTTTGGGGATAAATGTAAGCAATTATGGTACTCCAGGGAATCAGACAATGAAAGATGCTATTCTCTGTCCCCAAAACGCACACACGTCACCCACAAAGCCACAGAGCAGCATCTCGAGCTCATTGGGTGTTGGCTTTGGAAGCCTACCCCTCTGAAAGGGGCTGAGGAGACAAGAAAAGCAGAAAAGCTCCTGACAGGATCAGAGCAAGCTCTGGGCACAGAGCTCCCAGTACTGGATCAAAAGTGCTGCAGCCACCTGCTGCAAAGTGCTGCTGGATCACAATTCTTCAACAGCAAGTTAATTTCGTGCTGCTCTGGGTATCATCTGCTCCCCCTAAAGCTGGCACAGAAGGTGGAGGCTGCATAAATGCCACAGCACGTGCTGCATGGCAGCAAGGGGAGCGTGGCTGATCTGGTGCTGAGCAGCTCCACCGGCGAGGGATGTGCCAGCACCAGCGCCAAAGCAGAGAGGGCGCTGGAAAAGGAATCCAAACCACCAACAATTATCCTTTGTCACTTGCTCCTTTCACCAAGGGTTGGGCAAAGAGAACAGCTTTTGTGTTTCAGGGGCTGTGGACTCGTGTCCAAACGTGGAACAATAGCCCCCTGAGCCTGCAGCACTGCATTGTGCTGAAAATAGCCCAGCTGGCAACAGCCAGCCCAGTTTCATAAGCAGCCAGCAGCAGCAGGGCTCTTTAGCAGCTCAGCTGAGCAGACCTCCACATTGCAAAGAAGGCACAAACCAGCAGAGAAAGTGTTCTGAGAGTCGTGTTCCGTGGTGCCTCTCTGCCAGAGAGCACAGGAATAAAACTAAGCCATGGGACTGGAGATTTGTTCTGCCCTTCTCTGCTTTCCTAAAGCAACTATGTCCTAGAGGCCCCATCCAGATGTTACTTACCCCTGTAGAATGTCTTTCACCACTTAGGGGTTGCCCATGACCCATGCCCATGGAGGCACTTGGTGGATGTGTTTATCCCATGGGAAACAGCTGGAACCAGCACTTCCAGGTGGGTTCTTTCCTTAGCAATTGATGAATCTCTCTGGCTGACCAAGCTGAGGGAATACAGAAAAATCAGACTTCAGGTGAGGTGAGTGTCACAGAATCATTCTGCTTGGAAAAGACCTTTAAGATCATCCAGTGCAACCCTTAACCCAGCACTGCCAGGTCACCACTGCACCGTGCCCCTCAGCACCACATCTGTAAGAGCTAGAGGTAGGCTGAGACTTCCATGCTCAAGGTGTCCAAGGCCAGGCTGGATGAGGCCTTAAGTGACCTGTTCTAGTGGGAGGTGTCTCTGCCTATGGCTGGGGGTTGGAACTGGCTGAGCTATGAGGTCCCTTCCAACCTAAACCATTCTGTGATTCTATGGTATGGGTGGGGAATGGCTGAGAGCAGCCCTGAGGAACAGGCCCTGGGGGTCTGGGGTGATGAAAAGCTCAAGATGAGGCTGCAGTGTGAGTGCAGCCCAGACAGCAACTGTGTGCTGGGCTGCAGCAAGAGCAGTGTGGGCAGCAGGGCAAGGGAGGGGATTGTGCCCCTTTGCTCTGCTCTCCTCAGACCCCAGCTGCAGTCCTGTGTGCAGTTCTGGAGCCCCCAGCACAGGAAGGACATGGAAGTGTTGGAGCCAGTCCAGAGGAGGCCACCAAGATGCTGAGAGGGCTGCAGCAGCTCTGCTGTGAGGACAGGCTGAGAGAGTTGGGGCTCTGCAGCCTGGAGAGGAGAAGGCTTCCAGGAGAGCTTGGAGTGGCCTTGCAGGATCTGAAGGGGGCTCCAGGAAGGCTGGGGAGGGACTATTGACAAGGGCTTGGAATGCCAGGACAAGGGGAATGGGTTTGAACTGGCAGAGGGGAGATTGAAAGTGGAGGTTAGGAGGGAAGTTCTTTACAGTGAGGGTGGTGAGACACTGGCACAGGTTGCCCAGGGAGGTTGTGGAGCACAGAAGCACCAAATATGATTGAAGATCACATTGGGTGCTTCTGTGCTCCACAACCTCCCTGGAGGTGTTCAGCACCAGAGTGGACGAGGCCTTGAGCAACCTGTTCCAGTGGGAGGTGTCTCTGCCTATGGCTGGGGCTTGGAACTGGCTGAGCTTTGAGATCTCTTCCAACCTAAACCATTCTGTGATTCCTTTCTCTGGCACTGCCTCTCAGGTGACTTTGAGCCAGCCAGGTCCTGTCCCCATGCCTCACATCCTTACCCTTGAAATACTCCTTCTGGGGACGCCCGCAGTAAAGACTCTGGGGTACACAGGAGAGAGGGTTCCAGCCCTGGAAGCTGTGACCCTACCTGAGCTAGGCATGGCCCAGGAGGTCATCTCCCCCAGTGGCTGTGTGCTGTGGTCTCTGCTGCCCTCCTCCCAGCTGCTGTGGCAGCTCACAGATGGATGTCTGCAGAATGGCTCTAATCAGGCACAATATTTTGCATGCAGTTAATCATTCATATGGGACTCTACATCTCAAGCAGTTCAGATCTTCCTAATTAATGTTTTGCATCATGATGGTATTTACAGTAATTGGGGCTGATATCTGAAGTACAGTAAAAGCTGTCAGCTCATTCCCTCCCAAAGAACCCAATTACCTTCAGCTGTTGGCAAATTCACATCAACATTTGGGTTCATTACACTTCACAGCACAAAGGCAGCTCCTTCCATGGCACAGCTCAGCAGGAGGCCATCAGCTCAGGCCTGAAAGGCATTGCAGACCTGGCCTTGAAGACAGGCAGAATTGATGGGTTGGAAAAGATCTTTAAAGCCATGAAGTCCAACTGTGCACCCAGCACTGCTGAGGGCACCACTAAGCCATGCCCTGCAGTGCCAATGCTATATGCCTCTTGAATCCTCCTAAGGCTGCTGGCTCCATCACTCCCCTGGGCAAACTGTTTCAGTGCCTGACAACCCCTTGGGGGGAGAAATTTACCATCTAGTTCCAACCCCCCTGCCATGGATACCTTCTACTAGTCTTGGAGGCTGGGCTTGAAGTGTCTTCCTGACCCAGATCCTGACAGTGCCATCAATCCAAAGAGTCTCCAGGACAAGAGCTTCCTCCTGGTCACACCAGAGCTGAGGCCACGAGTGCAGAGGCAGCTGACAGCTTCTGCAGCCAGCCACTCCTCTGACGTCCATGCCTCACAGGAGACAGCTTGTGCCCGGGGGCACTCAGCCCAACTTCCACCTAATCCTCCTGCCTGGTGCTTTCAATTAGCACCTCTGAAGGCCTCCAGCCAGCCCAGAGGAAGTATCAGACACAGAAACTGGGGCAAAAGTCAAGCCATGGGAACCAAGGCATTAGTCTTTTTGCATCTCTAGGTTATAGAATCACAGAATCGTTTTGGCTGGAACTGACTTTTAAGACCATCAGGTCCAACCCTTAGCCCAGCACTGCCAGGTCACCACTGCACCATGTCCCTCAGCACCACATCTCCTCAGCTTTGAAACCTCTCCAGGGATGGAGACTCCACCACTGCCATGGGGAGCCTGGGGCAGGGCTTGACAACTCTTTCCATGAAGAAATGTTCCTCATCTCCAACCTAAACCTGTCCTGGCACAACTTGAGGCTGTTTCCTCCTGTTCTATCAATTTCCATGTCCACTAGCCTGGAGAATATTGTAATGAGATCCTCAGGCTGGAGATCTACCTGCTTCAAAGTTTATTGGAAGCTCCTACTTGTAGAGAAGCTGCTACAACAGCTCCTTGGCTGCTCACTTTGGCTGTCCTAGCTGCAGGAGTTAAGGATAAAGCCAGGAGACTAAACTCTTCATCTCTTGCTGAAAGAACAACCTATGGTTGCCTCTTGTCCCATCAGTTGTCACCAGGGACAAGAGATCAACACCCATCTTGCTCCAACCTCCTTTCAGGGAGTTGAAGAGGGCCAGAAGGTCCCCTCCAGAGCCTCATCTTCTCCAGGCTGAACACCCCTCGGCTGCTCCTCCTTCTCTGTGCTCTGGACCCTCCACCAGCTTCACTGCCATTCTTTGGCCACGCTCCAGCGGCAGAGGGGCGCCGGCAACTCGTGTCACTGCAACCCACAGCAGGCAGTGTCAGGATGAGATGCTGAGGTGTGCCCTGCCCATGGCAGTACAGACTGCCCCAGCTGCAGGCAGGGGTGGCAGTGAGGTGTGCTCACCATGGGCACCTGGCAGCCACAGCCATCCCAGCGCCGGGAGCGGGCATGGAATAGTGCCACGCTTGGTGCTCCTTCTGGGAAGTCCTATTGCAGCAACTGGTTATTACCTAATAACCTAATCAGCAGTAACAGCAATATTTGGCACTTCAAACCACTTTATATTCAAAGAGCTACACAAGCCAATTAGGTAGAAAATTAATCCCTAACTAATTAAGGCGCAGGAAGGAAGCAACACCAATATTTTTAGAGAGCTCCAGAAGCCAGGGCAGCTTGTTAGGGCACAGCCACCCCTTTGGTGGGGCTTGCTGGAGGGAGGATGTTAGGAAAAAAGTTCTTCACAGGAAGGGTCCTCAAAGACTGGCACAGGCTGCCCAGAGAGGTGGTGGAGTCACTGTCCCTGGAGGGACTTAAAAGCCCCACGGAGGGAGATGGTTTGGTGGCAGTGGCTTAGCAGCAGAGGTGAGGTTATGATGGACCTGATGACCTCAAAGGTCTCTTCTGACCTCAGTAGCTCTGAGAGTCTGTGAAACAGGTGGTTTGCAGCAGGAGAAAAAAGGTAAACTCTGCTTTTAGCAGATGTTAGTGGCTCAGGGTCAGTCCCAGAGGGATGCTTTGGAGCTGCCTGATCAATAAACATTAAACCAGCATGTTTAGACCACACCCACCCCAGGCACAGCAGGCTGCCCACAGTGGCTGTGGAGTCTCCTTCTCTGCAGAGATTCCAAACCCACCTGGCACTGTGCTCCTGGGCAAGCTGCAGCAGAGGTTTCAGAGTGGTTCCAGGATGTCAGTGAGCTCCAGAGACACCTTCCTACCTGGGGGAGGCAAGATGGGAGTGAGAAGCAGGAACCAGGAGGTCCCAACCCTTCCTACCTACGTTTGTCTCTGCGTGGAATTCCAGCACAAAGCTTCCCCACTGCAGTCAGCTCCATGATCCAAGAGCTCAACGAGCAGGAGCCTCTCCCTCTCTTCTTGGTAGTATTCCCAAGTTCCCTCCAACTCTTTTTGCTCTTCACTCCTCTCTTTTCCTCTACAAGCAGCTCCTTCCCCAAGCACCTATCTCCAATTGGATCCTGCTCTAAATTCATGTCAAGCTCAGCTTTATGCATTCATTGCTGAGTGAATTTCAAATATGTGCTCCTTGTGTTCCTTTCCCAACAGGATAGAGAGGCCTCTCGAGCTGCTTTAAATGTCTCATTACAAATGCTTCATTAGAAACTACGTCACAGATTGTGTCAATCTGGTCCACACTTCCATGCCAAAAAGTAAAGACTTTCAAGCTGTGCCTTTCTTGCCATTAAGTTTCCAATCTGTTTTTAGAATCTCAATCAGTTCTTTAAGGAATGCAAATGTTTCTTCTCCCTCCAGTGCTGGGAGTAGCCATTGGGAGATGCACATGCATAATGCTTCCCTGCTCCTGCATGTATTGAGGCAATCATCCACACGGCAAGGGCTGGCTGCTCCCCACAGTGCCTGAGGGACACGAGGACCTTCTGCACCCATGGGCAGTGCAGCCCTTGAGCCCAGGAGGTTTGGGAAGAGCACTGAGGTCCCTTGCCACTCGTGCTGCTGCTCCCAGGGGTGTCCCCTGCAGGCCCAACCACTAATGAAGCACTGAATATCAAGCCCAGCTCCTAACTCCTTGGACACATCAGCTGCAGAGGTAACCAGAACCACTTAGAGCAAGGTCTTCAAGCCCAGCTTTGCACTGGCTGTGTTGCATTTGCCTCTGGAGCAATCTTCTCCAGCCTTGTTCAGCCAGAACCACTCAACTCTGCTGGGGAAAAGAAAAAAGGCATAAAACTGCTTGGAGCACCTCGAGCAGTGACACCACCTCAGACTCAGGTGTGGCAAAGGGCGGATGAAAGCTTCTTTTCTCCTGCCTCCCCAGCACCCAGGGGAGTGTGCACACATTTCCTTGGTGACCATTTTGCAACTCATCTCTGGGATCTTACCAAAGACTTGAGGTCAGTCCACAGACTGCCCAGAGAGGAACTTCAGCTAGAGCAGGTTCCTCTGCACTGTGCTTGCCACAAACACCCTCAAGGAACTGCCAAAAGGGGAGACCTCAGAGCAGCGTTCCACTACCTGAAGGAGGCTACAAGAAGGCCAGGAAGGGACTTTTGACAAGGACTTGTAATGATAGAATGAGAGGGATGAAATTGTCCATCACGTCCAACCTAATCCTCCCCTGGCACAACCTGAGGCAGTTTCCTTCATCCCCTGCACCAGCAGAGGTGGGGATTCACCTGCTGGAGCAGCAGCTCCACAGAGAAGGACCTGGAAGTGCTGGTGGACAAGTGCAGTATGAGCCAGCAATGTGCCTTTGTGGCAGGCAATGCCACTGCTCTCCTGGGGTGCCTTAAGAGCTCGAGGGAGCTTCTCCCCCCCCTCTACTCTCATATCTTCCATGGGAGAAAAGACCAACCAAGACTTGGCTCCAATTTCCTTCCAAGGAGTTGTGGAGAGCAAGATCTCCCTCAGGCTCCTTGGCTCCAGGCTAAGCCAGTTCCCTCAGCTGCTCCTCACCAGGTTTGTGCTGTGCACCCTCAGCAGCTGCATTGCTCTTCTCTGGACACATCCCAGCACCAGAGTGCCCTCCTTCCCATGGCACTGGCTGTGCAAGTCCAGCTCACTTGCAGAGGTGAAGGCTGCTGCAGATGCTCAGAGGTTCAGGTCAGCAGCAGCCATTCTGCCTGCCTTGGCTGGGAGAGCTAACCCCGACCTGGTGACCACAGATGACCACCACAGCTGACACAGTCTCATGCAGCACAGATGTTCTAACACTTCTGCAGGCCTGACACGAGTAGGAGGATCCTCAAGGGAAGCTGTAACCACAAATACATTACATTTAATTTCAGAGGAGAGGCCCTGCAATGTCTAATTAGATTTTCTTAATCTCTTCCTCACATGTGGCCAGTTGGGATCTTCTGAAGTTCCATAACATCTTCTCTGAAAGCCAGGACTGTTCTCTGTCAGGGTTGTTTGCTTCCTAGCTGACTAAATGTCAATTAGGTAGTGGAAGAAATTTAATTGAGTTGTGCTGAGTTCTCCAATGACTAACCAGGCTGCTCCTGAGCTCTGGAAGCAAACATCCTATCACCTGTGATGTGTGTCATCTCCCGAGGAGGAGGCAGCCCAGAGGAAGGGGCACAGCCACAGCTGCATTGCTTCTTTTCCAGATGAGGACCAAGAACAGGGTAGGAGAAGCCTCCAGATCAACACCTCTGCCTTTCATCACGGGAAGTACAGGCTGCTGGCACTCACAAGCCCAAAATCTGGAGCACAGGGTTTGGAACAGAGTCAAACACTTTGCTGAGGGGATGTAGACCCCTAGGATGGTGTTTCTTGAGCTCCTTCAAGAGCCAGCAGCAGCCTGACTGCATCAGCCAGGGACTGCAGCTTGTCTCCTAACCCTGCTGAGAGGGAGGACTTCTTACCTCCTGTGGCAGACACAGGCTACTTCCACCTTGCATGGCTGTTCTGTGCCACACAGAGGACTAAGCAGCCCAGAGAGGCTGTGGAGTCTCCTTCTCTGTAGAGCTCCCAACCCCCCTGGCCACTGTGATCCTGGGCAGGCTGCTGTGGATGCTCTGCTTTAGCAGGGGGCTTGGACTGGGTGATCTCCAGAGGTTCCTTCCAACCTTCATCATGCTGGGATTCTGGGATGCACGAGTCCTTGGTGCTCCAGCAAAGCTCCTCTCCTGGATCATCCATACTGCAGGTGCTGTAATGGAGACATCTGGTCTGCTGCTCTGACCCACTGAGCTTTCTAGCCCAGCAGGGAAAGGCATAAGAGGATGTGGGTGCTAGAGGCACACCTGGGCCCCACAGCTCAGGTGTGAGCAGAGCCAGCATTGTGAGACAGGCACTGCCACAGGCTGCTCAGTCATGAGCCAGGCTCTCCAGTTCTCAAGTGTTTCCAAGAGGAGTCAGTGCCTTTCAGGAGGTCTTTCAGCACACATGCTGCTGAATTCAGCTGAGAGGTGGCAAGGACCTGCACATGTGACGCACGAAAGGGGTCAGGCTGGATGGTCCAAAGATGCTTTTCTGGACTCAGATCACATCTGTGGCAGTACCTGCTCTGCCCTTGATGCTGCAGAAGCAGCAGCAGGGTCCAGCCTTAAGAACTTCCTAGCAAACACTTTGTTCCTCTCACCTGGCATCCTCCTCACCACGAATGTGTTCTGCCAGGGGTTCACAACCAAGCCTGTGCCCATTCACATCGTCCCAAACTCACTGCCACTATTAATTCAGATTTGGTGTTAAAAAAATAATGTCCTGATGCACTGAATTTTGAGTGACTCATCTAATTCTCTGAGTAGGTGGACTCTGTGCCAACACGCAGTGGAAGAATACTTTAATCTCAGCCCTCCAATTCCTTTAATCTTCAAAGGCAGAACGATGCAATCCAGCAGTGCAGCTGACTGCTGCTTGAATTTCCAAGGAAGAGCTCTGGTCCTGCACCACTTGTGTCATAAAATAGACCTTCGGTTGCCCCCGAGTCCCCCAGCATGGCTTCACACTTCAGTCCACCTCTGACTCCAAGGAACTGATTCAGACCATGGCAGAGCTCAGGACAGCCTCAAAGCTGCTCCAAGTTCTGCAGAGCTCCATGTTCCTCCAAGGCTGCAGCAGCTGTTGAGCCCAATGGCTCCAGTATCATCTATCCATGCTCCTCTTCTCCTTGTCTCACACCCCAGGCTTCCCAGCAGCAGTTTGACTCCACTCCACAGCACCAACCCAGAAGAAGAGCTTGAGGAGCAAGTGCCCATGTAGCTACCACTGCCTCTGCAGCAGTGGTTGGGCTTGGTGATCTCACAGGTCTCTTCCAGCCTCAACAGTTCCATGAGTCTATGGTAAAGTGAGAAGCTGACATGCAGCAAGAAGTCTAGAAGGAACCAAACGCAAAGCTTCCTAGGCATGGCCAGCAGACAGCACAGGTAAAGAAAAACTCAGTTAGGTCTCCCCTGTCTTTCTGAGAAGGATCAAGTATGAAGGTGCTGGATGCTTCCTCCTCACTTTGTGCCCAGCGCTAGCCTCTGCTGTGTGCTCCTTGGAGCTTTCAATACCACAAAACCCAGCCTCAGGAGAGGGGCAGGAAACTCAGCTCTGGTATTTAAGCTTAATTTGAGCCACCTTGGCCAACTGGCCCAGCAGCTGCAGGTGGCAGAAGCTGCCTGGCTAACAGAAGCAAGCAGACAAGGCACAGGTGGGAGAGTTCCCCTTTGCCAGCCTGCATCCCTCTGGCTGGGTGTCAGGCTCAGAGCCACAGCCAAGGTGTTGCCTGCTTCAGTTTGCTGGAGAGAGCCTTCACCAACTGTCCTTAATCTGGGATAAGTGACAAAATCAGCAACCCCAGCTCCAGAAAAGAACCAGGGAGGAGGAGGAGGAGGAAAGTGCTGTTAAAGTGGCCACAGTGCCCCAGCACAGGTGTCCAACATGAGGCTTTTGAGCGATCTACAATTGCTTAATTCCCTGAAATTAAAGAAAAATTAAGTGCCTGATTGATCTTGTAATCCAGGGGCCACAAACTGCCCTTGCTAATGGAAGACCTGCTGCTTTGGATAATAGAGAGAATTGCTAATTTGCTTGCTATTTGCTAGGCTGTAATTTTTCCTCTGAACCAAATTGTTAAAAATAAACAATTTCTTTTCCTTCCCAAATAGGAAAAAAAAAGAGAGAGAGAGAGAGGGAATTTATTACCAAGAATGTTTTGTGGCTTTAGGGGGAAAGTTAAATTTAGAACTTAGACTGGTTGCACAAAATGCTTTATAAATATTTTAAGGAGCTAACTTCCACTTTCTTCTGAATACAGATGGGAGCAGGGAACAAAGCAGAGCAAGGGTTTGGGCTGGAGTGGTGCTGGCGGAGCCCCAGGTGCCTCTGAAGAGGAGGGAAGGTCTTTTGCTCGGGGTTCAACCTTTCTTGACTCTGCTCCTTGTCTGCATAGGAGCCCAGGAGAGACAGACTGGTCAGACAGGAACCTGCTGGTGACCAGGCTGCAGCCCCAGCTCCCCCAGCCTCCTGCCCTGATGTGCCTGCACCGCTCCTTCCTCACCCCCAGCATGGGGCACAGCTCCCACTGCAGCTCCCTGGGCCCTGTGCTGTAGGAACATGTCTGGCTGCTTCAATCCAGCATGCCCACTCTGCTGGCCCTGTGCTGCCCAGGCAGCAGGGGAGGCTGCTCCCCAGGGTCACCTCATCCTCATCCGCAGCCTTGGCAGCTCTGTGATTCTGCAGGGCCTGGCTTTGAACTTCTGCAGCTTTTCTGGTTCAGCTGGCCCAAGCCTGGGTGTCATCACAGCTCCTCCTCAGCAAGCAGGAGGCAGCTGGGAGCTAAGTGAAGCCAGACATCTCCCATGGGAAGCCTGTGCCTGCCCCAGTTCAGCCTGGGGCACAGCAGAGCCAGGCTGGAGCAGCTATGGGCTGACAGCTTCTGCCCTAAGCTGTTCCCTCAAGTGGCTCCACTTAGGGGGTACTCAGGACTCGGGGACACGTTGCTAGAGCTCCTTCACACCCAGCTCTCTCCAAGCTGATGCACCAGAATAGAAGCAAAGCCACGTGCCTGGATGGTGTGCAGTGAGAAACCAACAATTTGGCCAGACCAGAGGTTTGGATGTGAGCCTGGCTCTGGGATCTGGGCACACTTTGCAGCACATCTACAGTATGTGTCAAGAGTGACATTTCAGAAGAGCTTGGGAGAGGAAGAAATGATGACTTGCATCTCCCTCAGCCTAGCTCTAACAGCAGCACTAGAAAAGAGCAATCAGCCCTTTTTAACCACACTTGTTCTCACAGAAGAGTCAGGAAATTAAAGATTTCTTTATTTGTTTGTTTTTAGGCAAAGAAGTCAAACGAAATTTTGGTCTCACACTTCAGATAAACAACCCCTGGCACTTTGACCAAGCAGTGAAGGGTTTCAGTAGGAAAGGACAATTCATTACTCCAAAGAAACTGATAAATGTTGATAGGCACAGAAGTTAGGCATAGTCCTTTCCATCTGACAACAGAGATGGATTTGAGGGGTGGGCTGCCCAGAATTGTGTCCAGAAGATGACTTCTGAGCATCTCTAAGGTGGCAGCTTCATCGCTGGTACCTTTCTTTTCATGTTGTTACTGAGGCAAAACTCTGCAGTGGCAAAGAAAGGAAATCAAAGCCACAAATCCAAAGCTCTCAGTGCCTCACAGGATCATTAGGTCACTAAAAGAGATTTCATTTCAGTCATTTCTTAAGGAAAATAATTATAAAAACAATAAAAAGAGGCCAAGGTCCTCTCAAGGCAGACTTCAAATAGAATGTGTGGTTTGGTTTCAGAGACCAAGACACTTGAGGATGAAAGGTCCTGGAGAAGATTTCAACCTGTGAACACCTTCAGACAGCTTTTTCTAGCACTGTGCTGCTTGGCCTCAGCTCTGCAGTGCATTTGAGAAGGGTTTCTGCCCCCTTCCAGCCACGACCTTCTCGTGTGCTCTGACACACCACACTGGGCAGCTTGCTTGACATCATCTTTCCCTTAGAGACAGGAGGGTGCTGGACCCACAGAGCTGCCCACTGTGAGCCACTGCCTGGTGCGTGGGGCAGGAGGTGCAGAGAGACACTTCTGCAACAGCCACTCTCAAAAGAGTTAATTTTTCACCCTGGGAACCAAAACCAGGAAAAGATAAAATCCCTCTAAAAATGCCAAATTCTTCTTCATGCACTCTTTGGGTCTGGACTGCTGGTGGCAAATCAGGATTCTCTTTGAGAGTCTGTGGGGCGGGGTCCCTCCCAGCCTGGCACTCTGATTACAGAATCACAGCAACATTCCAGTTGGAAAAGACCCCCAGGATCCAAGCCCAGCTGATATCCCTACTCTGCAAACTTCGCCCTTAAACCCTAGCCCCACGCACCACATCCAGACGACCTTTTAAACACAGCCAGGGTTGGTGACTCCACCACCTTCCTGGGCAGCTCATTCCAGTGCCTGACCACTCTTGCTGGGAAGAAAATGTTTCCTAATATCCAATCTAAACCTACCCAGCAGCAGCTTGAGGCCATTCCCTCTTGTTCTATCACTATTTACCTGTGACCAGCAGCAGCCCATCCACAGCCTCCTTTCAGGTTGTAGACAGCAATGAGGTCTCTGATCTCAATTCACAGCTATTTAGTGTCCAAAAGTACCCAGGAAAGTATGAAATTCTCTTATACCATGTAACCCAAACAGCCCAGCACGCTGTGGGTGGAAGGGACCTCTGGAACTCATCCAGTCCAAGCTCCCTGCCAAAGCAGGGCACCCACAGCAGCTTGCCCAGGAGCACAGTCCCTGGGCGGGGGGGTTGGAAGCTTTCCAGAGAAGGTGTCTCAGGTTGGGACCTATAGGGTTAAAAATTCCTCTAGGGACTAGAAGATTGCTCTTGAATCCCAGGAGTCTGCCATCCCTTTACAGACCCAGGGCCAGGCCAGCTGCTCTCCTTTCCTGCCCCCAGCCCTGAGCTGCCTCTGTCAGGACAAGCCTGGGAGCAGGTCTGGCCTGGGGATGGCAGAGGCATGGGGGGGTTGGAGCACTAGGGGCTGTAGATTTAGTTCTGGGCTGGGAGAAAAGTTAGGGGTTTGCCATGGATGTTGTATCTGCTGTGTGCTTTCTGTCTGGATTTCTCTTTCCAAGTGCAGTTCTGCTTTCTCTCCAGCTCACTTCAGAGCTGCTCTCTGTTGGCTCTGCAGAAGCCCATGGCAGGAGACTGCACAACCTCTCTGGGCAGTCTGCTCCAGGCCTCCAGCACCCTCATGACAGAGAAGTTTCCCCAGAGCCTTCTCTTCCCCAGTGTGATGGTTTGGGNCCACAGCAGAGTGCTTTGGACCTGGTGGTCTCTAGGAGGCTTGGGCCAAGCTCCGGGGACAAATGGAGTCGCTCTCAGCTTCGCAGCGCTGGGGCCGGCGGCAGGAGCTGCTCCTCAGCGGCAGAAGGCTTACAGCTGCGGCAAAGTCCTTTGTGGGGAGGCTTGCTGGGATTGTTCTGCTAGGTGTAAGTACTTAGCAGAGTCTTTCTGCGGCCCCCTGACATTTGGAGAGGGATCTATTAGTCACCTGATGTCATTAGCCAAGGCAGATTCCTTCTGAGGCTGGCACTGATGAGCTCATCGATCATCCTCGCCCAGCTAACATCAATCACCTGCCGCAGGACTACCGCAGCTGCCTGAGAGATGAAGTTCCTCTGCTCAAGTTGCAGACTGTGGACTCCTCTTCAATCCCAAATGCTGATGGGCCCCATCCTGCCACCCATTTCACTGCTGCTGTGACTTCAGACTGGTGCTGGGGCAGGAAGGTGAGGAGCTGGGTTTCCCCACCCCAGCAGCTGTCAGCAGAACTGAAGAGACATCCCAGGAACAAGGCCCCTGTGCTCTGAGCATTCCTCCATCCCCTGCACCAGCAGAGGTGGGGATTCACCTGCTGGAGCAGCAGCTCCACAGAGAAGGACCTGGAAGTGCTGGTGGACAAGTCCAGCATGAGCCAGCAATGTGCCCTCATGGTCTGGAATGCCACTGCTCTCCTGGGGTGCCTTAAGAGCTCGAGGGAGGTTCTCCTCCTCCTCTGCTCTCACCTGGTTAGGCCCCATCTGGAATTCCCCAGTTCAAAAGAGCCAGGGAACTGCTGGAGAGAGTCCAGCACAGACTGGGAAGATGCTGAGGGGCCTGGAGCAGCTCTGTGAGGAGCAAAGGTTGAGAGCCCTGGGGCTGAGAGCCTGCAGAAGAGCAGCCCCAGAGGGGATCTGAGCAATGCTCAGAAGGAGGAAAAGAGGGGGGCAAGAGGATGGGGCCAGACTCTTTCCACTGGTGCCCAGGGACACAACAAGGAGCAACGGGCACAAGGCGGAGCCCAGGAGGCTTCATCTGAACAGGAGGAGAAACTTCTTTGGCGTGAGGGGGCTGGAGCCCTGGAGCAGGCTGTGGAGTCATCTGCTTTGCAGAGCTTCCAACCCCCCCCCAGGCCATTGTGATCCTGGGCAAGCTGCTGGTCAGGACCAGATTGGACTGGATGATCTCCAGAGGTCCCTTCCAGCCCTGACTGCATTCACTTGCTTTGCTGAAGCTATTTTACAGAGTTTTATGCACAAGCTGGGCAAAGTTAGGAACATTTATAATGACATTAATTGTGCTCAGGGAACAGGATGCCAACACCTTCCGAGCTGCTGCTTCTGATGGGAAGGGAGTGAATCACCATGGAGTGGGTGTGGATGGACAATGACCTCCACCAAGGTGATGGCTTCCAGCAGTAAATAAGTGTGAGGAAAGAGGGGAGCTTTGCCAGGAGAAGGGCAGGCAAACTCTGTTCTCTTCAAGGAGTAGGGAAGAGGCAGAGTTTCAAACACTTCTTTAGTCACTCCTCGGTGGTTCACCTTGTTCTGTGCAGGGCTGGTTTCCACAGGGCCAACAGGCTCTTAGACTGCATGTTCCCATGGCAGAGATCTGGGACCCAGCTTAGTCTGGAAGGATCATCACACCCTGGGGCTCCTAAAGCCAGGGCCACAGCCAGCTGCACCTCCAAACCACAGTCAGGAAGGTTCCACCACCACTGTGCTTAGAGAGGACCCAGTCAGAGAATGCCTGAACAGGAGCAAGCAGAGTGTGCACCTGCCCTGCCCGAGAGGGTTTCTGCCCTTGAGCAGTGCCCTGCCCGTGCCAAGCCCACTCCTGCTGGCTGCCATCAGGGAGGTGCTGGAGTCATCCCCCCATGGCACATCTCTCTTCAGTGGCAGTGGGACCAGGGCAGGCAGAGCCTGGGCCGTAGGGAGGAGATGTCTTTCAGCCCCTGAAAGACAGGAAGGAAAGGGAGAGGAGCAGCAAGCCAAGCTGGGGGTGCCTGTCAGGTCTGCCTCAGCCCTGTCAGATGTCAGCTGCCTCCACTGCTTCTAACTATAAATGTGACAGATAGGTGCCTCATGCCAAGGAGTGCTTATAATCATGCATGATGAAAGGAGCTGAGATTATGGAGCTGTCAGTGGAGTCTGTGTCAAACTGGAAGTTTATATTTAGTGTTTACTTCACTTGAAGTCACTTCAGTTATTACTGCAGCTCTCAGCCCTGCTGCCCCCACCTATGCCTGAGAGGTGCAGCAAGTGCCCATGGGAGCAGCTGTCCACCCTCTGCAGAACTTCAGGATCACAGAGCCACAGAATGCCAGGTTGGGAGGGACCCCAAGGCTCTTCTGGTCCAACCTTTCCAGTGATGCTGTAGCTGAAATGAGCTCTCTAATTCCCTTCAGAACCTGCGCCCAGCAAGTGCCAAGGAAACAGAAAGTGCTTCACAGCAACCCAGTCCCTTGGCACAGCCTGAAGGGATGGCACAAGGTGCCACAGGTATGGGCAGGCTGAAGAGGGCAGCAGCTAACTGACATCCAGTGATGTACATTACTTGGATGCAGGTCTGAGTGTGACCTGCTCCTGTCCCAGGTCCAGAACAAGCTCTCCAGGCAAGCTGCACTTCTCCCTCAGAGCAAGCTTTGCTTACCCACAGCTCCCCAGGGTAGATGAGGTCTCACCAGCATGAATCTCACAGCAGAACAGCAGCTCTGGGCAGGCTCTGATAGCACCTCTGGGCATCATTCATTCAGAGAGTGTCTCAGTCTGGAGGAAAAAGAATGAAGTGACAAAGAGGAGATTCAGCTTTAAAGAAATCAGCTCCACTGAGGCAAGAGGGAAGTGATGGAGCAGCCAGAGAAGGCTGCATGGACTGCTGCAGAGGAGAGGAGCTTGCTCTGCTCTTCCTCCACTTAGCAGTCACAATAACCAGTCTAGTTCGTGGCTGGTCTTGGCACACCCTGAGCAGCAAAGCCTCTATGGTCCACACAGCCAGAACTGGTGTGTGTGAACCCAAAACAAACACAACAAAGCAGGATAAAGCTCTGTCTCAGCAGTCCTGCCAGTCACAACTGCTCCCTGTATTACTTTTTTGACAGTGGACTGTGACCACAGGCTCTGGGAGCAGCACAGAGGCTCCAGCCAAGAGAAGCCAAGTGAGAGACAACAGCAAATTTTTGGATAAATACCCTCAAGACAATGTCAAAAAGGGAGATCTCAGAGCAGCCTGCCAGTACCTGAAGGGGCTGCAAGCAGGCTGCAGAGGGACTGTTCCCAAAGGCCTGCAGGGACAGGACCAGGGGCAATGGTTTGAAATGAGAGCAGAGCAGATTGAGATTGGATGTGAGGAACAAGTTCTGCACCAGGAGGCTGCTGGAACACTGCAACAGGAGGCAGCTGAGACCCCATGCCTGGAGGTATTGCAGGTGAGGCTGGAGAAGGCTCTGAGCAAGCTGCTCTAGTGGAGGATGTCCCTGCTGAGTGCAGGGGGTTGGACTGGATGTCCTTTGGAGGTCTCTTCCAACCTAACCCATTCCACGATTCTATGGTTTCCTGCACTGCTAATTATTCATTTATTTGACTCCATCCAAATACAACAAAAATTGAAAGGAGTTTCACATTGGTTTATTGGTGGAAAAAGAAATGAACCCATGGTAAGTAACCTGTGATGTGCTCCACTTAAAATGGCTTCCAGCAGACAGCTCCTGGCTCAACAGATCCTCAAATACCTGGAAGACTGAGAACCCTCCTGTAGGAAGAATCTTCTCTTGACATCTGAAAACAAAAAACTGCTCAGAGTCTAGGCAGAAATCTGCAGAATGAGTTTTTGTTGTGTCTTGGCTCCCCTCAAGGAGCAGAGCTGCTGCTTGCTCTGACCTGTCTCTGGGTGACACAGCTGTACCTGCACCTGAAAGGCTCCAGCTGGCTTTTGCAGCACCTACTTCTGGAAGAGAAATAAATCAAATCAGTGACCTTTCCTTTAAATACATCTGTGGCAGCATCCAGTGACCTCCTGGTTTGCCCCTCCTTGCCCATCTCAGGCTGGGGTGTAATGAGCTGACCTATCAGCTGCAGTCTGGGCAAGTCCCTGCTGGTTTTCTCCCACCCCAAAGTTTCTCAGATTCATTAGGCACATTCAGCACTAATTTGCCTTTTAAGATGCCAAGGAGACTTTGTTCTGCCTTATACCCACAGAAGTTCTGAGCCAGTCCAGTCAGTGGCTCTGCGTCCTGAAGTCAATAAACCCTTCAGGATGCCTCCTGAGTTCACTCCTTATTCAGATCCAGTTCCAGGGCTCTCACACATCATTATGATGTTCAGAAACACCTCCTGAGAGCTGAACAGCAGAGTCTTAGTTACAAACTCCCAAGGCAGAGAGCTTTGCAAAAGAAATCAATCCACCACTTGTCAAGATGGTTTGTTTGCTCCCTGGGCAGGGGGAGGACCTGCAATGGGCAGGAGAGGTCCCAGCAGCTTCACAGGGGCTGATTGCTGCTCACGTGTGAAGGATGTGAACTGACTGAACTCAGCCTGCTCCAGGCACCAGCATTGCTCAAGGCTGGCAGAAGAAGTGACAGGAGATTGGAGCTTGTAAAGGAAGCCAGCACTGAGCCTTTGGTTGTCATTTAGGCTGAGAGCCCTGGGGCTGAGAGCCTGCAGAAGAGCAGCCCCAGAGGGCATCTGAGCAATGCTCAGCAAGAGCTAGAGGGTGGAGGGCAAGAGGCTGGGGCCAGACTCTGCTCAGTGGTGCCCACGGATAGGCCAGGGGGCACTGGGCACAAACTGGAACCCAGGAGGTTCCACCTGAACAGGAGGAGAAAGTTGTTGGGTGTGAGGGTGCTGGAGCCCTGGAGCAGGCTGCCCAGAGAGGTTGTGGAGCCTCCTTCTCTGCAGGGACTCCAACCCCACCTGGATGCTGTGATCCTGGGCAGGCTGCTGTGGGTGACCCTGATGGAGCAGAGGGGTTGGACTGGATGATCCTCAGGAGTTCCTTCTGACCCCACCATGCTGGGACTCTGGGATTTAGGAACTGCAGGTGCATTTATGGCTTTTTGATCATTCGTTGCTCCTCCTGGCATTTCTGTGTCATGTCAAGCTGCAGCTCCCTCCAACCCTGTTTGCTCAGATCTTTCATCACACCTAACAGCTCTTCACCAGCACCCTCCTTAAACCTGTCCTCACAGACTAGCACTCCAGAAACACCTACAAAACTCAGCACAAGTCCCCTGTTGCTCTGAGCACACAGACTTGGGCTGATGCTGCCTGTCAGCTCCAAGATGCTGAGCCTTGGAATGCCCACATCTCCTGGGACCCTCGCTGTGAAACACTGATTGGGGACCACCATGGAAAGAAAAGAGACTGAATCATGGAGGGAAAGCCTGGAGAAAGTAAACACAGAGAGTAACAACAAAGCAATGCAAAGTAGATTTGGGGCAGCTGAGACTGCTTGAGAAGCATTTCACCACTTTGTTGTGTTCCAAACAACAAAAAAGGACATTTGTGTTTGGCAAAGAAACCTCCTGTTAAATATTTATACTGTCCTTTTTGTTTGAGTAAATGCAAGTACAACGTTCTGGTTTGTGCCTTGCCTGTTCTGATGCTCCTGGATACACACAGAAGAGGTGCAAAGCAGAAGGATAAGCTGGAAAACGAGGTAGCAGAAATAGCAGGTGTGGTTTAGAAGGGAAAGCAAATGGGTTTGTCCCTGACAGGCAGCAGCAGCTCGATTGCCTCTCACAAAACAGCACTAATGTTTGGTTAATGCTATTGGGCAGGAGAGTGGAAAGCATCAAATGTTTATGCAGCTAAGATACAGAAACAATCACAGATTTATTCAAATATTCCTCCAGGGCTCTTTCTGATCAACGTTTGAAGGCAAGTGGCTTATTAATTAATTACAGGGAAGTGGAATTGCTGTGCCACTGTTGAGATGCAGCACATCAGCTTTGGCCTCAGCTACGATCAATCAAGCCAGAAGGCTCATTCCTCATCCTCCTGCGTTGGTGAGCTGTGAGGGCAGGACCAGTGACATCCTTAGGCTTATGACCAGAGAAGAAAATCAGGCCTGTGAAGCTCAGAATACTTTCCAGGCTGTAGAACAAGCAGGGCTTGAGCACATTTCTTTCAGGCATAAAGTAGTGAAGTGCTCAGAAATGCGACTGAAGATCACCTATCAGGAAGCTTGGGCCAAAATCCAACAAGCAGACGTTCAAAGTTTCTTGGATTTCTCACCTTTCATGGTGCTTCCTCCTGCAGCCTGGGGCAGAAGCCTCTGAGACCTCTCATGTGCTATAGCCACAGATTGGAATTACAGAATCATCCTGGTTGGAAGAGACCTTTGAAATCAAAGAGTCCAACCCTCAACGGCCAGGGCACCACTGCACCATGTCCCTCAGCACCACATCTCCACAGCTTTGAAACCCCTCCAGGGATGGAGACTCCACCACTGCCCTGGGCAGCCTGAGCCAGGCCTTGGTAACCCTTTGGGGGAAGAAGTTTTCCACAATGTCCAACCTAAACCTCCCCTGGTGCAACTTGAGGCCATTTCCTCTTGTCCTGACACTTGTTACTAGGGAGAAGAGACTAACCCCCAGCTGGCTCCAACCTCCTCCTTTCAGGAAGTCATAGAAAGTGAAAAGATCTCTCCTGAGCCTCCTTTTCTCCAGGCTGAACAACTGCAGTTCCCTCAGCTGCTTCTCAGAAGACCTCTGTAACAACCTGCAAATATTAACTCAATAAAACTCGTGGTGATTTCTAACTAAGCAGCAGCACTCTGGTGCAGGGAAAGCAGGGAGTCAGCAGTCAGTGGGCAAAGTTACAGCCTCCCTGGGCTTCCACACGGGCCAGTGCCAAGAGGAGCCACAACAGGAGCGGGGAGAATTCCTGTCTTTGCTCTGACCTTTGACACCTCAGCACCAGCAGCTGCTAAACTGTCCGAGCAAGGTTGCCAAGAAGGAAAAGGCCATGGTGCCAACAGCAAAAGAGCTTTCAGAGGGGAAAAAACAGGCAGTGGGCAGAATGATGCAAAGAGTTTCCTTTGCCACTGCAGGAAAAACAAAGCAAGGACCTGAGGGGAAGCTCAGGTCACCTCCAACAGCCACCTCAGCCTCCCAGGAGCATGCCACGGTCTGCCAAACCTCCACCTGGATGGATGGGCTTGGTGAAGGCTGCTCCTGACCTTTCCCTCAGCCAGTCAGAGCTCCCCTTCCAGAGCAGACATATTTATTAGCAGCTACATTTACCTCGTTCCTGTGACAAGTAGGCAAGGTAGTTGTTGCAGAAGTTGCCCTGGCCACAGAGCCCTGGAAGCACTGTGGGCACTGAGGGGCTCTGCTCCTGCACCCAGAGCCACGGGTGGGGACTGGGCAGCTGGTGGGCACTGGAGCCACTGCTGGGTAGAAAGTGTGGGTAGGAAAGTGTGGAGAGAAGTTTGCCTTCTTTATGTGTTGTGGTTTGATGTGCAGAAAACGCCTCTTAGCACTCTGCCAGCAGGGAAAGGAGGAGCCCCAGGGCACTGCTCTGTGAGGGACGCTGCCGCAGCTGCCGAGGAGGTGCCCCTGCTCCAGCAGACCAAATGAACATCCCTGGCATGCCGCAGGAGCCGTGCCGGTGGTGCTGTGTGCTCACCTCCCACGGGAAATGCCATCCTATCTGCGAAATGACACTTGAAAACCTGTTAGCACTTCAGCAGAAATGTTTCCAAACTAACACTCGAGCAGAAGAGTCCTCAGCTGCTGCAAACTTTCCCCTAATCTCCTGCCCAGGTCTGGCTTGCTGAAGAAGCCCACGTCCCAGAGATGGGAAGGAGAAAACACATGAGGAAGGCCACTGCCTGGAGCTGAATGGTCAAACTCTGAGCACTTCTTAATAAAACCTTGACATTTCTCATCCTGACCCTGCTTAACACCATGCTCTTCAGCTCCTTTCCCTGAAAATGTGGTCTGTTGAGAAGAGACAGAGAGACAAAAAGTGCCAGAATCTCTTGCAGATATCTACAGGTCACCCACACAGCGCTGAGGAGCAGCTGCTGAGAACATTGATGTTGCCCAGGTGAACACCTAAGAAAATGCCTGAATTGAAGCTGTCTGTGGAGAAAGTGGAAGGGCAGAAGTGGACAGGGTGTGACCACCTCCTGCATGAGGATAGGGCAGATTGAGAGTGCAGGTTAGGAAGAAGTTCTTGCCAGTGAGGGTGGGGAGACACTGGCACAGGTTGCCCTGGGAGGTGTTCAAGGCCAGGCTGGATGAGCAGCCTGGGCTGGTGGGAGGTGTTCCTGCCCATAGCAGGGGTTGCAACTGGATGAGCTTTAAGGTCCCTTCCAACCCAACCCATTGTGTGAATCTGTGATTCTCTGACCCCACAAGCAACCCAGTCATGTCCTTTTGATGCTTCCACTGCTGCAGCTTTCAACCACAGTGCTCTTCTTGGCTGTTCCGTGTCTAACTTCCCAGCTCTGCCTCTTCTTGGGTTAAGCAAATAGAAATGCCCTGGTGTTGTCTCACAGTGATACCATCAGCAGGACCATAGCTGCTGTGCAGTCACCAGGCAAGACAGGAACAAATGTGATCTCTAGAAACCTCATCTCCAGACCCAGCTCAGCTGCAGCTTCTGCTTTTGCCAAGGCAGGCTGGGCCAGACAACCTTTGAGGTCCCTCCCAACCTAGCAGTCTACAATCCTGTGACTCTGGTCCAGCATTGGAAGGAATGGCACTGCTGGTGCTGTAAAGCCCCTGAGGAGGGCCCACCTTGCTGGCTTTCACTCAAACTAGTTGCTGAAGCTGATGAGGACACTTCTCTGGCCAGGAGAGAAAACCAAGCCCTGTGATACCTGCATCTAGGAGCCTGGGTACAAGAACAGACTCACAGATTGCATGGGGTTGGAAGGGACCCTCAAAGCTCATCCTGTCCAACCCCCCTGCAGGCAGCAGGGATACCTACGACTAGAGCAGGCTGCCCAAGTCCACATCAAATCGATCCTGAACGTCTCCAGGGATGGAGCAGCCCTGGGCAGCCTGTGCCAGTGTCTCACCACCCTCACCGTGCAGAACTCCCTCTTGCTGTCCAACCTAACTCTGCCCTGCTCCAGTTTCAAATCATTGGCCCTCACCCCACCCCCACAGGCCCTTCTGAACAGCCCCTCCCCAGCCTGCCTGTAGGTCCCTTTCAGATACTGAAGTGGCAGTCACCAGCTCAAGAAAATCTCTGTTGTCTCTTCAGAGCTGCAGCTCTGATCCAGCCGAAGCATCACCGCTTGTCGTCTCAGCTCTCGTCCGCTGCGGGCTAGGCCAACCACAGCAATGTCTTCATCCTTCCCTCTGCTGGGAAATGATTGTGAGTGGCCCTGACATTTTCCTGACTGCAGACTGTGATGACAAATGACACCAGAGATGTCATGTTCTGACTTGCAGTGTGACAACAGCCAAAAAATTCAAGGAGTGCTGTGCTTTAAAACACAAGTCTTGAGCCATGCTAGACACCCTGAGTCACATCACCACCCTAGGACGTGAGCTGCCACCAGGACCGGAAGGTGATTTGATTTGTTTGTCCCCAGTGATGTTATTACAGCTCCTGATTTACTCAAAGTAGCTCATCTGCTCTTTTGCAACTTACTTTAAGTTCCAGCAGAGGTAATTAGAGAGTTGTGGTAACAATTCACTGCAGAGTGTTTGTGACACCTCCACCGCCACACACATGGGTCAGGCACCACTCTCAGGTGGTCTCCTATCCCAGATTGTCTCTGTTCTGATGACCCCATGGTATAGGCACCAATCCAAACTGCACCCACCCTCACTCATTACTGATGTAACATAAAAATGAAGGTCATGGAGCTGTGCAGAATTCTGAACAACTCAAGAGCATCCTCCAAGTTCTGCCAGCTCCTCCGTACAAGAACCACTGCTGTTTTCTGAGCTTGGGAGCAGTGTTTCATTAGGCTTATTTAGGTTTTATTCGTTTTTTATTAGCCTTATTTAGATTGGATATTGAGGAAAAAAACACACAGAAAGGGTTCTCAGGCTGCCCAGGGAGGTGGTGGAGTGCCCATCCCTGGAGGTGTTTAAAGGACCCACAGATGAGGTGCTGAGGGATGTGGTTTGGTGGCAGTGGCTTGGCAGCTGGGGGGGGATTGTGAGCTCTGGGTGAGTGGTTGGGCTTGGTGATCTCAAAGGTCTCTTCCAACCTGGCCAGCTCTGTGGTTCTAATATGCACAACATCAGCTCCTTTCAACATGCACAGAACCCCCCCAGGAGTGGGCACCCTTTGAGGGTCTGGGGCACTCTGAAGGGGATTTAACAGCAAGGGTGAGAAACAAACAAGTGTCACAAGTAGTCCCTCGTTTCCAAATGCCACCGGGAGACAGAGTCATTGATTGTTGCTCAACATGCCTGTAGAAACTAATGGGGTACCAGCAGCTGTGCCACAGCAAACAAAGTGGTTCCACCTGTGGTGCCAGCACCAATATCTGGAGGTGTCTGGAGCTGAAGCCTCCTGACGTGCAGCACCAGCCCTGCCGTGAGCAGAAGAGACCCAGCAGCTCCCAGCCCTTCACCAAAACGGTGAAGCAGTTTGAGGAAGAAAAGGCAAATCAATAAGTAATTATTTCACAGCCCTCACCACTCTCCAGCCATGTCGACTAATTGAACTCATAAATAATTCATGGCCTCCTCCTCGCTCCTGCCTGCAGCTTCCTCCCTGTGGCAGCTGCTGATACAGAGCTGACAGGGATGATCTTTCCCCATCTCCTTTCGGTCACAAGAGGCCTCCTGAGTTTGGCTGTGGTAGTCCAGGGTCTCTCTAACAAGCCAAGCAGGGCTGGAGGGGGAAGGGGGGAGGCTCAGTGTGCCCAGGCTGCCTAATGCCAGGGGGTGTTGGCATTTGGTCTCCTCCCAACGAGTGGCCAAGGAGGTTCACACACATAGAATCACAAAACCAAGCAGGTTGGAAGAGAGCTCCAAGCTCACCCAGCCCAACCTAGCACCCAGCCCCAGCCAATCACCCAGACCATGGCACTAAGTGCCCCATCCAGACTTGTCTTGAACACCTCCAGGGATGGGCACTCCACCACCTCCCTGGGCAGCCCATCCCAATGCCAATCACTCTCTCTGGCAAGAACTTCCTCCTAACACCCAGCCTGAACCTCCCCTGGCACAGCTTGAGGCTGTGTCCCCTCCTTCTGTCCCTGGGAGCAGAGCCCAACCCCAGCTGGCTACAACCTCCCTTCAGGTAGCTGCAGAGAGCAATGAGGTCTGCCCTGAGCCTCCTCTTGTGCAGGCTGCACACCCCCAGCTCCCTCAGCCTCTCCTCACAGGGCTGTGCTCCAGGCCCCTCCCCAGCCTTGCTGCCCTTCTCTGGGCACCTTCCATGGGCCTCACCTCTGTGTATCTCTGATGTAGCTCACAAGACAGCTGGGGAGTGACAGGGCACTGGAAGCTCTCTGGGAAGCAGTGAGGACCACCCTGAGGCAGCAGTGCAGAGTCTGTGCAGCTCATCCTACCCCACCCCAGCAGCAGGGCAGGTGGGGAAATGAAGGTGCAAGGGTGGTTATAAAAGGTAAGTGTTGTGAAGGTACTTAGAGCTACAGACAGCAAAACTGGGATGTGGAAGCTACAGCAAGAGAAGATGAAGCCAACCAGGTGTGGAAGTGGGAATGGAAGAGCCAGTTGGGAGGAGAGCAGCAGGTCTGGCAGCATCCAGACCCTCACTCATGGCTGAAAGCCAGAGAAGTTTTGCTGTTGACTTCATGCTAGAACTCCAAACTGCTTCAGCTCCATCAGTATGAGCAGGCTGTAACTTCAGGGCTGTTACAAGCACATCTGAACTTCCCAATAAAAACCTGCCTCTGGCCCCACCAGCACCTCACTTCCCACTCTGCTCTCATGCCAAGCTGGTAGCTGTAAGCAGAGCCTGGGCAGCCACTCAGCAGCAACAGTCACTGATCACAGAACCATCAGTTGGGTTGGCAAAGTCCTCTGAGATCAGACTGTCCAACATCAACCCAGCACCACCATGGACATTAAACCATGGCCACAGGTTTCTTCAACACCTCCAGGGATGGGGACTCCACCCCCTCCCTGGGCAGCCTGTGCCAATCCCTGACCACTCTGGCAGCAAACAAACTCTTCCTAATTCACAGATTCATAGAAAGGGTTGCCTTGAGAAGTGACCTTAAAGCTCATCCAGTCCCAAGCCCCTGCCATGGGCAGGGACACCTCCCACTAGCCCAGGTTGCTCAAGGTCTCATCCAGCCTGTCCTCCAGGGGACATCCACAGCCTCCCTGGGCAAGCTGTGCCAGTGTCTCCCCACCCTCACTGTCGAGAATTTCTTCCTAATCTCCAGTCTAAATCTGCCCTCCTCAAGCTTCAATCCATTGCAAACCTTCAACCTAATAATCCAACCTAAACCTCCCCTGGCACAACTTCAGGCCACGGTCTGCCAGCTTCAATAGCAGCTGCCTGAGATCCTGCTCTTGGAATCTGGCAGCTGGATGAAGAAAGAGCAGGTTCTGGAAGCTTTTCTGTTGTCAGATGAAAATACCTTTGCAGTCTAAACTTAAGTGTCCATCATCAAACATGCAACCAGCTGTAGCTCAGTAGCAAGGTGATGTGACACAGGAAAAGGAGACAAAGGATGCAACTGAGAGTGGTGAGGTGTTGGAGCAGGCTGCCCAGGGAGGTGGTGGAGTCACCATCCCTGCAGGTGTTCAAGAAGCTGTCGGTGCTGTGCTTCAGGATATAGTTTGGTGGCCATGGTAGTTTGGTTATGTTCGGACTTGATGATCTCAAAGGTCTTTCCCAGCCTCAGTGGTTCTGTGGTAAACCAGAAATCACTTCAGGCTTGGCAAGGCTCAGGACTCTTCCCTCCTGCAGTGCTATGGAATTGCAAGTTGGTTAATGGGCAGAGGAAATGCACAGGATCTCCAGAAATGATTTAATTCAGAAGTGGCAGGAAAAGATGATTAATGAGTGACACTGCTACAGGGCCCTGCTGGTGAGACCACCTGCAGGCCAGCCAATTAACCTTGTTACCAGACCTTTTGGCTGTGTTAAATGTGCCACTTCTTTACCTTCATTAATGGGATTTCTATTCTTAGGTGCTGATCTCAACGTGAGCAGTGGGACAAAATAATCCCAAGTGTGGCTTCCATTCCTGGACCATTGCTGTGTTTCTCTGTGCATTCCCTCCAGGACTGAATTTTTTACCTGGTCTTGCTGCAACTCCAAGCATGAGCCAGGAGAGAGGCAGCACCTGCAGAGCAGCAGCAAACCTTAGCTGTTTGAAGAGTTCAAGCTTGAGAGCAGCAAATGGCTTTGGGATTATTGATCAAATTCCAGCCCAACACTGCAAGACAAGCAGGAAGGTCTTCAGCACAGGGACAGGAGGAGGATTTCCAGAAGTAATGAGGAGGTGCAGGAGCTGTCAGAGCAATGAATGGCCATGCTGCCAGTAGTGCCTCAAAGGCTGTGTTCCAGCTGCAGAGGGAGAACAGTGGAAATCCAGAAATAAAGAGGCTAGAAAAGCTGCTTTTGGAGACTGCCCCACAAGCAGCAGTGTCCTTTCACAGCCATTCATCAGAAGTCAGCTGGGAAAGTTTTCAGTGCTTTCTCTGCTGACCCAAAGCCACCAAAATGACCTTATCCTTACCAAAAGGGCTGTTACCAGCACTGCCCTACCCAGGAGAAGAGCTAAAGGTCAGGCTGCCTTTCAGAAGCCACAGCTTGAAGGAAAACTGAAAGCCAAGGCATTACAAACACAGCTCAGGGTTTATACACCCACCCAAACACTGCAGCCATCTCCTGATTCATAGCTCAGCTCAGTTGTCTTACTTCTTGAACCAGACTGAATCACTCCTTGGTCCTCCTCTCCACCAAGCAGAAGGGTGGCAGGGTCCTGAGGCAGAGGAAATGTTTACATTTTGTTCCACACACAGGAGTGAGAGACTGATCCACTCGTGGGGCAGCCAGAGCAGTGTCCTGGTAATTCCCCAGTGCCATTCACAGGATCACTGTGGCTGGAGAAGGCCTTTAGGACCATCAAGTCCAACCACCATTTAACTTTACCAGAGCCACTACTGCACCATTTCTAGATGGCTTGCAAATACATCCAGGGATGGGGATTCAATCACTGCCCTGGGCAGCCTGTTCCAGCCTGAGAACCCTTTCAGCAGAGAGTTCTTCCCCAATGTCCAACCTAAACCTCCCCTGCTGCAACTTGAGGCTGCTTCATAGAATCACAGAATGGGTTGGGTTGGAAGGGACCTTAAAGCTCAGCCAGCTCCAACCCCCTGCCACGGGCAGGGACACCTCCCATCAGCCCAGGCTGCTCAAGGCCTCATCCTGCCTGGCCTTGGACACCTCCAGGGAGGGAGCAGCCTCATCCTCCCTGGGCAACCTGTGCCACAGTCTGCCCACCCTCACTGGAAAGAATTTCTTGCCAATCTGCAGTCTAAATCTGCCCTCCTCAAGCTCCCCTCTCATTCTGTCACTACAAGCCCTCGGGAAAAGTCCCTTCCCAGCTTTCTTGTAGCCCCCCTCACCCTCTCAGCTGTGACTTGTCAGAACAAGCCTAAGGCAAAAGACCATCACAGAACAGGAGAAATGCATTCCACAACAGTTAAATCCCTGCAAACAATTAGCAAAGCTCCCACAACACTCCTGAGGTGTTCAGATTTACACAACCTGTGGCTTTGTTGACACCTCCTACACACCCCCAGTACAGCTGTGGCCAAGATGCAGAGAACCCAGGCAGTTATTTTAGAGCCTCTTCACCCAGAGAGCTGCTGCCAAGGCTCACTGAGGCTGCAGGGAGGTGCAGCAGGACATTGTGCAGTCAGCTGGTGGCTTTTGCACCCCTTTTGCATATCAACCCAGACCTGCTCAGCAGAATGCAGATGCTGTGCCCTGCTCTGCACACACAGGACACAACAGCCTGATGTGCCCCTGTGCCACCCTGTCACTGCTGTCACTGACAGCCAGATGTACCTGCAGCAGCTTTGCTGCATGAGAAACAAACCTGATCAGCTTGCTCTGATCCTGACTGCCCTCAAAAGGAGCAGCAGGCTGGAATCTGCTCCTCGAGCGTTTTCAAGGGGGCAAGGGGCACGAGCTGGAGGTTAGGAGATGAGCTGTAGGGCTATGAGGAGCCACAGGACAGCAGCAGGGTCCTCAGCTCATGGCTGTAGCCATCAGGCTCCAGACAGCTCAGTGCCAGCACAGCTGAGGGTAGTGGAACACTGGAACAGGTTGCCCAGGGAGGTGGCTGAGGCTGGAGATATTCAAGGTGAGGTTTGACAGGGCTCTGGGCAACCTGCTCTAGTGGAGGATGTCCCTGCTGACTGCAGGGGGTTGGACTGGATGCCCTTTGAAGGTCCCTTCCAACCCAAACCATTGTATGATTCCACCATCTCCCACCCCTGTGCCCAGAGGAGGACAGAGCCAGAACCAAGCCTGCTGAAGCACTCTGACCCCAGGCTTTTGGTGGTCCCAGCCCCCAGTGCAGCTCCAGGAAGACAAACCTGCCCTGGCTCCTGCAGTGTGGCCTCCAGCCTGGCCATGGGGTGGGACAGCTCTGAACACATGAGCTGAGCCCTGACTGGGTGGTAAAAGTGACATTTCTTTTTCTTTTCAGACACCTAAATTTAGCTGTGGCAGATGTTGCCATGGGAGACAGCATCTAACTCCCATCCCCAGTGCAGCTCTAATCAATATGGTCAGGGGATGTAAAGAGCTGCCTGGACCAAGCTGTTGACTTTGGGCTAAATCACTACCTTGGGTGTCAGGGAGCTGCAAGAGTGAGTCTGCTTTGGAAGAGGAGCTGGGAGCTGAGGGTGGCAGCCTGGAGGGGTGGACCTGCAGCACACTTGCCAGCCCTGGGCAAGTGCATTGGATACTGAGGGACTTCAAGGGGCAGTAGACAGGAGCTGAGACCCCAGGCCACACCACAGGGAGTTCTGTTTGCAGACACCTCCTTGTAGCCTGCAGCTAAAGCCCACTCCAGGTGTCCTAACTGGCAGCAGCAGTGAGAGAGAAGCAGCTCCAGAGGAAGCTGAGCTTGTTTGAGGTTGGTTGGACAAATCTCTTTGGAGGGGCTCTCCTCTCTGCACAGAGGGGCCCAGAAGGTTGATCAGATGAGACTGCAGACAGCTGAACAGGAATGAGGGTGTCCCACCCTTTGTGGCTGTGTAGGAACCATCCTGGTTGGAAGAGACCTTTAGGATTGAGTCCTACCTAAACCCAGCACTGCCAAGACCACCAAGACATGGCTTAGCCATGGCCCTCAGTACCACATCTACACAGCTTTGACACCTCTCCAGGGATGGGGACTCCACCACTGCCCTGGGCAGCTTGGGCCAGAGCCTGGCAACCATTCTGGGGAAGAAATCGTTCCTCATGTCCAACCTAAACCTCCCCTGGTGCAACTTGAGGCTGCTTCCTCTTGTCCTGTTGCTTGTTCCTTGGGAGAAGAGACCAACCTTGGACACTGGCTGAAGACTACAGCCCACAGTCCTAGGGCAAAGGCTCAGCAGCCCCGAGGGCAGCTACACTTCATGCACACCTACACTGTAAAGTTCTCCACCTGGGTCTTCTCAGAAGTACCCCAGCCCTGGCAGTGGTAACTCCTAGCAGGTGAGAGACCTGAGCTCAGCCACCTGCCCTCAGCCCTACATACCCCTGCAGAGCCCTCTCCAAAGGCAGAGAGAAGACTCCATAGGCAGAAGCAATACATGAGAGCACCTAATGAGCTGCCTGCAGCACTCAGCTGAGAGGGGAGAAATCAGCTATTATTTATTCCATCAAATGGCTGCCTGATAGAAACCACAAACACTAACTGGCACAGAGAGTTGTGGTATCAAAGTTCTTTGTTCTTGTTCCCATGCCCCAAGTATCTGTGGATTCCAGTGAAAAATGAGCAAAAATTACATAATTCATTTGCCTCTTTATACATCAACTCATCAAAAGCCTATTGAGACATTTCTTCCTGTTCCCTGCATCACACACCCCCTGCACAGCCAGGCTTGGGGGCTGTGAGGGTGATGAATGCAGCACCTCAGCCCTTTGGGATAACAATGTAAAGGTGGAGGGTCAAAGAGGATGGAGCCAGACCTGTCCAGTGCCAGGACCAGGGGCAACAGGCACAAACTGAACCACAGGAGGTTCCCTCTGAACATCAGGAGATAGCTTTGCACTGTGAGGGTGACCAAGCACTGGCACAGGTTGTCCAGGGAGGTGGCAGAGAGGCCTTGGAGACAAAAGAGTCACCTGGGAGCTGGCATCATTCTGGCACACAACTACAGTGAATTATACTCACAGGAGGACTCGGGAAGAGGCTCCTGTCTGGGAATCACAGGCACTGCCAGTCTGAAGGGTCTTGGGAAGAAAGGAGGAGGCAAAGGTCACATCACCCTGCCTCTGCCAGAGCCCAGCCCCCACTGTGGGAGGGACTGCTGCAAAGGGGAGAGATGCAGGCTTGATTTCCCTGCAGACATCAGCCAGCCCAGCCAAAGGGCCTCAGCATCTCTTCCCATGGCTGCTGGTGGACTTGGCAGTCTCAGGTTTGGGGTCGGATTAGATGATCTTAAAGGTCTTTTCCAACCTAAATGATTCTCTGGCATGGTCCTGGGCAACCAGGTCTAAGTGTCCCTCTGTGAGACTGAACCAGATGACCTCCAGTGATCCCTTCCCACCTCATCCATCCTGTGTGCCTGCACTGCCCTCCCCGAGCCAGGTGGCACCTTGGCTGTGCTGTGTCAGTGCAGCTCCCTGCGAGCTCCGAGGCTGCCTGACAAGCTCAGACCAGCAGAACTCGGGCATGGAAGTTTGGAGCCTGCTGAAAGCCTCCTGCAGAAGAGAGAACCTGGCGAGAAGAAAAGAGCTTGCTTGGGCACATGACACATCCTGCTCTGCCCCAGGGAAAACTCCTGCAAAAGGTCACTGATTCAATTTATTTTTGACCCACTTTAAACCTGGGACTGATTTGGTGAGCTCATTTACACTGGGCTGAGCAGCACAGTTAATATGCCCTGGGTGCTAATCACTTCAATTAACAAAAACTAACTGTTGTGACTGATGTCCTCCCTGCCAGCCCAACAGGGTCTCTGCTCATTTCTGTCACTCCACTTAGGGCTGCCTCCTCTCTTTGAGGCCAAAGTCAGGGTCTGCCTGCAACCTGCCCTCTTACAAAGCCTCAGTGGGAAACTTAGAGTGGGAGTTGCAGGACATAGTTTGTCCTTCCAACAAAGGGCATCCTGGTTGTCTTCATCAGCTGGCTCCTGGTTGTCTTCATCAGCTGGCTCCTGGGTTTCTTCATCAGCATTTCACCACCCCCACTGTACAGAGTTTCTTCCCAACCTCCAGTCTCAGTCTCCTGTCTTCCAGCTCAAAGGCACTGTCCCTTGTCCTATCACTGCAAACCTTCTAAAAAGTCCCTCCCCAGCTTTCAGCTACTGAAAGGCCACCAGAAAGTCTGCCCAGAGCCTTCTCCTCTCCAGGCTGAACACAGATTCACTGACTGCATTAGGTTGGAAGGGACCCTCCAAGGGCATCTTGTCCAATCCCCCCTGCAGTCAGCAGGGACACCTCCAGGGCCACATCAAGTCTGCCTTTCACTGTCCCCAGGGACAGGGCCTCAGCCAGATCCTCAGCAGCCCCAGTCCTCTCAGACTGTCCCCAGGGGAGGTGCTGCAGCCCTCAGATCATCTCTGTGGCCTCCTCTGGACCTTGAGGAGCGAGAAACAGATTGTTGAGCTATGAAACCTGACTGTGCATCAGGAGAGAGGCAAAGCAATCAGTCAGAGGGCAAAATGTGAGGGGCTTTCTGGAAAATGAGAAACATAATCAATGCCTGAAGCATTAGAAACAGTTAACAGCAGAGCTCTCTTTAAAAGGTTTGCAGCTTTGTTTTTCTGTAGCTGCCTCTAGCTCGGTAGCTGGACCAAAATATTGCTAAGTTTAGAGCCAGAAAGATGCAGACTAAAAATAGTGTAGAAAACAACACTTCATGAAGACAACAATCCAACAGTTTCAGCTGTGGGTGTCTTTGGTAAAAGGTTCACCCTTAGGTGGCTGGAAGCAGATCTTACTGCAGTGGGAGCTGTGGCCGAGGCTCTGCTGAGCTCGAGGATGCTCTTACCCAGGCACAGGAAGGACTTTTGAGCCTGACTTTCACCCTCACAAACCATTTCTTGTCAGCCTACTCACCCTCTCTGCCTCTCTATCGATTCTTTTCCTCCACTCTTACCTAAGAAAGACATCACTCTGCTGGGTCCCACACATCTCCAGTCTGCAGACTGCCTCTCCTTGCTCTACCATCAAACTTCCCTGGCTGAGACCAGGAGGAATTCTATTCCCCTCTAGTGACAGCAGGAAATGCCAGGAGATGCTTCTCATCCCATGGCATCTTTCAGTGACATACAGGGTGCAAAGTCACAAAGCCAGGCTCCTCCAAGCAGCTGGGGAAGGTATCCCAGTGCCACTTCGAGCCTCCCAAGAGATGAAGTGCCAGCCCAGCCAGCACCAGGCATAGGCTGCACACCCCTGGAGACATTGCCCTCCTCCAGCTGCAGCAGACCTTCAATGCCAGCAGTGGTTCATGGCATCTGGTGAGGAGAAGCCTTCAGTGTATGCATCAAGAACAGAACTGACCACACTCATTGGGATCACTTCACCTTCATGGCCAAAGCCAACCTCAGGTGCAGAACAAACATCAGGCAACAACACAGCTCCTGCCTCAGGCCAACGCTGCAGTCCCATCCACACTGGAAAACTGCTTTGAGGAGCCCTGACCCAGTGGAAGCAGAGCAAGAGCTGCCCTCCTCCAAAAGCAACCCCTCTGCCTCTCTGTCCTGCTGCCTGTGACTAACCCCAGTTAGAATTTGCTCTTCTCAGCCCCGTTCAGGCAGCATTCGATGCACTGCTGAAGAGAGATGAATCTGAACCCTCGCTGGCTGAGGAGGAATCACAAAGCTCGTTCACAGGAGGCACAGGGTGAGAAATGGGAAGTGAAAGCTCTACGAGGATGGAGCACTCTCAAACCCTCTGAAGCACTTGATGGATCTGTCCCCACCCTCTGTGATTAATACAGAAGCTATTTGGTCTCCCAGCATTTTGCTTGAGGAAGCTCTGATTTGAAAAATGAGACAAGTGCTTCCAATGCTGTCATTGATAGGAAATGAGGTGATAAAAGAGAGCACACTTAAGCAGCTCTTAAATATTCATCATTAGAGCTGTCAAACTGCTCTACTATCCCTCTCCTTGCATTTCCCCAAACGCTCTGTCAGGAGCAAGGCAAACTGTGAAGCCAGGAGGGTGTGACAGGTCTAAAGTGCTGCAGAAGTAATCACAGGAGGCCAAACAGGCTTTGCCTCTTGGTCCAGACCCCAGCAGAGACACAATCATTGAGCCAGGTGTACCTAAGAGTTAATCTGTTGTGAGGCTTTGAGCTGCTTTTCAGTTAATGAAGGCTACCATCAGAGGTTTCTCCTTCTGCCACTTCCCCCTCTGGTGCAGCAACAGATCATTTGACTCACCAATTTTTAATTGTTTTCCTAGAAGTACATTCCAGGGTGATTTTTAACCCCTGACTAAATAAGAGGAAATCATCCAGTGCAAAATTACAACCAGCAAAAATAGCCAAATGCTTTGAGTATTATGCAAATAGTATCTACTTAGAGAGATCTTTGGCTTCCAAAGCTCCATAGTGACAGGAGGGGCTCTCAGACCAGGACATCCTAAACATACCTCTCTCTATATTTATATCTAATATATATTTATATATCTAAATAAAGTAGATACACTGAGGGGGGGGAAACACCAACCAAGGAGGGATTCAAATTATGAACTTCATTAACTTTCTAGCATGATAATGTAGAAAACTCCTACTGGGCTCTGCTTTTCAAGCTAGCTCTGTGCACAGCAAGCCACAAGCCTGCAGGATCTCACCAGCAGCCACAGGGCCTGCTGGAGCTGGTGGCTGCTGCCCCAGCAAAGCAGTGTCTCAGGTTGCTCCTGACTGGACCAAATCTCTGCCACAAAGGTTTCCAGAAGAGTGATAACTGCTGGGGCTGCAAACCCTCACTCTCTGGTTCATCACTACAGAGCTCTCTCCTGTGAGCTCAGCTGCTCCTACAGAACCTCTGCTTCATTTATGCACAGAATCACAGAATGGTTTGGGTCAGAAGAGACCTTCACAGGGCATCTGTTCCAGCCCCCCCTGCAGTGAGCAGGGACACCCCCACCACAGCAGCTTGCTCAGGCTGCTCTTCCTCTCTTTGATTCCAAAGGCATGAGTCCCTCCTGTGCTGGAAGGCCACACAAGGGAGCTACAGCTGCAGCAGCTCCAGAGCAGCCAAGACCTTAACCTGATGTAGAGCATCCTGTGGAGACCTCCAGAGTCCTTCAGCATCCATTAGGTTGGCCCCTAAGGAACAGCAAGGGCAAACTGCCACCAAGCATATAAAAACTACTGCTGGGACCATTTCCAATTTGGAACAGGGTTCTAATGTTGACTTGCAACCTACTTGAGAGGCAGAGAGCAGCACGAGGCAGCAACTGGTGCAGAGGGACACTGCTCTCCAGTGCTGGCACAGGAAATGAAGCCAAATGGCTTTGGCAGTAAACACCTCAGGAGGATGGATGTGTGAAGAATGGAATTGCTTCCAGAGCCTTTTGGATAGGTCCAATCCCTAAGCTAAGGGAACAAGACCAGGTCATAAAAATTAAAGAGGTTGGCATCTCAGTGTCACAGCTCACCTCAGAAGGCTCTTCTGAAGGTACCAGTGTGGGGCTGGGGACTGCACCCAACAAGTGCCTGGGGAGATCTGCCCTGCACAGGCTGCAGGCAGCTCTCATAACTCCACCTACAGCAGGGAGAAGTTGTAACCCAAGTGCTAGCAGACTGACAAGACAGTCCCCCTGGAACAGGCAAAGACTATTCCTCATTCCCTGTGCAAGTGGTGGGTGGATACTGAAACACTTCTGCTGTCACTCTTTGATTTCTGTTATGTGGCTCCACGTTGAGCCTTAATTTGCTGCTTTTTATAGCCTGAGTGCAAGGAATACAGTTGAACAAATGTTACTACCCCTCCACCAAAACACCCAAACTGCTCTGAATATTGATTTGTGGGTTTGAAGATCTCACTCCTAGTTCACCTCCAAGTCATCTGTGACTTCTCTGGGGAGAAGTGACCACTCCTGTGGGGAGAGCAGGCTGTGTTCAGAGCATGGGGCAGGCTCAGGTCTACCGGGGAGAAGTGAGGAGCTTTGGCCAACCACCTTGACACTGGGCACCCTTCCTTGATGCTGGGCACCCTTCCTTGACGCTGGGCACCCTTCCTTGACGCTGGGCACCCTTCCTCACCTCACAGAACCTGGCTACCAGCATGACACCATCTGGCTCCCCCTCACACAGGGCAGGACAGCTCCTGCAGAATCACAGGCAGGTTTGGGTTGGAAAGGACCTTTCAAGCTCATCCAGTCCAACCCCCTGCACTCAGCAGGGACATCCTCCACTAGAGCAGCTTGCTCAGAGCCTTCTCCAGCCTCACCTGCAATATCTCCAGGCATGGGGTCTCAGCTGCCTCCTGTTGCAGTGTTCCAGCAGCCTCCTGGTGCAGAACTTGTTCCTCACATCCAATCTCAATCTGCTCTGCTCTCATTTCAAACCATTGCCCCTGGTCCCGTCCCTGCAGGCCTTTGCAAACAGTCCCTCTGCAGCCTGCTTGTAGCCCCTTCAGGTAATGGAAGGCCTCTATGAAGACTTGGATAAATCATGTAGAAACAGCACCAAGTCCACTTCACACCTGTCAAACAACTGCCCACGGGAATCTGTCCTGCCCAGGGCGGGTTCAGCTCTGGTGTAAACCCACTGAGGCCAGGGAGAAGCCAGAAGAGGAGCAGAGCACAGGGCCCAGCAGAGGACATCAGCAGGCGCCTCCAGCCGCATCCCAATCGAGTTCACTAAACTGGGCACTTCCCCACTTATTTAAATAATTATAGTGAAAGAGACATTTATAGAATGGGAAGTTTGGAACAAAGTTGGATTCAAACAAAAGTGAATGAAATACAAAGGTACATTTGGGGTTGGCAGAAAGAAAGAGGCTATATTTGGAGTCTGGTCAGAAATTCGAGGATTGTTTTTATCGCCTCTAAATATGGGAGCAGAATTTTGAGGTCCCTGGGACTGGAAGTGGTTCTGGAGGCACATCCTCTTTGGAAGAAGATTTGGGTAATTTTCCACACATTTATGACTATTAATAGAGGGAGAAAGAAAAATTTAACTGTCTGAGAATTGATGGAACCTTGTAAGAGCCTCAGAGCTGTGAAAAGCTTCAGCCCAGAGCATGCACTTGCTGCTCTAACAGGCATCTTAGATCAAAGCCTTCACTCATCCACCTCTTCATCCCTGAAGAACTTGAAAAGTTATCAAAAATTCCTGATCCATTCAAGAATGTACTTTTGAACCTGTTTTCAGGCAGCCATTCAGGTAAAGTGAGGCTGAGTTCAATTCACACAGCTGTGCTAGATCACGAGCAGCGACGGTGCCAGAGGCCACGTCCATGGTGGCCTTGCAAAGGCTGCTGGCAGAACCTGCACACCCCTGCTGAACAATGGCATGGCTCAGCTATTTCCTTCTTGGGCTGCCAGCCTGCCCAGTTGCTGCCAGCCTGCCCAGTTGCTGGCTTTCTGTATTTTTGGATGTATTTGGGCTAACAGCCAAGTGACCTTGAGCTCATCATGTTCTGCCAGCTGCTCTGCCATGCTGTCTGCCTGCTGCTTCCCTCCCTCTCTGTCCTCACCTGCAGAGCACAGGTCAGGGTGTCAGCTCATCCCAGTAGGACAACTTCCCTTGCCTCCTGTGCCCAGCAGAGCACAGTCTTCAGACAGACAAAGACACAGTTCTCAAACTTCCTGATCTCAGTGGAATAGTTTCAGGTTTTTCCCTACAAAACAGAGTGGGGATGCCCAGGGAGGGGCACTGAGGTACCAGTGACAAGCCCCAGGGTGATGTAGCTCTTTCAACACTCTTGTGCCCTCCACAGCATCTTCAACCTGCAGCTTCAGCAGGAGACACTTACCAGGGCTGAGCAAGCAGTGAGAACAGGACTGCTGCCATGATCCAGAGGTGTGATGCAGCTCTCCTGGGCACGCTTCAGTCACCTTCAGCTGCCAGCTCCAGTGCTGCCAGCAAGAGTTCCTGCACAAGCTGTGCAGAGCTGCCCAGGACTCTGGGTGAGCACTTGGTTGCAGATGTCCTCAATGTCACAGCTCCCTCCTTATCTGTCCCCGGGCCAGGAAGTTTCAGGTGAGCTCAGGACGGGCAAGCCACAGTGCAGCCCTCGAGCCGCGCAAGCCTGGAGCGGTATGTGAGGAGTGCATGGGACCCCTCGGTCCTGTGGAAATGGAAGTGCAGCTGTTGGCAGGCTGGATGGGTGTAAACAGACCACACACCCCTCCTGCAAACCTCTTGTACATCCCCACACGCCCCAACCTCCCTGTGAAACAGCATCAGGTTAACTACCTGCATTCACAGAATCACTCAGAGGCTTTTAAACCTCCTGATCTTAGCAGAAGAGGAAAGCTGAAAGCAGGGCACTTATTTATAATGAAGGCATTTACCAAAGCAAAATTCTTTTCTCTGTTTACCAAGTGGTACCAAATGGAGGATTCTGTGAGCACGAGCATCAGAGAACTGTGAGAAATGTATCTGCATTATCTTTGTTAAACATCTCACTAATGTGAAGGAAAGACTAAAGGTCATCTGTCAAGTGCAGTTGTGAGGCAGGAAGAAAAATCTCCAGTGTTGGATATCTGGAAACCTTTAGGCTCCTGATGTCTTTGTTGAACAGTGGAAGTGTGATCAATGAATCATTAGGAGCCTGATAATGGAGGTCAGAGTGCCTTTTGATGAGGAGTTTAAGATGCTTCTATTCACCTGTCTCCAGATGGTTGATTGCTCTAATGTGATGAGACCCTCTCCAGCACTTGAATTTTAAGTGTTTTAGAGATCCTCATTGTCAAATGCTTCTCAGTGATGCTTCACCACAAATGAATTGTGCAAATGAAACTCCAGGTAGCTTTAAGGGGATTGGAGAGGTTGCAGCCTTCTGTACAGTCTCACCACGTCCTGCAAAGTGCTTGCTAAAGCTAACAGAAGACACCTGGAAAGGAGGAGGAACCAGCTGGATCTCATTTTCTTTCCACACTAAGCTTCTGAGTATACAAACACACTCATGCCTAATTCTAACTGCCCCCAGTTAATTTCTGGCTCACTGCAGCAGTGCACAGGTGAGATGAAATGAGTTCATCTCTGCTCAGGTTCTCAAGAGCAAGGCCACTTCCAGCCCTGATGCTTTCTGATACCAAATCTATTCTGTGTCTCCTTGGCTCTGTCAGTGACACTCACACTGGCTGCACAGCTCTGAGGCAGGCAAAGCAATGCCTGACTGAAGGAGAATCAGGCCACACACCCATGTCCACTCCTCTTTCAGGATCCCAGTTCCCAGCTCATTTACACCAAAGTGAACCGTGAGTAAATCCATTTAAAGCCACCGGAGTGTAAGAATGGGAGATCAGAGTGTGGAAGATCTGAGCCAGAGGAGAACAGCAGCAGTGCTCCACCTTTAGATGGCTTTGGAGAGTTAGAACAGACAGGGTTTTGTTCCTGCACCCTGTGAAAGCTCTGACAGCTCAAGTTGTCTTCTTGAAAGATAGTTCCAGGATTGGTTCTGAATTGATCAGGAGCAGCAAACAGTTTTTCACTGCACCTTTTCCATTCTCAGCCCCAGACAAGTTTCTGGTACCTTGCTTTCACCTGCTGAGGTCAGGAGACAAGTCACTAATGAGACTGGTAGCTGTTCAAGCCATGACTTCACTTTACAGCTCCATGCCACAGCACTCAATTGTCTCCCTGCCATCTGCTCTGGTGTCAAGATGTCCTCCTCTCCCAGTGACATGCTGTTGCCAATTGCAGCATTCTTGACATTTCAAAATGTCTTTGTTGAGAAGTTTGTGGTCTGCTTTGTGCTTCCACAGGGAAGCACTGCTGAGCACCACCAGTGCCGTGGGACTGCCTGTTGGTGGCAGCTTGCTCACCCCGGGCAGTGCCCCAGAAACTTCGGAAGCTTTGCAGTCACTTCTCCCAGCCCCCTGCCAGTTTCACCTGAGGGAAGCTCCACTTGCTCTGCAGGTTCAGTCCTTCTCTGACACAACAGGTAAGTATGACCTCAGGAATACTCATGCTGGGCACAAGGCCTCAGTCATCTCCTCCCAGTCAGGACTGCAAAGTGATTCTCAGGTCATTGAGATGCTCAGCTTGCTGCTGTCAGTATGGACTGGCCATGTGCTGGACTAGGACTGTACAGAATCAGGATGCACAGCTTGGAGAACCTCATCCCCTCCGAGGTGATCTAGGGCAAACCTACTCTAGCAGGGGGGTTGGACCAAACGATCTCCAGAGGTTATTTCCAGCCCCTGCCATTCTGCAGCTCCATGACTCAAGAGCTCTGACTGCAGGTTAGGAAATCTCTTGCCCCAGCTCTGAGGGCTCCAACTGAGCAGCAGCAGGGAGGTTACCTGACAATGGTCATGGCTGTTCCTGCTCCCAGCCAACCCACCCCCGAGATGCTCCCAAAGCCTTTGCAGGACTGACTGAGCAACCTACACAACTGGTTTAGTTTACTGCATGCCATGATAGGGTAACCTCTAATTGCTGCCAGTTTCCCCAGGGCAGGGGCCTGGGAGCTGTGGTTGCCCCAGGAGCAGCTGTGGGAGATGTCTGCTGCTCCATGGCAGCTGTGCCACCTGCACAAGACACTGCTGCAAGAAGAGCCTTGGTAGGCTGCTGTAGGCACGAACCAAGTGCTCCTCCAAGAGAAGCCATTCCTGCTTGAGCCTAGCTGTGGCCAGTTCCCTCAGCTGGAGGGATTGCTGTTCCCTCTGGAATGCCATCCACACACTTCCACTCCCACCCCACCCCAGCAGCTACCTCCCTCAGCCACACTGATTCAGCTGCCTGAGCATGGCCTAAAACCTGTGCATTGACTCTAGGACTCGTTTCAGTGCAAGAACTACTTTAACCCAATCTGTTGTGAGTGAGTAATGACATTGAATCAGAGCCCTCAGCTGTATGGCACTCAAAATGACAAATATTTAACAGAAATTCCCCTCATTTACCCTGAACCACAACACCCATCCTGGGTACAGGCTGGTACAAGTTTACAGATGACTCCTGTCTTATGTGAGTCACTCGTGGTTACATCTGGTTGAAACTCTCCCTAATATCTGGGATGGAGCCTGTAAAGTGCCACATTTCTGGGCACAAAAAGCTAAACCAAGCCTTTTTTCCCCCCTTTCATTGATAACCATCAACTGAAAATGTGTTAGCAAGACCTTGAAGTGAGTGCAAGCGGTGTAAGCGAAACATGAAAGCTGAAGCACAGCACTTAGCATCTTTTACTTGGACACCTACAGGGTACATTATCAAAATAGCTTGTGGGAGGCAGAGTTGCACACACAAAGGCTTTGGCTGCTTCGTGGCAGGACCTGCACATAGATTCCCCACTCCTCATCACACCACCTGCCATGTGCATTCATCACACTGGCCTTAAGGGCAGCTTGAGGAATAAGAGAGCCTGAAAACACATCAAGAGCAGCACTGACAACCAGAGAATGGTAGGGGTTGGAAAAGACCTCGGGAGATCGAGTCCAAGCCCCCTGCCAGAGCAGGATCACACAGGGCAGGGCACACAGGAACACATCCAAGAGGGTTTGGAAAGTCTCCACAGCCTCTCTGGGCAGCCTGCTCCAGGGTTCCAGCACCCTGACAGTAAAGAAGTTTTTCCTCATTCCTAGGCTCCAGTTTGTGTCCACTGCCTCTTGTGCCATCACAAAACACCACTGACAGGAGTCTGGCCCCTTCTTGACATCTGCCCTTCAGAAAATGATGATCATTAGTAAAATCCCCTCTCATGCTGCTCTTCTCCAGGCTAAACAGCCCCAAGTCTCTCAGCCTTTCCTCCTCAGACAGATGTTCCATTCCCTTCATCATCCTCACATCCTGCAGTGGAACTCTAGAATATCCCTGGCCCTCTTCCTGGCTGAGCAGCCTTGCTCAGGAATGCAAACATGGAGGATAAAAGGTTATAAACAGGACTTGAGGACCTTTTTCCTGTCACACACCAAGGTTTTGAAGACACCTTTGGCAAGCAGCACCTAAGCACACATCTCCATGTCACCCAGGGCTGGGAGAAGATCCAGATGGTTGTAGTGCATGAGAGGCTGGGATCTATGCCTTGGGTTGAAAGTCAGTGAAGAGTCATGGTCCTAAGTGCATTGTCTTGCTTTGAGACCAAGGTCATCCTCCTTCCTCTAGCAAAAGTCAACACCCAGCTCTCTTGTGCACACAGAAATGCTCTTACCTGCATTCCTCACAGCAGCATCTTTACACACATAGGCTAAGATTTTCTGCTGAAAACATGTCCCAGGAAGCCTCTTCTAAAGCCACTACTGGAAAATGGATTATTTCTGACTCACAAAAGCATCAGGATGTAGGAGCTGGCATCAGCATTTTCAGCAGACAGATCTACTCTACTCAGATGTACAGCACTGAACCTCTTGCTCCATTTGATTTGTCTTGTGTCCTGCCCAGAAAAACCAGTTGAGTGTGGCACATCCTTTGTGTGGTGGATGAAGACTTCCACATCTCCTCTTGCTCCCAGTGTCAGTGACATTCCCAACCCTGAACCCAACCCAAGCACAGAGGAATCATTTTTGCAAGCATAGACTTAATCACAACAAATCCCAGTGCATGACAGATTTCTTCTAGAAGCAGGAAATGTGTTTAGTGGCTTTTCTTCAGCTCCTAGAAGGAATTTTCTGCCAAGAAGTAGGTCTCCCCTAGACAGGTGCTAAGAAGGACTGACCCTGGAGAAGGAAGATGTTACTACAGTGCCCTTCTCTCCATCACAACGTCCTCACCCTTTCAATCCCCCTCAAAAAACACCTAACAAAACCAGTCCACACCACTGCTGAGATTTTCTAGTGTTAAGACCATGCTACAAGAAAAAACTTCCTAAAAAAATTAAAATACAAATCAGGTCACAGCAAAGCTGATAAAAAAGCAAACCACATCCCAGCCTGCTCCCACCCTGATTCCCTGATGCACAGAGAGATAGGGCACAAGGGAAACCCTCAAATTAGCTCAGCTTGGTTTTGCTTACCCCAAATCAGCCCAGAGAGACCACACAGCCCCAGCCAGGCAACCCACCCAGCTGACTATGGCCCACCCTCCACGTTCTACACTGTCTGCACTCACCCAGAGCTCGCTCCTGTCTCACCAGCTACCTTCTGCCTTCTGGGGGCATTCAGCCTGAAGAGAAGGCTCCAGGGGGACCTTAGAGCTGCCTTCCAGCACCTGCAGCGATCCTACAGGAAGGCTGCAGAGAGACTTTTCCTGAGGGTGTCTGGAGACAGGCCAAGGGGCAATGGTTTGAAGCTGAGGCAGAGCAGGGTGAGACTGGAGCTGAGGAAGAATTTCTTCAGTACAATGATGGTGAGAGTCTAGCACAGGCTGCCCAGGGAGGCTGTGGCTGCCTCCTGCCTGGGGGTGTTCAAGGGCAGGCTGGATGAGGCCTTGAGCAGCTGAGTCTAGCTGAGAGCTGTCCCTGGGCATGGCAGGGGTTTGGAGCAGATGAGCTCTGAGGTCCCTTCCAACCTGAGCCATTCCAGGATTTTATGGTTTTACAGGGTTAAAAAAAGAAGTCTTGGGAAGCAGAGTTTGGGGCACAAACTGCTGCACTTTATTTAGCTTCAGTGATCAAACTGCTCCTTCACAGGAAGAAACACTGCAACACAGATTCCTCCTCCAAAGTGTGCCGAGCAAGGCTGGAAGGGGACGACTTGGAGACAGTGTGGAGATTTCAAGGGCACTTTCTACCATTTGCCCAAATTGCCAGCACTTTGGGTTCTGCTGATAAAAGTGTTGTCGAGAATGATCCCCAGAGTGGGTTTAGGAATTGGTTGAATCATCTTCTAACTACATCTGCTGCCATCCAGAGGTAATTGGCAAAAGTTTGAAGAGCAAATCTGAGTTAATACTTCTAAGTCAGCCACGAAAGCTGCACATCAGAGCAGCTCCAAGCAAACACAGAATGAACTCTGCAGCCCAGCTGAACAAAAACTACACAACTCAAAGATTCTTTATCCTTTTCCAACAGCAAACAAAGCCAGCAGTGCAGCACACAGCTCTGATGCATCACCTACACGATGCTTTCCATCTTTTGGAATTTCAGTAAACTACACTCTGCCATTTTAACGTTTTCCATGCAGACCTCGACTGTGGTTAAAGGAGAAACCAATCTACAGCCTTCCTCAACCCACAGAGATCCTGTACATGGCACAGAATCCAAGATCCCACTCTGCTCTGCCCTGCTGAAGCTGCATCTGGAATACTGTGTCCAGTTCTGGGCCCCTTAGTTCAAGAAGGACCTCGGGAAACTGCTTGAGAGAGCCCAGCACAGAAACACAAAGCTGCTGCAGGCATCTCCCTGTGAGGCCAGGCCAGGCTGGCCAGGCCCCAGGGAGCTGGGGCTTGGAGCAGAGAAGCCTGAGGGCTGCCCTCAGTGCTGTGCTAAAGACGTGCAGGGCAGTGTTGGGAGGATGCAGGCAGGCTCTGCTCAGGGGTAGCCAAGGACAGCACAAGGGGCAGTGGCAGTCACAGCTACAGAGCAGTTGCCAGGAACTCCTTTTGACCTTCCCTCTCTTCCTCAGCAAGCAAAGCAAGGTCACCTCCTAGCCTGCACTCCTGCTCTTCCAGTACTGCATGGTGATAGCTCATGCCTAAAGCAGCTCTGGAAGCGCAACAGAGATCCTAGCACTGTCCTCANGTCAGTGCTAGCTCCACATGGATAAAACAGGAGGCTGCAGAAGGGATGAGTGTGAAGGTATTGACCAGACTGCCCAAGCAGTGCACTTTGAACTTCCAAAGTATAAATGTATGCCTAAATCTAAGTAATGCAGGTGCAGCTCTTCAAAGGCCTGCCTTTAGAGTCAGCTTTAGCTGCAGCTCCAGGTAAAGAAGGAGCTGCTCAGGAGAGAAGAAAGCAGTGCCCACCGCGATGCCATCTGGTGGCAAAGGGGAAAGGTGCCGGCGCCATCCGGGCTGGGTTTGCAGGCACTGGGGCTCCGCTGCTCCAGAGCACACAAGTCGCGCTCAGAACTGCGGACCTGGACACAAGCAACAAGATTTTACGAGAACTAAACCTCCAAGGCACAAGCTGTGGAGGTCAGGCGGAGCTCAGACACGAGATCTGCTCTTTGCCTTCACAGAGCAGCACCGTTAGGGGCTGAGCAGCTGGAAGGCAGCTGAGGGACCCCCAAGTCGTGGTGGAGGCGAAGTTCCCCACGAGCCAGCAGTGTGCTCTGGTGGCCAAGGAGGCAAAAGGTCTCCTGAGGTGCATTGAGAAGAGTGTGACCAGCATGTCGAAGGAGGTTCTCCTGCCCTCTGCTCTGCCCTGGGGAGGCCACAGCTGGAGTACTGTGTCCAGCTCTGGGCTCCCCAGTTCAAGAGGCAGGGAAGTACTGGACACAGGCCTGTCACTTGTCACCTGGAGCCCCCAGCTGGCCCCAGCCTCGCTTCAGGAGCTGCAGAGAGCCAGGTGTGGCCTCAGCCTCCTTACACAGCCGGCCTCCTTACACAGGAAAGGACCTCCGGACACCGAGTCCGACCTCCCTACCTAGAGAAGGTCACACAGGACCACATCCAGGTGGGGTCCGAGTGTCCCCAGAGATGGAAGCTCCACCGCCTCGCTGGGCAGCCTGCTCCAGGGCTCCATCACTCCGGAAGAATTTCCTCCTCACGCTTAGATGAACTCCTCACACCCCGGTCCGTAGCTAGCAGCAACAGTTTCAGTCACCCANTGAAGGTATTGACCAGACTGCCCAAGCAGTGCACTTTGAACTTCCAAAGTATAAATGTATGCCTAAATCTAAGTAATGCAGGTGCAGCTCTTCAAAGGCCTGCCTTTAGAGTCAGCTTTAGCTGCAGCTCCAGGTAAAGAAGGAGCTGCTCAGGAGAGAAGAAAGCAGTGCCCACCGCGATGCCATCTGGTGGCAAAGGGGAAAGGTGCCGGCGCCATCCGGGCTGGGTTTGCAGGCACTGGGGCTCCGCTGCTCCAGAGCACACAAGTCGCGCTCAGAACTGCGGACCTGGACACAAGCAACAAGATTTTACGAGAACTAAACCTCCAAGGCACAAGCTGTGGAGGTCAGGCGGAGCTCAGACACGAGATCTGCTCTTTGCCTTCACAGAGCAGCACCGTTAGGGGCTGAGCAGCTGGAAGGCAGCTGAGGGACCCCCAAGTCGTGGTGGAGGCGAAGTTCCCCACGAGCCAGCAGTGTGCTCTGGTGGCCAAGGAGGCAAAAGGTCTCCTGAGGTGCATTGAGAAGAGTGTGACCAGCATGTCGAAGGAGGTTCTCCTGCCCTCTGCTCTGCCCTGGGGAGGCCACAGCTGGAGTACTGTGTCCAGCTCTGGGCTCCCCAGTTCAAGAGGCAGGGAAGTACTGGACACAGGCCTGTCACTTGTCACCTGGAGCCCCCAGCTGGCCCCAGCCTCGCTTCAGGAGCTGCAGAGAGCCAGGTGTGGCCTCAGCCTCCTTACACAGCCGGCCTCCTTACACAGGAAAGGACCTCCGGACACCGAGTCCGACCTCCCTACCTAGAGAAGGTCACACAGGACCACATCCAGGTGGGGTCCGAGTGTCCCCAGAGATGGAAGCTCCACCGCCTCGCTGGGCAGCCTGCTCCAGGGCTCCATCACTCCGGAAGAATTTCCTCCTCACGCTTAGATGAACTCCTCACACCCCGGTCCGTAGCTAGCAGCAACAGTTTCAGTCACCCAGGAGCCCGCACGGCTCTGCCAGGCTCTGCCAGGCTCTCCAGCCGCCTCCCCGTCGTGCCCGCGCCGCCCAGTCGTGCTCCAGCCGCACCCCTGCCTGCCCCATCAGCTCAGCACCCGCCAGGGTCGCCGGCGACAGCGCAGACAGCCCCAAGCGCCCTGCTGAACCGGCACCGGCGCAGCGGAACTGCCGCTCCCGGCACGCCCCGCGCGCGCCCCCGGCCCCGTCCTTCCGGCGGGGCCCCGCGCTTCCGGCGGCTGCCCCGGGAGGGCTCCGCTCTGCTTCCGGTGCCGCCCGCCCGCGCCTGCCCCACGTGCGAGGAGCACTGCGGCCTGTCCCGCTCCCCCCGGCGCCCCCCGCACACCTCCCGCCATGGCGGCCGTGCGGGTGGAGGAGGTGCTGGCGGCCGCCGAGGAGCAGGAGGCGGAGAAGCGGCGGAGCGTGACGGTAGAGAAGGAGCTGGAACTGGAGTTCGATCTGGGCAACTTGCTGGCGCTGGACCGCAACCCGCCCGCAGCGGCGGGGCTGCGCGGGGCCGGCCCGCGGCGGGAGACCGTGCTGCGGGCGCTGGCCCGCGACAACACGCAGCTGCTGGTGGCCCAGCTCTGGGACCTGCCTGCCGAGCGCGCCGGCGGCGCCGGGGGGCCGCTGGTGGCCCAGCTGCCCGAACCCACGTTCCGCCTGCCGCGGGAGAAGCCTCCCCCGCGCCCGCGGCCGCCGACGCGCTGGGAGCAGTTCGCGCGGCTGAAGGGCATCCGCAAGCGCAAGCGGACCTCGCTGGTGTGGGACGAGCAGGCCAAGGAGTGGCGGCGGCGCTGGGGCTACCGGCGGGCCGGCGGCGACCCGGCCCGCGCGTGGCTGGCGGAGGTGCCGGAGGGAGCCGACCCGGAGGAGGATCAGTTCGCCAGGCTGCGGCGGGAGAAGCAGGAGCGGGTGGCGCGCAACGAGCTCAACCGTCTGCGCAACCTGGCCCGCGCCCACCGGGCCGGGACCGCCGTCCCTGCCGTCCCCCTCCACCCCACGGGCCACCAGAGCCGGGAGGAGCTGGGCCATGTCGCCCGCG